>OZ014501.1:2180370-2625370 GCA_963966045.1 Xestobium rufovillosum
AGAGTGTTATAATGTCGACTGGCGTATCAGTTATTTAGCTATATCTGTAACTAAAGCAGTCTGAGAAATCTAAATTTTTGTTAGCAATTGTTACTTAAATCTACAGCTAATCCATCAATATTTTAAGTGTAATACGACAATTCAGTGTCGTAGAAAAAGGGGTCGTGTAATACCTTTTCATTAATAAAAAGTTTGACATTAGGTTTTTTGAAAATATCGTTTTATTTTTAGATTCTCTAATCAAAATACTGCAAAAAAGATTATCTTTTTAAATATCTCTAAAGTCGTTTGTTTTCGAAATATTTGCCTTTTTATGTTGCAGTGCCCATGTGAACTGGGGTATCTACCTACCTACCTATGGTTGATTTGCGAAAAAAAATCACATATGATTGCTACATGTTTTTGTAGGTACCTTCGTAATTTTTATACCTGCAAGCACTTCTAGATGATTTTGTTATCAAGTTTTACGTACCTGATGATAATATGGCAGAACAATGACAATATTTTAATAGCACTGCCACATAAAATCGTGAATATCTCGAAAATGAAAGACTCTAGAGATATTTAAAAAGAGTATATTTTCTGCAGGATTTTGATTAGAGAATCTAAAAATAAAACAATATTTTCAAAAAACCTAACCTCAAACTTTTTATTAATGAAAAGGTATTATACGACCCATTTTTCTACGCCACTGAATTATTGTATTACACTTAAAATATTGCTGGATTATCTGTAGTTTTGAGTAGCACTTGCCCACAAAAATTTTGATTCCTCAGGCTGCTTTAGTTACACATATAGCTAAATAACTGATACGCCAGTCGGCATTATAACACCTTGTATTTTGGAAGGGAAGCGTTTTTGTACAAAACTATACAAAGGTTTTAGTGTTATTTTAACTTTCTCTACAAACTCCTAAATTTATGGTACTCAATTTAGAAACACCTTGTAGATTTAATTATATTGATGTAAAAATATATTCAACAGATAGTGTTTTTATTTATTTTTTCTTCAAATCTTAGCACGTATGAACATAAACAAACTGAAGAATACCGAGCTTGCAAGGCGCTGAACTGCAAAATTCCAAGAAAAACATTATTCTGCAACTTCTGTGTACTACCCACACAGCACAGGGTCATCTACTTCGCATCCACTAGATGTGCTTAATAGATATCCACAATATCTGCTGGATATCTTTGGATATCTATGAAATGTCTAAGGGATAGTCGAATGTCCGCCTAAATATCCAGATATTGCGGATATCTTTTAGACATCTCTGAGATGTTTGTATGTACATACACTAGATGTCCTGTGGATTTATTTTTCACATCCATTAGATGTGCTTAATATACCCACGATACCCACGATATCTTTTGGGTATCTTTGGATAATAATAATAGTAATAATATGAGGTGGGAACCCAGAACACACAAAAAGTATTTTCATAAAATGGATAAATGATCTAAATAGAAGCACAAAATAATTAAATAGGTGTTAGGGTAAATTTTAACGTAACAGCATATAAGCTGCCCTAAATTTCACGCAGGGTTTGGTGTGAATTGCTCTCTTAAGCCTGTATGATACGATGATAAATTTTGCACAAAATATGCCAGTAAATTTTTGGGGAAATTTCTTGCATGGTTGCAAACAGAATTTTACCTGCTAAATTTTGGGCAGATTTGACAACTAAATTATTTAGAACGTGTTCTAAATACTGTGCTAAATATGCGTGAAATTCTGCGCAGAAATTGTAACTAAGTCAACGAAGCAATGAATAACGAATCTTACCTGCCTAACCTATAAATTTTACAACCGCGTGTTGGACGTGCCGTTTGTTTTCCACGGTCCACGTGTTTTTGCAATGTGGTCGCGAGAAGCTAGTGAAATGTTAATTCAGGCATATCAAATCCTTCCTTGCTTCTATGCTGTTAAAGCAAAAGATTATAAAAACTAGCATGCTAGAATAATAGCTTTGGAGGCAGTGCAAGAAGCTTCGAAACCGTTAAACCTGACGTTACCATAAACGACGTTAAGACGAAATTTCATGGTCTTAAAACAAATTTTATGACTGAATTTCGTAAATACAAGAAAAGTCTTAAAAGTGGCAGTGGCAATGATGAGGCAAGTAAAGTGGTTTTTCTATTTTACTCCCTTTTTCAGTGGTAACTTTAGTTGTTATGCTATCTTAACACTAGAAAATGTTTCTTCCAGATTTACACTCCAACTGTGTGGTATTTTGATAAAATGCAGTTCGTATTGGACCATAATTTACCCATAAAAAAACAATAGACTTCTATGATCGTAACGGGTTGCTAAGTGAACATGAAAATGACGGTGATATTGAAAATTTCGACTCTCAAGGTCAAGGAGGAGGAGGAGAACAAGAAATGGATAGTTCTTTGGTAAGAAAATTGCTCAAAATAAAAAATATAGATACTATAAAGCTTATATTATTGCAGATAAATGTTGATTGTCAGCATGCAATATTTGAACAAAGACCTGCTTAAAAGCACGTACGTACATGGAGACAAATTAGGATTGTTTCAAAGCCATCTTAGATGGGGTAGCAGTCTGAAACGTCTCGTAGTACAAAAAATCTGGATTTAGTTCTATAATTCAATGCCTGGCGGGGTATTTGCCCGAGGAGTAGTTGTTCGAACGGTCCAGTACCACTAATTAAGGCAAATAGATGAAAATTTGTTATATTACGTTGAGGAGAAGATTGTTTCGACCTTGTTTGAGGCAGTGAGAAATTCAAAATAATTTTTAACACTTTGAGCGCCACCCCATTCAGAGCTAGATCATTTCTACGGGGCCACTACATATTTTTTTATAAAAATATTCTATTATGATACATAAACCCTCTTTTAGGATTTTATAGATATTTTTAGAAAAAAAATAGGAATTTTTGCCGTTTTTTGCTTGTAATATTTCGTTTTCCTACAGTTTTTGTTATTCATTTTACGTTTTGTATGTATTTTACTTATAACATTCAATTTAGAAATAAAAATAAATGTTGCTTTTATTTAATATTATGCTAACATAGGTACCTACTTTGAAAATAAAAAAACAAAAAAAAAAACAATTATAATTAAATTCAAAACTTCAAATTGTGGGCCTTAGCGGTCGTATACGTCCGACGATCGTGTATTTCAAAAGATTGCCGTTTCAGCAGGCTACACACGAAATCTTAGAGCTGTATTACTAGGCCACGTTTTATTATTCCCGTTACCACAACTATCTACCGTCGGACGCGAGACACCGACGCGGCCTAATAAGAAGAACGCGTGTCGGTCGCTACCGTTCGATGTGGCGCTCAAAGTGTTAATATTCGAAATCCACTAGATATACCTTTATTATTATATGATCATTTAGATAACAAGTGAATAAAAGCTGATATCTGGAGGTTATATTTTATTATTTCAGAGAGTATAAGATTTATAAATACTGGGTGCAATAAAAATGGCGAACTGGCTGACTGGGACAATTCTTTTAATACAGAGCGAGGCAAAAGTAAGGAATAAGGAACATTGACGCCGTTATTGCTAAAAAGCATGAATCAGAGAAAAAATTGAAAACGCTAAATTGTGGCAAATAATCATTTATGAAATTTTAAATTTAAACATTTTTCTCTACACTCAATATTTAAGACTACAGCATCAATGTTCCTTACTTTTCCCTCGCTCTGTATAATAGATAGTAGAACTCGCCTATGTACAGCCAGTCCACCGTCTCCGGTACACCCTATTAAAGCAAACTTTCACATGTTATTTTATGCAACTTGTTCTTGTCAATTTCGAACTCCAGTAGTGTTAAAGAAATCTTTAAACTCTTCTCTAATTGTTTGTCAGGCCTGTAGACTGTTTCTGTTTCCTGCCTGAACTGATATCTCTGCTTAGCGATTTTCTGCGATTTCTTCAGGAGTTAGGGTAAACTACCCAATTATTGGCACTTTAAAGTATCACCGAGTTACAAAATGGCTTAAGAAGTCCGTTTTTGCCCATGCAGAACTGATTGAAATGAAAATATAAAGACTGAAATCCCCAGAATTCGGATTATGTACTGAAAATCGCTTTATGACAATATTTTTTATTAAATTTTACAATAATATATTAGAAACAAATTTTGCCAGTTATTGGCACCAAAATCCAATAATTGGCATACCTTAATTTCTAATTGTTGGCACCAAAACCTAGTAATTGGCATACCCAGTTTTCTAATTATTGGCACCTCGACATTCACGATTATTACACTTTAAACAGTTTGGTCAGTAGATAAATAGTAAATAATTTTATTATAAGTGAAAATTAGAAACTTTGTATTCAGTGTAGCTTTATTTTTCAAAAATCGGAAAAAATATTAGGTCAACTTTTTTTATACCATTTTTTAGAACATGTTTTACACTGGGAATTTTTTACATATAAACTATAATGGTTTATTAAACACGAGATTAAACACTTTTTATGATAATGTGCGAGTGCATGATTCATTTAATACCGCAGTAAGTTGGTTTTGTAAATACTTTTAATGGAATTGGTGGCCGTTCCGTACATCCCATTTCCGTACAAGGCAAAATCAGTGACAGTTCCGTACACGATGCACGTGTCGCGATACTGGGGATCATTTGTAAGAAACTGTCATTATCAATAGTGGTAGTTGCGTTTCCCGTTTAGTGCGTCATCACAAACCTCTACTTGGTTTGAGTGCCGTTTCGTGCGCTGACCTGCTGATAATGCAGTAAGCCACTAATTCGAGTTTATCTTTCCAATACAACCCTGTTAGTAACTAGACTTCAATGCGGAAGTGTATGTTGATTTTTCTTCTATTGTTTTCAAATGTTAATGTTTTTGTTTGGGTGGGGACTTAAACGCTCCGCTCGCTTCTCTTGCCCACAGACCGGAAATAGTGGGCCGTGGAACCAATTTTTTGGCCGTATTCAGTGACGGGCAACACCACTTTTTGGCCATGTGATTCTTAGAATGCTCTCCGAGTATATGGTCACTAAGGGATTGTACCTGAATGCAACTACCTCTATTGCTAATGACAGTTTCTTACAAATGATCCCCAGTATAGCGACACGTGCATCGTGTACGGAACTGTCACTGATTTCGCCTTGTACGGAAATGGGATGTACGGAACTACGATACTCTTTCAATGCAAATAAAGCGTGCCAATAACTGGGAACAGTTATTGGAAAAGGAAAAAACTAATAATTGGCACCGAGTGCCAATCATTAAATTTTGTACATTATTGGTACTAATTGTTGGCACCCCTTAAATATTGTTTCCAGCTTAAAGTTTGGAGGTTATAAGGCGATTTTATTTAAATTTAAACCATAAACTTTTACTATATCCATATAAAATATTTACATTCAGGAAAACTCTGACCCTCTAAAATATCTTACACATGCATGACCTAGTGAAAAACTTAATAACTTACGTTTAAAACAGCAAAGTTGCACTCCACTTTTTCAAACGCTGATTTAGACAGTTCACATGACACAGTTATGTCGGTAATACAGTTTTCATAAACACAATGTTGCCAAATATGAAAAATTTTAATAAAATTTACCATAGATACTGCAGACATTAAATAAATATATAAAATATAATGGGGGCCAATAACTAGCGCAGTGCCAATAATAGGATAGTTTACCCTACATCTGAGTAAGAAATTTTATTATGTGTTAAAAGCATATTATGCAATATAACACAACATAATGAAATCAAATCTACTTTTTCTGGTGGCAAATTGATTGAATTTAATAATACTCTAAGGCCAGATTTTTCAAGGAATCTAACACCGGATTAAGTTTGACACCGGCTTTGTTGCTATGCTACAACGAATCAGAAAGCCGGTATCATAGCAACGAAGCCGGTGTCAGACTTAATCCGGTGTTGAATTCTTAGAAAAACCGGGACTAAGTAAATCTGTTAGCTAGTATCCCGAAAGCATTTTCTACAACACGACGGGCCCGTGAAAGTCTGTAATTATAGATTCGGCAATCATGTGTCAATCCTCGTTGTGAATAGGGCTTCATAATTCTTGGCGACAAAGGAAAGGCATCATCCACAATTATAACAAAGGGCATTTCTTTCGTACGTCCTGGTAAGGGTCTAGAGTTTGGAAAATTAAACGTATTTTCTGCTACAGCTTGCGACAATGCACTTTCTCGCAGTACCCCTCCGTCACTAATTCTACCATTTGCTCCAATGTTAACGTATGTAAATCTATATCCTCCGTCACACAAAGCTAACAAAAAACTATGCTATCATTGCACTTGTAGTTGTGATAGTATGAGCCTGACGATTTTGGTGCCCTGAATTTTATGTGTCGACCGTCGAGGGATCCCAAACAATTGGGAAAATCCCACCGCTCATAAATTTTTTTGCAATATTTCTTCCCATTCATTGTGCGTGGCAGGAAGCTAAAAAACTTGAAACAGTGTACTTCATACAATAAAAAAAGAAAATAAATCTGAAAACATACAAAACTGATCGCAAAAAGTGAACAAACATTATAACCTACCTACCTTAAGATACTTAGGTTTCAAGTTTTCTTACTGTGGCTCTGCATACTTCGGGAATCGCTCTCGAAATTGTTGTTTCATGTATTTGTGAAGAATATATTAAAGACCTAAATGATTCACCTGTGGCGAGGTACGTTAAAGTTATTTCTAGCCTAAAAATAACAGTAAATAGTTATTTACGAAACGAGTGCGAGAAGACATTTTTCGCGCATGAGCGCAATGTTTGAAGCACGAGCGACGAAGGAGCGAGTGCTTCATTTGCGCGAATACGCCGAAGACGTCTTCGCGCATCGAGGTTCGTACAATATGTTTTGAAACGAACATTATAATTTTTTAATTATTATCTAATATGTTTCCAATTTCAAATTTCAAAAAATTAAGTGGTTACATTGACAGATTTCCATTTGACAATAGGACTTTTCATTATAAAAAAAAATGCTGAGGCGCATGCGCGAACGCGCCATGACAATTTCGGACGAATGTAAAAGTCTTGTATCAATATCCCCTAGAGGGGTAGGCGGTATTGCTTGTTTGATAGTGTTTATTAATTCTTTGGTAAAATTTTACTGTAAACGTGCAAAATTAGTAATAGTTCGGAACTAAAACAGTATGGAGCATCCAAGCATTGTGCTTTTGGTGACTGCCAAGGTGATAGCAGTGCGGGAAGGCCAAGTTATCGCTGGGGATTACGATTTTATCCATTTCCTAAACCCTGCCTAATACTGGGAAAAATCGAAGTTAATAACTAGGTTGGTGACCATGTGAGGAAGTGAGGATTAGTTCCACCTATATAAATGGTGTTGCTTGGATAAAAATGTGTAAGAGGCAAGATTCGAAATGGAAAAGTTTATTGAACGTTTCCAGGTTTTATGTCATTATTTTTTAGGTCTTTAAAATAAGAATTACTTGTAGTTACATACATACATTTCAGAAAAATACGCACCTGTACCTATATTAGATCCTTTATCTCCGTTTTCTTTTTAAAAATTGATTAATTTTCAGGGCTATATTAAAAACCTATATGATTGAAGTATCTTGGTTAACATTACCGTATTTCAAGCAAGAGCCAGGAGCCAGGCACGCCTTCGGGATTCAGCCTCACAATTTTACGAGGGATATCACTTGGAACTAACATTTGTAATAATTTTCCTTCTTTCAAACACCCTCCTTATTTGGTATTCTACTATTTACTTACGAATATTCCACACGAAGTTTATAACGCCTGACAGCTGACAGTGACACTCGTCCGAAAATCTAAGAACAGCTGATTGTCAGCACATGCGCACTAACGAACACAGAACGAAATGAAAAGGTCTATTGTAGGAAATAACATTTGGTTTAATTTATTGAATTGAGTTGTCAAGATGTCAATCGAATTAATAGCGATTTATCTTTATTCTTTCACTATTTTCAACATCCAAATTGGAGAAATGGCGTTTTGTTAACCAAACTTTATTACTATCAAGTCAAATTATGTCTAGAAAGCCTAAAAGGGCCAGTGCTTTTTGCTAGATTTCGCGCGAACACTATGTTTGAGTTTGTCTGTCGGGTTCGCGAAATGTCATTTTGAGAGCGGTGAGTTCAAAAAATATATTAATTTAACATAATGCTCACAGACTACAATAACATTTACGGATTTCTTGCTGAAATACTCTCACGCATAACAGTGTCTTGCTTCGCAATATCATTTTGAACACATTCTAGTAATACATCCGTAATTCTAGTAATACATCCGTAAAATGTTCCTGTAAGATAACGGGTCTTCAAGCAGCAATTTATTATTTAACATAATATGTAACACCCCTTCTTCTCTTCGTTGTAACCATTTTTTCCGCCAAAGTTGTAGTTTCTTTCGTTTGTTTTTTTTAATGGACATTGACAAGTGACAACCATTAACAATGCTGAACTGAGCTTCACTAAAAGTTCTATGTAAAGAACATGAAAGCCCGAAAATCCCTAAAAGTACTAACACACCGCGCATGCTCTTCTGCTAAATTTTATGTGAAATTATGCATAGTTGCAAACAGGAATTCATCTTTAACTGGGAAAAACGGTGACAATTTTCACAGAAAATGTACATGTAAATTTTCGGGAAAATTTTGTGCAAAATTTAGCATCGTGTCATACAGGCTTTAGATATGCCAGAACCGCCAATGGAAAAGGCAGTAACTGACAAAATCGCCGACAATGTGTTGGTAAAGCAAGGGTAGTATCTAACTTATAGTTAGTTACTGCCTTTTGCCTTCACATTTAAAATATTCGTTATATGATGGCAAGAGGCAGTACCTGCGGAGATACTTTTGTTGTGTTTGTATGTGAATTGTTTGTTTTCTTACATATATTTAATATACTGCTTTATATGTACTTATCCTTATTTTAATTAATACATACACTTGAATTTAATACCTGCTTATACGTTATAAATAGCAGTATTTCTTGAAACAGAACTATAAAAATGGTACCAGTGTTAAAGCAAACACGTAAGTGACAATTTTTGCAATAAAATTAATTTTCCACCATAATAGGACATATTTAGTTAATATAATATACTTTGCTATAGAAGATCTAAATTAAAATAATTTGGGTATAAGCGAAAAACCAAAAATTGTAATAACTCAAAATCACTCTTTGTGGTCTTACTGCCCTTTACCTTAACACGGTAGCATATCTCTTCGTTGAGGGAAAAGTGGAATATTATCTCTTACGCAGGTAAATGTGTATGAAATGTCGCATTGAGATCTAGAAGTTGCATTATAATAATTATTCAATATGTTTATTTTATAGTTATCAAAGAGTGTCGAGTGAAAGTGCAAAAATATGAGCGTTTCAATATAGATACATCTCGTTGATTTTTAAATATTTGATACTGTTGCATAATTATTTCTAAAGTATTTGCATTTTCTATTGTTTCAGTCTACAGCAAATACTTAATGTCCTCAGAAATTTAAATATTATGTTCTTATCTATTATCCTAATTAAATATTAATTTCCCTACCAATAAATTATTTCGTTCTCTGTAAGAGTAATAATCAGGAATATGTTGCTTCTAACAGTATCATCACATTATACAGGATGTCTCTAAAATGTCTGTACAAAAAGCTACCATATATTGTTTAGACTAAAATAAGTCTTTAACCAAATTTACCTATATCCAAAATTCCTTCGTTTAGGCGCTAGAGGGTGTCAAAGTTCTTAAGAATTTTTCAACTTTTCACAATAACAAAAAAAGTATTTCAGTTATATGAATAAATTTTGGCATGCGAGTTTGTACTTCAAAAGACTATTTTTGGTACTGATTCTTTGTTCTCTGTTGTTACGTTAATTGTCAATGGTGGGTCATCCACATCTTAAGGCGTTCATATTTTTTTTTAAGTCTTGTTAATGTTCACCGAAATTTTGTGGCCTATAGCCACTTTTATTCTGATCATTTTTTGTCTCTTATTTGATTTCGCTATCGATCATAGTTTAGGCAGCAGAAATTGTTTTATTTTCCAATGCGTCGTCCAGTGTAGCTATGATGCTAAACGTAGTAGGCTCATCCAATGTTATCACAGTGGCATTGGATTGTCAACACAAAAATCGCAATGAAGTAAGAGGGCTTTGCCACCTTTCAAAATCTAATCAAACTGTCAGTTCCAACAGCAGACGCTGTGTAAATCGTTGTTGAATTTTGTAATTTTCTTTATTATGGCCGGAAAATACACTAATGGAGAACTTACGGATATGTTAATGGTATATGGATTTTGTCAAGGGAATGGGCGCGAATCTGTCAGAGTGTACCGAGAAAAATTTCCAAATCGTCGGGTGCCGAACCATCAAACTTTTGCCGCTATTGAGAGACGTCTTCGGGAAACAGGTAGTTTTGCACCTTCAACTGTGGACCACGGACGTGAGCGAACAGTAAGAACTGCTGATACTGAAGACGAGATTTTGGAAAGGGTTGCAGAAGATCCAACATTAAGTACCAGACGCTTGGGTCTTGAAGTAGGAGTATCCAAGGATGTTGTCCACAGAGTTCTGAAAGAGCAACTACTCCATCCGTATCATCTTCAACCAGTGCAAGATCTCTTAGAGCTTGATCCTGATTTACGGCTCGGATTCTGTCAGTTCATTAACGAGCGAAGAGCACACAATATTAATTTTACCAGAACCATTTTATTCACAGACGAGGCTTGTTTTACAAGAAGGGGTGTAACTAATTTACACAACGAACATGTCTACGCAGATGAAAATCCACATGCCATTAAAGTAACGCATTACCAGCACGAATTTAAAATTAATGTTTGGACAGGAATAATCGACAATCATATTATTGGACCCGTCATGTTGCCGGAGCGATTAAATGGTGAAACTTATTTGGAGCATCTTCAGAATACATTGCCAGATTTATTAGAAGATCTGCCATTGGAACTTCGTCGAGAAATGTGGTTTATGCACGATGGGGCACCACCACATTTCACCTTAAATGTGCGCAATTTCTTAAATGCACATTATCCAAATAGGTGGATAGGCAGAGGGAATGATGCTCCGATAAACTGGCCACCACGTTCTCCCGACATAACGCCATTAGATTATTTTTTATGGGGAGCCCTAAAAACAACGGTGTACTCCAGGCCTATAAATACAGTACAAGAATTGTGGAGGTGCATAAAAAATGCCATAGATACACTGAAAAATGACATTGACGTTATGCAAAGAGTACAATTTAATTTTTTACGTCGCATTGATCTCTGTATGCGTGAAAATGGTAGACATTTTGAACATTTATTGTAGTGTTTTGTCTCATTGTAATGTTTTGTTTCTTAAAATTTTAGATTTAGTTGCAATAATTATTACAATACTTGTCTAGTTTTTATTAGTCAAATTGTGATAACGTTAGATGAGCCTACTACGTTTAGCATCATAGCTACACTGTACGACGCATTGGAAAATAAAACAATTTCTGCTGCCTAAACTATGATCGATAGCGAAATCAAATAAGAGACAAAAAATGATCAGAATAAAAGTGGCTATAAGCCACAAAATTTCGGTGAACATTAACAAAACTTAAAAAAAAATATGAACGTCTTAAGATGTGGATGACCCACTATTGACAATTAACGTAACAACAGAGAACAAAGAATCAGTACCAAAAATAGTCTTTTGAAGTACAAACTCGCAGGCCAAAATTAATTCATATAACTAAAAGACTTTTTTTGTTATTATGAAAAGTTAAAAATTTTTTAAGAACTTTGACACCCTCTAGCGCCTAAACGAAGGAATTTTGGATATAGGTAAATTTGGTTAAATAGACTTATTTTGGTCTAAACAATATGTGGTAGCTTTTTGTACAGGCATTTTAGAGACACCCTGTATAAAAATAATAATAAAGTGTGTCAAAATGCAGACAAACAAGAAGATGCATGCATATAATTTTAGTATGCTCGTTTATATTGTCACTGAAGATGAAGATTAAAGAAAGTTAAACACTGACGACTAACTTTAAAATTTTGTGAATTTCTGACATAACAATAAATGAAAGTTTTGTAAAAATCGATGATTCGACACCGTTTGTCAAGATTTATTTATAGGGTAAATATATAAAAACATGACTAACAAACTTTGTTAGACATAAGGGTTTTCAGATACACGTCTAAAGTTTCTGCTATCTGCCCGCGGTGACCGTATCCATATTTTAATTTAATTTATAAAAGATGTCAGGAACATTCAGAAATTAACAATTTCCCTGAAATATTAACAGGTGTTGGGATTCGACAGATTTTGCGGTTGCGCGAAATTTTCGAAAATTAAATTCTATCGTTAAAAGCTGGCTGTTTAAAATTTCTTTCACACGCAACACTCGCCGATATCTCTTACGAACCGTACCTACCGCGTATTTAGATCTGCTTCCCCCCAGGAGGAATTACCTCTACAGATTTTGTAGTTTTTAACCTTAAAATATGTCAAATTTCGGGAAAACAAACTACTATTTCGCTTGATAACTGTGGCCTCGGGAGTTTGATTGTTTGACATTCGGGGTCTAATGAATTTTAAGGGTTTCGATTTCGGTCTCCAACGTGTCCTTCATCTGGCCGATCCGCCGGTATAGAGTATACTTGAAACTTGACGCAAATCCATAGTAGGTGCGGGAGAACAACTTCATGCGTATTTGATTCTATCCGTTCATGCTTGGAATTAGTAGGGCATATATTCGGCTTCTCAGGGTACGCTGAGCTTCTTGTTGGTTGGTGACTTGGTGTTTTATTTGAAATAGAAAAATCAGTTTCTCTACCGTCGCGTATAATGAGTTGGCGGATGACCTGTGTAAATATCATGCTGATAGTACAATATTTCGCTTAAAAATAATTCTTTAACCCTAAAATATACGAAGAAAAAACACAAGAGAATCACGAATGATAAAACAGCTACAGCGATAGATAAAACACGAGGATGGATCACCTTGGGAGGGTTTCCGACAAAAAATTTGGTCTGGCGCGTGCACTCAAATCCCGTAAAGTCGGAGGAATCGTCGAATTACTCGTATATACACATATTATACATATAAATGTAGCCAATACAAAATTCGAACATTCCTTTATACTGGTGAAATATTAAATCCAAAAACTTGATGCACAAATACACACAATAATAGACTTATAAAATTCTGCAAATCACCAACTATGCACTATAACAGCTAGAACCCTAAAGTGAAACCAACCCCGCTACAAGAAATGATCATGGGAAAAAGGGCAGTGACGTCGCGTCACAAGAAGGAGCGATGCGCGAGAAGATATTAAGACAGAAAAAAAACCTACAATAAGTCAAACGCCACAGGTATACCGTTACTAGGCCGGCTGTAAGCCATCTAAGTAGAAGTAGGTATATGAAAAGAAGCCATAATAACATAAAGAAGAGAATGCGAAGGAAATAAACTAATCCCCTTCTGCACGCCAGTGAACGAGAACTTCAAAAATTGCCGTCTGAGGATTGGCAGACAAGCTGTCAGCGTCAAGCGTCCTCAAGAAATAAAGAAATGAAAATATGGAAGGATTTCACAGTAGAACTTAAGTTAATGACAATTCCACTTGACTAAGCCATAGGAAAAATTAGTGGATACAGAACACGTAAGTAAACAAACCTAATACAATAGGCGTACCAAACGATGGAACTATTTTAAGTCAATTTTAAGATGAGATTTAAAACACGGCAAATGAAAATATCAAGTCCATAGCATAAATCGAAGAATCTAATAAACAATCAAAGTGGAATGAAACCACTAAAAATGGAAATAAATGCTATGGTGGATATAAACATTATGAACTAATACGTTCTAGAATTTAAGGAACTGTAAATCAAAAGTACAGAAACCTGTAACGAATTCTAAGTATAAATGCAACAGATGTGGTAATCGACTACCAATGCACAAAAATCGTGGCACAGAGGGAAATCAGTAGAGAAAATTCGACCAACTGAACAACAAAATAGAGTACAAATTATAATGAATGAAGGTGGACAAATACTTAATAGATTGAGGAGAAAAAAAATGTTATAACCTAGTTATCTTTGTATCATGATTTAAATGTGTCATCGCCTGGCATTTATTGTCGTAGAACGCATTCGATCCTGAATCAAATACTAAGCAGGGCCAAGACATACAATCGCTTACGGCGTTGGTTGGCGCATTGTTTTTATTAATTCTTGAGAAATCCAAAGGTGGCGGGCGCTAAGGTAATTATTTAGTTCCACATATTCCATGTTCTCTGACAATTCTTCTTTTGAAATGCCTTCCATCGATTACTCTGCTGCCAGTCAAACCGAACAAACCTTGAGGAACCTCTAATCTATTTAACACCCTTGATCGAAACCCGAACATTTTTATGTATTACCACGGAAACTACAACAATAATTTATGCAGTTAAAATATTTCTTAGTGTTAAGTGCAACGCGTTATAAACGACAACTAGGTAAATACCTATATATTACAATTGACATCCCCAATCACCTAAGTCTGCGCCTAAGTATAACCAACTTATTGAACATGAAAATTACGAGAAGTATTATGAATTACCTAAAGTTTAAAACATGCTTCTTTCAGCAATGCAACTGACGAGATCTTCGGAACAATTGAGACATTATTATTTATTATTATGGATTTAATGCTATACTAAAGCACTAACATATCGGATTAGAAATCTCCAACTTTCACACACTAGCGAGTAAAAACTTCATTAGTTTCATTAGCTTACTATATTTTGGTACTAAAGATATAACAATCCGGAGTTTTACATTTTGGCTCTTGCTACTATCGATGTCGGTATCCCAACACATACGAACCTAAAAGTTATGTTCCATGAAGACTTTGGTGAATGGAGAAAGTGAGTCTCGTACTGTCATGACATAGAAACATCGAAAAATGAAATTCATGGAGGTATCGTCAGCGTGTTTGGGGAGTCTGTGTCTTCCTATCAAATAGAAAAAATTGTCCCAAGCGTGCTAATGCGGCAGAACATTATGCGACGGTGCTGGTCTGCCGCATTCTGCGTCCAGTCAAGAAATTAATGGTCGTGTGAATGACCTTATCGGTTGACAACTCGTTTGCTAACATGTTCCTTAAATGGTATGATTAGTACCATAATAAATAATTGTTTGTCTCCATGATAAGTTAGTAAGATGGGTACCTCGAATGTTGGTGTTCGAATAAGGGCGTGTGGGAATTACTTCTTCAATAAGCAATTTAACCTTGTTTAATCGTACTCCAAAAATGTTTTCTAGAGTGTTATGTAACGGCTGGTGACACTTGAATTTATTATTTCGATCCCGAGTGTAAATGACAAAGTATGGAATGGCGTCATGGAGGATCTCCACACAAATTTCTTATGCAAGATTCAGTGGTCAAAATAAAAATGACCACGCAGTTTTTGGGATGCCATCATTTTCAAGTTCTAAGTCGGAAGATTGGTTAGACGCGTACTTCCTTAATTTCCTATAATGAGCTAGCCCACGCATTTCCCTAAAATAGAACATCCTGCAGCCTCAACAATTTGAGAGCAGTGGCCCAATTTGGGCCTACCCCTAACTTTTTTTATTCCTATCTCTGGCTCTAGTTTATCGCGAACTATTTCTTCGTGTCCTACCATCCTATTTCTCCTATTCTTTATTGCCTTCCATAGGTACCTACTTTTCGCTTTTCGCGAACTCTTTCTAATAGGCACATCCCCATTGTTAACCTTATCCATCCACGCCATCACATTTCAAACGCTTCCATTCAATGTTAGTGGTGATTGCACTAAAGGAAAGAGACTGAAAATTGCCACGCGCAATTCGCTATCGTCGTGGTAATGCTCCGATTCAGAGCAACCATATTTTCATTAGTGCTTTTTTTGACGTTGGATTTAATGTTTGGAGGACCCACCGTACTCCCATGACCTAGCTCGTAGTGATATTTACTTCTACAGCTGAAAGAGGATTTTCGGGAAAATAAAATTTCAGCACGATAACACTTTTGTATCAGGAGCACAGTAATTCATCTGCGAACAAAAGTTAGAGTTTTTTAAGAAATTCGTTGTTTTATGCCTAAGCACATGTCTAATGAAATTAGAATAAATAATGTTGTATTGTCTGCAAGGGACAATAAATATTGAACATCCATCTTACTCCCCAATTTAAAAGCCTTTTGCATATTTCTCTTGTACATTTCTTCTACACTACATCAAACACAAGAATCTATTTATCACAATAACATTTTATTCCATAGTAAAGTCATGGAAACCTTGCAAAAACATATACATTTATTAAAAAATATTTCTGGAAATAAAGTTATAAATAATTTGTATACAAAAACATCCTGGATTCCATTGCACAGTTCGTAGTCGCTCGAGATTTAATATTCATTTTATTTGCAGAACAACATTGAAATAATGCAGGAAAACTATATTTACAATAATTAAAAAATGTTGCCAAAAATAAAATGAATTGCTGCAGTAATTGCAACTTTGTGAGTCTATTTTCTTCTACCGGCTCTTTCTGTAGTCGAAGGCTGAGACGCTATCCAATCTAGTGCTCTCTGTATGTTCGGTGGAATTGGAGGCGAAGTTGGTAAATGAGCTCCTTGTGGTTGAAAACCACCATCGTCATCTGCCACATACGTTAGAGAAATCTGGTTTCCTTCTGGATCCGTGTATGAGTAAGATCCTTGGGCAACGACAACATCACCATTTTCGGGGTCACCAGTTTTCTTCAAAGTGCCCGTTTCTTGAGCTTTTATGCTGTTTGCAGATTCAAAACTATAAATAATTTAAATAGGTTAATGAGAGATGGTCTGCTTCATAACTATACAAAGTTAGCATGCAAAAAATGCTTAGTTTTAAGAACACCAATTTGAATGTGGAAAAATGCAAATGCAAACTCGTGTGGGCACAGTGCAGTAAGACATTTTCATTCAATTTTAAAATAAAATGCCAAACAATAGAAGATTATTGTCACCGGTACAAACAACCGATGGCAAAAAGGTTGTAAATATCAGGACGACCTTTAACTTTCCCCGCATTTTTCGTTTTCAGTAATATACGTACTTGGAATTTGTAAATAATCATGGGTGGTGGTCACGCCACGAGATGCTTTCATGCAATAAATGACTCCCTCCTAACGAACATAACAACATAATTACGGTGAGCCAACTGCGGTTGCTAAACGAGTTTTGTGCGCTGTCTTATTAATTGCAAAATATCATCTTTTGTTACTAAACAGTTTTACTCGAGTGCATGACTGAAAAATGAAATAAAACAATTTATGTTTATTTAAATAACTGTATTTTCTTCGAACTGCAAGAACGTTATTAATATAGAGAACGAAAATAAAATTTTAAAATTTCAACCACGTTTTAAGATATTATACCTATGTATATAGGATGTCCCAACAGTGCGGAAGCGCAGTTTTAAGCCTTCATTAGGCAAAAGTTATATGATTAAATTTTTCCCCTTATTTTAAAATTATTTTCATTTATAGAAGTTGTCCAATTTCTTGAAATACCCTATATTTGATTTCATCTTTGGATTCCTTTGTTAATTAAAAAAAAAGAAACTGTAGAAGGCACCTTGACCTTGAGAAACTAAAAGACTGTGACTCGTGCGATGAGTTCGAGAAAAAGACGAATGAAGTATTAAAGAGCGCTGATGAAAATACTGTTAGGGACTTAGAGGCAGAATGGAATTGCATTGAAAAACCCTGGATAACAAAGGATATTGTGACACTAATAGACGAGGGCGAAAATATAAAAATAGGCTAGGTGAAAGAGGGAAACAAAGGTATAAGGTGGTTAAGCGGGAAATTATTCGGAAATTTAGGAAAGTGAAAGAACAGTGGATTAACAACAACTGCAATGAAGAGGAAGATAAGTTCGAAGTAGGAAAAACTGACGAAGGGTACAAAATAAATAGGAGAAATTCAGAGAAATTGGATCTAACAGCAAGAACATTAGAAACGAGGCAGGTGACATCCTTTTCGGAAGAGAGGACAGGGCAGATAGGAAATAATATTTTCTTGGAATTTTATATGCAGAATAAGAATTAGGAAATATATCAGAAAAGGAAATCAGTGTAGAGGGGGATAACCTAGGCTGAATTAATTTGAAACGTAAACAAAAATAATTCTAACAAATAAGTGGATTCAATTCTACATTTTATTGAAATGCTTTATAACATGTAAGGATATTTTCATGGAAGGGGTACACGGCCAGGAATTAAATTTAAGAAAATGTTCGAATTATTTTTTTAAAGACCGAAGTGAGAAACGAAGATGTCAATAACCAGTATGGCCTCTTTCGTTCTCGAGCAAAACATTAACACGTCTGCACATTCCAATAAAAAGGTTATTAATGGCTCCCTGCGGTATGTTGTTCCATTCTTCTTGAGCAGCAACAATTAGCTCCTAAAGGATGAAAGGGGGCTTATCTCTATTTAAAATGGCCCTTTTTAGCATATCCCACACGTTCTCACAAGGATTCAAGTCAGGTGAGTTTGTTGGCCAATTCATTCTTTGAATATTCCCTTCCTGTAGCAAATTAGCAACGCTTCTTGTGCGGTGGGGCGTGGCGTTATCGTCCATAAAAACGAAATTTTCTCCAATGGAAGGACGATTGGTTGGATAATGTTTTGGACGTAAATGTTTCCCGTCGTGGTTTTCGGCACGTGAATAAGTGGAGTGCGACGACCATACATTATACCCCCCTCAAAAAATTACTGTTCCGCCTTGATAAGGAACAACTTCTCTGGCAAAAGTAAGTGTATCTTGTCGTCCCGGTCCCCTAGAGACCCTTTCACGTCAATAATCATTCACTAACCCAATTTTTGTCTCATCAGAAAAATGATATGTTTTGCTTTCAGAGATCTGCCCCCAACGGAAAACGCATTTAACTTTCATGTTAAAAGAACATTTTTACAGTATGCTGTATATAAAACGGCTTGGAAAATGAACCCAAAAATATTCCATACATCCTGGAATATGGATGGTAGGTACATTGAAAAATGACGCTATTATGCCACTAACATTCACAAATAGCTCTAAACTGGATTGTGTTACTATAACAGTTCTGTAAATTAATGTAAAAATTTTACCTGTTCTTTTCGATGTGCATGCATGAAATCTAATGTGCAAAGTATAATATCATGTTTATGTGAAGGAAATGCAATTTGTCGGAATAAAAAATACGAATGTTCTCGATACGATGCAGCGTTTGTACGCCCGCATATAAACCACTACTACACAGCTCAGCGCGGCTAGCGCTCACGAATTATTTATGTTTTAACTCGCTGTAACTTTTTTCAACAACAACATAAATGTTTCGTTTCTTCACCAAAAATAATTTCGAGCCTTTGTCCGTGTTTGGTCTCGCATATGTATATGTTAAATCCGAAAAATAAGATTACTTACCCGGTGCATAAAAATACATTACACAAATTTGTGGTCTAGCAAGGAACCATTTTTTTATAAAATTGGAAAATTGTAGAGGCAACGTGAGTACACTGGGATGATCAGCACACTTCAGTGTATATTCCACGATGGAAACAGATCGCTAACTCTTTTCGTTGCTGAAATACAACGAGAAAAGTTTTAAAAATGGTTGAAAATTGATTGAGGAAAATTTTACGAAAAATCGATTTTCCGGCATTTTCGCAATTCTCGATCTTATCGCTACCTCAAAATTCGAATCCGGCAGATCATTTTACTTAAGAATCAGATTAATTTTCTTGTGTGTGTTCGAGTTGTATAGAGGGGGTCGAATTAGAGCACCTTGCTCCCCGACATATCAACGTTTTTTGTTTGCTCTTTTCCAAATGCCAAGAATGTTAAATTGGCCAGCCTTTGAGGTCTGTTTATACGTGTAAGTATAGGGGGGCGCACAGGTATGTTAGGGGGGCTAAAATTTAAGGGAGAACTCGAAGGTGTAAAAAAATTTGGTAGTTCTATTTAAAATAAGGAAGTTAGGTGCCACTTCCGGTATAAGCGGAAGTTGGATTAAGTTGCCATTATTTTCATTGAATAGAGAATATTTGAAAACGTGAGATTAGAAATTTTCAGAATTCTATTCTGATCGCTTCCCCACAAACGTCTAATAGGAACTCGTCGTGACACACCCTGTATGTAGGTATAGTTACCTTCAAAACAAATTGTCGACATGTTAAATAAAAACAAAAACAAAAAAATAAATTTCTATAATGACCCCAGTTCGTCCATCCATATCCAACAGGTATACTGTAAATAAATTTTACTTTCAAAAATGGCAACCATTTTGAAATTTTTGGGAATACCGAAAAATATCATTATAACAGGTTAAGAGATTGCAATTTAAATAAAAATGTTACATATTTCACAATTTTAGTAATATTAGCGAATTTAACAAAATTTTGAATTCAAATTGGAAATTTGGACGCCATTTTGAAAATTTTATAGTTATAAAAAATTATAGTTTAAATTGACTTCAGCGATATCAAATCAATATAAAATGACATACCTATTACTTGCTCACATTGGTTATTATTTAATTATTTTTGAAATTCAAGCGCTTTGGAATATATTCTGCCCCTGAGATGCTCCTTAGGAGTATTCTTTAGGGAACTTGGGGCAAAATATCTTAATTTGACCTATTTAAGCTGCCGACCAAGTTTCATGCTTTTAACACAATTTGCAGGGTTTTGGCCAGAATTGTCGTTAACCGCTAGGACTGTTCTGTCAGTTTTAGTTTCATAATTTGTTTTTACACTTCCAAAATACTAAATGTGTTGGCATTCTGTAATGCGCATGTCCGACCGTGTTCGAACAAAATTTTAGGTGGCGGTAGGACTCCCCTTGTTTAATCCTTTTTATGTACATAAACATTATTGTACCTTTTAGTATCAAGATGTGAAAATGGTTTAGTCCCATTTCGTGTATTCCCGTTTCGGTCGTCGATGAAATTTGTGCCGTTTCGTGCGTTGTCCCAAACCTCTACCTGTTTGAGTGCCGTTTCTGGCGCTGACCTGCTGACAATGTGATAATGCAGTAAGCCCCTAATTCCAGTTTATATTTACAACACAACGCTGTTAATAACTAGACTTCAATGCGGAATTGTATGTTGATTTCGCTACTATTGTTTTCAAATAACGCTTTTGTTTTGGGGGGGAGACTTAAAAACTCAGCTCGCTTCGCGAGCTAAGCTTGCCCACAGACCAAAAATAGTGGGCCGTGGAACCACTTTTTTGGCCGTATTCAGTGACGGGCAACTATAAAACAAAGCAGTACGTTTTGTATGTCTTTATTGCAACAGGTACAACATGTTCAAAGTAAAGGATATCGTTGTGCAACGCACGAACTGGCACTATTTAATTACCCAGTAAATTCTCGACGCTCGAATCGGCACGAAAACAGGTAGAAACCCAAAAACGCCCGAAACGGGAACGCACGAAATGGGAAGATACCGTGAAAATATTCATAAAGTAACACATTCCATTCGCTTCTGTTTTCCATATTTTGATTTAAATATTGTTGACTCATTCCTCGACAGTAGTTTAGTTTTTTCTGTAAGGCATGCTTATTTTCTTATCTCACCTACTTGTAAGTATGAGAATTCTTGTTGTCTATTATATTTTAGTGGCACTGGTGTTGTTTTGCAGCTCCTGAAGAAGTTTTAATATGAAACGATAGCAAGAGAGAGTAACAAGAGTATTTCTTTGATTCAGCACTCGACTGCATTCCTCGATAAATGACATGTGCTCAACTTAACCAGTCAATTCATACTTACTTTCATCTTTAGTATTCTTCGCATATTTCCCAAACTGTTACCAAGCATTTTGATATCTATTAAATTAATACTGTTCCTCCACTTCTCTGGTTAGGTCGGGAATTGATCTAGTTTCTTCCTTTAGTACATATCTAATCATTTTCTGCACTTTCTTCTGGATAGCATTTAGCAGTGTTTTATCTGATCTACTCAAAAACTGGGAATAATTATAATATATACAGGGTGGCCCACTGAAAACAGCAAGTGCGATTTTATACCATTCAGCATAATTTTTCACGAAAAAAGCTCGGACACGTCGATTTTGGTTCTAAGGGGGACATCTGAATTTGACGTTTTCATTCATGTAACTTCAACCCCAAAGCGGGAGGGGAAAGCACCCTTAAATTGTTAAATGGAAGGTGATGTCAAGATATACACCGTTTGAAAGCCCTTTCAATTTTCTTTACAACAGTTTTATATTTTTTCAAACTGGACCTCTAACCACCGAGAAAGTGCACCTTCAAGATAACATTAATTAAGGCACCTTAACACCAGTAAATGCGATTTTATACCATTTAACATCATTTTTGCGCAAAAAGCGCAGACACGTCGATGTTGGTTAAGAGTCCGGCAAACCCCTTTAAAAAGAACCTGAAAACTGACTTCGTAGTACAATGCTCATTTGTAAACGGTGAAAATTTAAGTGTTGAATTTTGGACAGTTTATAAACGAAACTTTATTTTAGGTTTCTATATAGAAAGAAAAGTTAAAAATTTTATCTTAGAAAGTGTCAGTTCACTCATGAAATTGATCAACTTCACGCGTGCATAGCGCCAAGAGATTCACAGTTTTAGAAAAATTGTTTCAATAGAAACATAAAATTTACCTTCTACTACCATAATCAGGCTTTCGTGTTGCTAAATTTACTAGGTTGGTTTAATTTTGCAAACGCAAAATATGCCTTGGTATGTGCTGCCGCCCCGTGCCGACTGAGCGTAAACTTATAGCGGCGTTGTCTCATTTACTAGGTACCGAGAGCGCGGGCTTTGAATGTGTGTTGTTCTTGTGTCCATAAATGTGTTTAGCGCGTCGGTGTTGCAACACAGCTGATAGTCCGCTCCTATTTCTAACGGATACCTCACCAACCCGATGTCTCGCCCGTAACTTTTGACCTGCTTTGCCGGACTCTTAAGGGAGAACTCTGAATTCTATGTTTTCATTCATGTAACTTCAACCCCTACGCTGGAGGGGACAGCAAACTTACGTTTTTATATGGAAGGTGGTGCAAGGCCTTACAATTCTCTTTATAGCAGTTTTTAATTTTTTGAAATCGGACCTCTGACCTCTGAGAAAATGCAATTTAAATGGTATAAAATCGCACTTACTGATGTTAAGGTGCCTTAATTAATATGCATGTGCATTTTCTCGCAGGTTAGTGATCCAATTTTAAAAAAATATAAAACCGTTATAAAGAGAATTGAAAGATCTTTCATACGGTGTCCATCTTGAAA
The DNA here is from genome assembly GCA_963966045.1 of Xestobium rufovillosum. Classification (NCBI taxonomy): domain Eukaryota; kingdom Metazoa; phylum Arthropoda; class Insecta; order Coleoptera; family Ptinidae; genus Xestobium; species Xestobium rufovillosum. Next base: position 2,203,640 of record OZ014501.1, read on the forward strand.
CCACCTTCCATTTAAAAATTTAAGGGTGCTTTCTCCTCCCGCTTCAGGATTGAAGTTACGTGAATAAAAACATCGAATTCAGATGTCCCCCTTACAACCAAAATCGACGGGTCTGAGCTTTTATCATGAAAATTATTCTAAATGGTATAAAATCGCACTTACTGTTTTCATTGGGCCACCCTGTATATAGATATATAATTTTAAAACCGAAAATTAAATTAAATGAGCCAAAGCAATATATTAAAATTTAGCTTTAAGATCCTCCAAGATTTGTGAATTCTTTATCGAGGTAAGTTTAAGCAAATGAATATTTCTGTCACGGTTGTGTTCTATGAAAGACGACTTTAATTTTATATTTTTATCTGCATTGGTAATTGATACAACACGTCAAGGTTGCAACAAGTATGCAATTTACATCAATTAGAGCAGTTCATATCATAAATGAATTTCATTAGAAACTTTACTTATGTAAATAATCACATTCCCATGGTAAATAAAAGATAGAATATCCTTGTTGACAAACAAACGCAGTGCGCAGTTTTCTGTTAACGTTATAAATATTGACACTGGACTTGTGCCAGTTATTAATGAATACTAGATGAACCCGTGGGCTACGCTCCACGACTTTTACGCAGTGGTGAATCGGTGTAGTAATTATACTTAAAACGTATATGCATCCCACAAAATATTCCCATAAAAAGCAAACAATGCTGATTTGACGTATCAGTTTGAATTGACACATCGCTATCGCGGCCTACTATATAAATGGAGAAAAGGGTCAAAGCAAAGTTCCTATTGGGGTAGCAGCGATTAATGTATACAGTGAAGTCAAAAAGTATGGAATAAATTCAATATTTTTAAAAGTGTGCATTGTAGAGCAATATCCTCAAACACGTCGATTTGATTATTTTCTTGCGCATAATTTGATGTAAAAATTACTTAGATAGCGCTATTCAAACTTCGGATATGACGTCATCATGATTTTTTCAAATAGCAACAATATATTTTGCCGATAGAATCTTGTAGACGAGCTCTTTCTGTTCCTGAAAATTTATTTTGCAACATAAAGTTTAAAAAGTAATAAATACTTAATGATGAAAATTCTGTGGTTACACGAAAAATTTTGTTACATTTGAAAATAGCAATTTGAAATAGAAAATAATATACGGAATATTAACAAAATTGAAGTAAATAATGATAAATCTAACCCAAATTGTTATGTTAGAAGTTTTTTGTTTTTTGTTATTTTTAAGGTAGTAGCATTTTTGGTGTACACACAGAATCTTCAGCATTAAATATTTATTAATTTTGTAAACTTTTATTTGCAAAATTAATGTAAAACATGTTATACAGGGTAATCCACAACGCGCGCGTCGGTCAATAGTCGCTAACCCGCTGGACTTATGGAAAAATATTTTTAATAAAACTTGTAACGTTTCATTTTTGCTGTAACTGAAAATTATTTTCAATTATACAGGTTGTCCCTTTTCTTCTGCGCAGTAACTAACTCTATTTTTTTAATGGAATACCCTTTATTTGATAGCATTTTGGAATTCTTTGTTGAATTTAAGTGCCACTTTGTTAACCGTACATTGGGTCTAAGTCCCACAGTTTCAAAATTATTTGATGTTAGAAATCGTCATTTCTCAAGTTTCGCCATTTATAACTTGTAACAGGTTCGAGATAAAGAAAAATGACTTACGTGTCCCTATCTTAGTTTTTAATTCTCTATCTAATGGGGCTGGAAAATACTGTTTCCTGATAGATCACATTTTGCCATTTTTTGACCAATCAGGAAGCAGTATTTTCCAGCCCCATTATATAGAGCATTAAAAACTAAGATAGGGACACGTAAGCCATTTTTCTTTATCTCGAACCTTTTACACGTTATAAATGGCGAAACTTGAAAAATGACGATTTCTAACATCAAATAACTCCGAAATTGTGGGACTTAGACCCAATGTATGGTTAACAAAGTGGCACTTAAATTCAACAAAGAATTCCAAAATGCGATCAAATACAGGGTGTTCCATTAAAAAATTAGTGTTAGGCACTGCGCAGAAGAAATGGGACGACCTGTATAATTGAAAATAATTTTCAGTTGCAGCAAAGATGAAACGTTACAGGTTTTATTAAAAAAAGTTTCCCATAAGTCCAACGGTTTAGCGACTATTGACCGACGCGCGCGTAGTGGACTACCCTGTATATTGTTGTGGACAATGATTTACGTGAACGTGAGAAATATCAAAATATGACGTGTTCCGATCGACTGGGGAAGAATTATGCAGTGATACGGTACGGTTGGGGATGCTAACGATACATCGATACTTCTGAAGTATCCATACTTTCAACAAAAAAGTATCGATATTTGGTATCGATACCTTACATGCGGTACTTGTCTGGTATCGATACTTTTAAAGCAATATCGAATGAACGATACCTGCTGTAAATAATACTTTTAGGCCGTCAAAAAAGTAGGACTTTATGTTTATATGCTTAATAAATTTGATGTAAAATGTCTCCACGTCTCCGTAGTCTTGGAAAGGACTGTGGAGGTCTCAGATATTGATAAAGAGTCTACGAATTCAACCTGTTAGACAAGATCAAGGCCCGGTTTTTCAAAGAATCCAACACCGGATTAAGTCTGACACCAGCTTTGTTGCTACGATACCGGCTTTCTGATTGGTTGTAGCATAGCAACGAAGCCGGTGTCAGACTTAATCCGGTGTTGGATTCTTTGAAAAACCGGGCCCAAGTGTTTTATCTCAGTCACAATTTAATTCATTAGCGCCACCCATCCAAGATTATTTTTGTTTTGTAATGAGTGCAGAGGTATGTTTTACTAACTGAAAAGCTGTAATTATAAAAAATAAAGTTTACTTTCTTTTTTCCAGTTTTACGTTCTAACAAAACACCCTCAGTAGACGTTTTGCAGATGCGATACCGATACTCCAAGGTATCGATTCTTTCTTGTTAAATATCGGGAGGTATCGATACCTAAAGCCATAAGTTTCAAATGGTACTGGTATCGCTACTTTCATTCGATACTAGCATCCCTAGGTACGGTGTCGCGCTCCCCGCTCAAAGTCGTGCGCGCAACTATATCCCTACTGAAGGGCGGAGATTTCAACAGGATTGGGAACGGACATGATTTGCCAGGCGGGGTTGCCTCGTCTGTTCGGAGTGCAAATACTGGTTCACAAAAATAAATCCTGACGTAATATGCCAGAACTTCGATTAGGCGATGTTGACTTGGACAAGATCTCCGATTGGGTGAAGTGAACTGGGGGACTTTTCCGTTTAATATAAAAGAAGCGAAGCTGCCGTAACAATTCGGGACATAAGTGCTTCCGTCGTACGTCAGATTTTCATTCCAAACAAAACAAAAGCACGTGCCATTTGACGTTTATCGATATTATTTACAACGTCTTAAACTAGTTTTTGCAATATAATTCTGGACGTTTTGCAGTGAAAACAGTTTATTTTCAATTTGTGTGTTGGGCTTACGCGTAAAAACTTGAAAACAAATATATGTAATTATAATTATATTTCAGAGGTTAGGTTAAAACGTCAGAAAGCACGTGGCTTTGTTTTGTTTGGAATGAAAATCTGACGTTTGTGACGCGCAACTTATCTCCCGAATTCTGTCATTCGACTCAAACCACTATCTCCAAGCCATTTCTTCAGGTAATTGAGCCTGAATTTGGCCAATATATCCAAGTATTAATCTTCAAAGTACAGGACCGTGATACTGCGGATCGGTAGTGGTCATAATTCAGTTTGTTATAAATATTGTGCGTATGTTCAAAATTAGAATAAATTTTAAGTTTTCCGATTTGTGCTATACAGTGTGTTATCAAGAATAAAGTTTAAGTTGAATTTACAACATACCGTGTGACAAACTTCCATGTGTACATGGGGAAATAACATGGGCAATTACATGGGCAATTACATTTTTGGGGATTCCTGCTCCCCATGTGTAGTTACAGTGGTGGTAAAGGTAGCAATCGAAAGATTATTTTTTTCTGCGTATGAGGATATCAAAAACTCTACAACTTTCCAATTTATTAAAGCATTAAAAGCAAAAATTACATTAATAATTTTCTAACTAAAACACAGAAATTTATCAGATTATCCATGACAACTTAATTTATTCTAATCACGGACGTCTTTGATTTTTATGGATTTTCTGAACTGTCAACATTTAAAAATGAACAAAAATATTTATTCAGTTCAAGAAAAGGTTTTCATTGTGAAAATATTTTACGGCGGCAATAGTTTGCGCGTAGTCCGTGCCTTATTTTCTGTAAAATTCAATAACGGTCCTATTCCTTCGGTATAACAACAAATAATTTAGTAAGAAATTTGAAGGCTGGGAATCTTTCATCGAAAGAAGTTAATTTTTACTAATACATAAACTTGTTTTTTTATTTGGATAATTCTCCTTCACATTATTATTGTCATTACCTATAGTTGACAATTAATTGATTACTGGTGTGGATGTTTCGTTGGTGAATGCTGGTCCATAGTTTAGGGTAAATTGTAGGTGTCGTCTAACCTATTAAAAAGTTTTTGGGAAAATGTTAAAGCAGTAAAATGAAATAATAAAAATTAAATTACTTTAATTTTACTGCAATTATGAAAAATTTAACAAGCGGCAACATTTGTTTATTTTGCTCTAATGAATTTTGTAATCTGGCAATTTAATACTTATTTATTTCATATCTAGGTAAGGACAAAAACTTATTAATATACAATGAAATTAAAGCAACATAAAAAAAAAGAAAAATAACTATGACAAATATTCAAATATACCCCCATTCTGTATCAGACAGTATCCCAGCCTATTATAGAAAGAATTTCTCACATTCGCAAGTTCCCGATCGTTTATTAAGTTGCATTCCGCAAAAATAGCATTCCTTAAAGAATCAATATTTGGGTGACGAGTTTTATAAATCTTATTTTTTAAATGACCCCACAAGAAAAAGTCACACGGTGCCAAATCGGGAGATCTAGCTGGCCGGTTTATAGCACCACCTCAACTAATCCAGCTCTCTGGAAATATTTCATTTAATAATTCCCTCACTTGTGCTCCAAAATGTACTGGGCATCCGTCATGTTGAAACCAGACCTCCCGATTCGCATGTGCAACTTCTTCTAATGCAGGGCCAATATGGTTAATTAAGAGATCTAAAATAAGCTTCTGAATTTAAATTTCCCTGTATTTCAAATGGTCCTATAATGCGATTATTAAAAATGCCTGCCCAAATATTGATTTTTTGAGGGTATTGCGTTGTAGTGGCTAGATTTATTCTGGGATTTTCCTGGGTCCAATGCCTAACGTTTTGTGAATTTGGCTCTTGATTTAAAGTGAAGGTACACTCATCGGTAAAATAAATTGATGAGTGGAAGCTGCGATCCCGATTAGCCCGTTCTTGCATTTCTTCACAGAAAGTTTGCCTTGATTCTTCGTCAAAAGGAAGTAACTCTTGGTGACATTGGAATTTAAAGGGATGATATTTTTTTAAATATTTTACGGACAGTTTCCCTTGAAATATTACATTCTAGGGCAATAGACCTTAAACTAGATGTTGGACTAGCAGTTATCAGGCCTATTACCATTTCCTCTACCACAACATTTAGATTTCTTGGAACGTATAAAAAGTAAATGATAAGATTAATTTTAGTTTTGTTTCACTCCACGTTATCACTTGTTAAATTTCTCATAATCCCAGTAAAATTTAAGTTAGGGAACAATAAGGAATTAGCAACTAGGTAATAATAATAGACGAATCAGAATTATCTAAATAAAAACCAAGTAAATTTATTAGTAAAAATTACCTTCTTTCAATGAAAGATTCCCAGTATTTTCAAATTTCTTAACTAAATTTTTTATTGTTGTTACCGAAGGAATAGGACTGTTATTGAATTTTACAGAAAATAAGTCACGGACTACCCTCAGACTATTGCCGCCGTAAAATGTTTTCACAATGAAAACCTTTTCTTCATTTTGAAACCCAAATTTTAAATTGTCGATAAAAAATCATGTTGACAGTTCAGACGAATTAGAAATTAGAATCAAGGGAGTCCTTGATTAGAATAAATTAAATTGGCATGGGTAATCTGATGAATATCCGTGTTTTAATTTGAAAATTATTAGTGTAATTTTTGCTTTTAATGCGTAAACTGGAAAATTGCAGAGTTTTTGATATCCTCATACACATAAAAAAATAGTCTTTCGATTGCCACCTTTACCACCACTGTAACTACACATGGGGAGCAGGAATCCCCAAAAAAGTAATTGGCCATGTACACATGGAAGTTTGTCACACGGTATATTGTTGCTATTTGAAAAAATCATCGATGACGTCATATCCGAAATTTGAATAGCGCCATCTACGTAATTTGTACATCAAATTATGCACAACAAAATAATAAAATCGACGTGTCTGATGATTTAGCACACTTAATTTATTCCATACTTTTTGACCTCACTGTATAATTATAATTGAAGAAACACAAGTATAAAGAATACATTATAAAATTATCCTGGGCAAAATCTTGTATCTTTTTAAGTTAATAATTTTTTTTTATTTTTATTTTTTTTTTGCCAATATTTCACGAAAATAACAAAATATTATTAAGAAATTGGCACTAACAACTATAAAAATACAACAAAATAAGTTAATAAAGTAAATGCGTAGGTAACTGGTAATTATATTAGTCCACTGTTTAGTTTATTTATATGCTAAGTGTTAAGCTGCTGAATGATTGATTATAACTAGTGAATTATGCACGTTATATATACCGTGGGCATTTAAGCATTATGACCCTGGATCTAGCCAAGAGGCGTGACGTTCACAAAGTATTAACCAAGCGAGGACTCAAGTACTGTTTCCTTAAAGTGGCTCAGCGGGCAATGCGTGGTTCAGTAAATACGCAGTCAGACGTTCGCGGCTCGCCTTGATTAAATTTCGTAGTGATGATTCCATTTTGTTCTTCTGGACAAAAGTGTATCAGGTTATCGTCAGATAGGTTATCCCCATCACACCAGAGAGAGAGAAAGAGTTTCAGCCGTTTGATTTTACTTTGTGATTTACGTTTTAAGAAACAAAAGCGCGCAGCCTCTTGGCTAGATCCAGGGGCATAATGTTTAAATGCCTACCGTGAACATTCTGATTACATCACCATTAGAAAATTGCAAGACTAGTTCTTATTGCACATGGTATTAATGTGACTATGTTACAACATTCTAAAGTATCATTTGTTTTATTTACTGTTCTTACCATCCAATTCATTAAGTCATTTTTAATTCCGTGCTAAATGCCTCGTACCTATATACCATTCGCGAATCTGAGCATATTAATAGTTTGACCCTTTATATTAATTCTTGAGACTGTTCTATCTTTACAAATTTTAATCCAATATTCCATACACAGTTAATAAAATTTAGTAATAATAATAATATAAAAACTTGTGTGTGTCAGCTCCGACACACGACTGGAGTTTACTCTTTGCGAACGATTATTTTAACTTCAATCAATTAATAATTTTGTTTATTGTACAGAAATATACGTATCTATACATACATAATTTCAATGTGAAAGGTACGCGAAGTGCGTTGCGCAGAGGAACGAAACGCCTCATTTTTAGTTAACGCTTGATTTTACTCCTCATAAAATTTCCGTACCGCGGGCTATAACTGAAAATCGATTCTTAAGGAGTAAACTCCAATAAAAGTGCTTACTTTTATTTTATATTTTCAAAATATAGGTAGACATTAGCTAATTAAAAGTTATTTTTCTCATATGTTTATAAGAAGTGGCGATGAAAGGTGTGTGAAAAGATATTGAAAACTAGCGATGGCGCAGAGCTAGGCAGTAAACTAATACTTCGGTATTGAGAGAGCGAGAAAACGCCCAGTTTCCCAGTTACTTATCTCTATCATTGTTTGTTTAAAGAAATAAAATATAAGGCATTAAATGAGCTCGACGGATTTGACAGCCTCTGCACTAGCAATCCAGCCACAGAGCGCACTGTTCCAAATAACCCAACGGCAAAGCATCCTTACTCGGCAACCAAACAAATTATTCGAATACAGGTAGGTAATCGAATACTTTTTCTGGTACTTTGTATGTTGTACTCATATGCAATAATTTTACCCGTGCCCTTTAGTAATTCGTTTGTCTTTTTCTAAAGCATAAATAGAATAGAAAAATGATATAAAGAAAGCCATACATACCTCCATTCATATCCACCTTCAGGTGAAATTTCATTTGATTGACTAATGATCGCAATCGGTTCGGGCGAGTTACCTTGGGGAGCTCCAGCAACTGCATAAGTGACTGCCAAAATTGTAAAAACCTGGAAAAATGTTACTTTTTCATTAAGCACAAATAAGTAGTAATAAGAGGGAAAACCCCCATCCAATAGAACTTATAAGTTTTATATATTATATTGGTACTGTGCAGGGTGACATAAGGATTAGACTGACTACAATAATTATATCGCCTGCTTTATGCCAGAAAATTGCAATTTAACTTCACCAAATTTCACCCCTTTATTTAACAGCAGAGAAAAAAAAAATTATTATTATTTCTCTGCTGTTAAATAAAGGGGTGAAATTTGGTGAAGTTAAATTGCAATTTTCTGGCATAAAGCAGGCGATATAATTACCCCCAGTTTAGAAAATCGATCTGAATTTCTAACTTCAAATGACACCCCGTTCACTGCTTTGCGTATTTCGATTACGTATAAAATGATCTTTTGAACGAAGTATTTGTAACAACCTAGAATTTACTTAATAAATATGGATGAAGAAAATATTATATGCAATATGGGGACTACTGAATTTCAAACATTGTAAACCTTTAATGGTTTTATTTTAGGCAAAGGGCTAACCTGATCTAAGAACCATATCACCCTACCCGAACTTGGTACCGACAACATTACCATCGAACTTCTCGATTCATCCAACGGAAATGTAGATGGCACATCGGAAATTACACATCTGTTGGACACAACTGAGACGCAACTGCTAGCGGAGTTGCCGGGATATTAAAGCCGCGAAAATATTAGAGTAGTCTGCAAGGTAGGCAACAAGAAAAAGGGTTGAAACAAGCAGGTCAGCCTAGTGGCCGAATAAAGAATTGGGAAGTGACACACGACTAACTACCATCAGATTGTACGTAAATCGAACGTCTTTCTAAAGAATGGATGGAAGAAGGCAAAGGAGACAAGTTGTGTTTTCTTTCAAGTAAGCCATGAGGTATTCGAATTTCCTTCCGTTTCTCTAATGCCTCGTAGGTAAATTGTTTTGTTTCGTTAATTTTAAGTTTCCCTGTCAATAATTTGTTTACTATTTTACATTTTCTGATTATGAGATTGTTGTAAATCTTGAAACCGGTCAAATTCAATAAATTTGTTACAAGAATTGGCAGTACGAAGAGTAATTTATTATTTCATCATGAGCTTCTACCAAGAAATAAAAGAAGACAATATTAACTACATTTTGTTCAGAAGATCAAAACGAAATCATCAGAACGGAAATTAATCACGGCGAACCGTGAACCTCTAACCTTCCGTATTTATTGAACGACTGAATGTGCTGATGGTGATCCGATTTAATCAAACAGTATTTAAGTACTCGCTTTCTTGCATGCAATTCAAATCGCAACATTCCAACTTGTGTTTCAGCACCGTCTGACATTTTGGTAGCGATTTATAGCATAAATATAAAATATTCGATGTATTTTGTTATGGAAATTAATTTCATCCAAACAAGGTAGCCATAGAAAAATGCAACTATCCGAAATAATAATGGATTAGCTGTTACACGCGTTCTCTACCTAAGACCCTGGATATAAAAAGGTGGAAAACGCGAGGCTCCGGCAGCACAGATAGAGACGGCGCGGCGTGCGGTTTGGTGATATTTTATAATGGGCGCCAAGAGGGTTTTATAGCCTAGAATAAACAAAATACCTCAAACCCAGCACAGGGCACTTCGAAAGTAAAGGGGCTAGGTTCACAAACAATGAAAATAAACAAGATTTTAATTTTAACAAATATGTATAATTCAATTAATATTATGTCAATTTCCAAAAATTTAATTGAGTAAACTAAATGAGCTAAAATTAAAATTAAGCTAAACGAACAATCAGAAAGAAACCCAACGTTACGCACCAAACTGGTAACGCAAGGCAAAGACTGGCTAGGAGCGGACCAGAGAGATGGAGTAAGAGAATGAGCTTAGACGAGTGCGCGTTTTATTTTAGTGGGACCACATGGAGGCCACCATTCATAAATTTTATGAATTTCCTAGAAAAACAGTTCCAGTCCCTTGAAGCAACGGAAGAACCAAAATTTAAATATGGCAACAACCAATCAATACAAAAGTGCAGTCAATGAACACCAATCCAGCTGGCAGCTGCAGTTTATGCAAGCAAGTCCATACCATTTATGTCTGCCCGAAATTCAAGTTACTGACGACCCAAGTTACAAGCAATCAAAAGTAAGAACCTATACATCAACTGTTTGAATCATGACAACAAGGCAAAATGCAACAGTAATTGACGATGCCATATATGCAAGCAGCAACACCATACCTTCTTACATATCGATCAGTTCAAAAGGTTACCAACAGCAAGACCAGTGGCGAATCCATCCAAAACTACTCTCCATGCTACTACAGCGAACGAGGCATCAAAAAATACCCCACAAGAAGCGGTCCAAACATCCAATCACGTCGGAAGGCAAGAAAACACAATTCTATTGGCAACAGCAATAGTTGAGACGAAAACAATCACCAAGATGCCCCAAGTTCTAAGGGTGTTAATAGACCAAGGGTCATCATTCGTTACAGAAGAGGTAGCACAACTTCTAGGTCTACCAAGACAAAAAATACGAGCAGAAGTGATAGGCCTCAACGACAAGACACCGAAGACATCTCACTGTAAAATTCAGGCCGAACTAAACCCTCGTTTCCCAAGTACCTTCTCCTTAACACGTTTACTGCGGCAGGAAAAATTGACTAAATTCTTTCAGTGCGTTGTCGGTCCCCGGGGACCTTCAACAGTATTTCCCTATGTACGGTGGGGGGCCTTGGGGACCCCCATGCAGTGGTTTATGAAGCGCCATCTTTCATAAGCTACTTGAACCATTTGTGGGAGTATTAATGCAAGATTCTATTTATTTTACATGTAGTTCGTTGTCTTCAAGGCAGGAGTGGGCCCCGAGGACCCCAACCGCACTAAACTACGAAAATAAACAAACATAAATTTGGTATCTTTGAAACTTTATTAAACTTAAGCGAAAACAATGTGTTTCTATAAAAGTATGAAAACAATAATTCGTGTTCTATATTATTAAACTTAAATATTTAGAGCGGGCAATCTGTTTTTATACTTCGTAACTAAAAAATCTTCCATAGTGGTATCTTCAACACTTTCGACGTTTTCATTATTTTTATCATTTATATCAACACACAGACACCACAACAACTTGTGAACAAATGCAAATATAAAACACGAGTGTTTAATAATGGAGTTTTCCTGTCGTAACATGTTTGCCCCTTTAATTCTATATCGGTCCCCGGGGACCCCAACCGCACTATGCTAATAATTATTACCACAGTGCGGCGGGAGTCCCGCGAGACCGACGTGTTTTTCAAAATTATTAGAATTGCCTGTGATTGGGGCTTTCCAAAGCTCTTTTAAAAATTGAATTCGGACCAGTTTTCTCTAAACTGCAGCATTCGAAAGTTCTGGAAGAATTGATCGAAATGCTGCGCACAGAAGTAATGCGCGGTAACGGTCTCCGGGGACCTCCAACGCAGTGAACGTGTTAAACGTGGAATTATTGGTCCTACCCAAATTGACACAATCCATGGCAAATAATAAACTCCAAAACATCAACCTTAAATCCTGGCAAAATCTAATGCTTGCCGATCCCACTTTTTATGATCCTGGACCTATCGATCTCATTTTGGGGATCGAAGAATTCTGAAAAACGGGATCCATAAAACCAAGGAGGGCATCTTGGGTCAAAATACAGAGTTGGGATGGATCCTGTAAGGCTACATTAATGAAAGATCATCAAACATAAAGGTCATGAGTATGGTTGCGACCACAGAAGAGGACAAACAACTAACGAAATTTTGGGAAATTGAAGAGGTCGTTTCAAGAAGAGAACTAAACGAAGAAGATGAAAATTGTGAAAAACATTACGATGAGACAACCAGAAAAAATAAAGATGGAACCTTTACAGTAAGAATTCCATTTAAAACTAAAGAAGTACAATTGGGAATTTCAAATCCAGAGCGGTAGCAAGATTTCTCCAGTTAGAAAAGAAATTCAAAAAAGATACAAAATTACGTGAACAATATAAAGCATTTTTGCAAGAATATATTGACCTAGGACATATGGAAGAAGTGCCTCGGGGTAAATATGACAAAGAAAATACTATATTCCACACCAAGCTGTTATTAAAGAAGACAGCATCACTACGAAACTCCGAGTTGTTTTTGACGCATCTTCAAAAACATCCGGAAATACAAGTTTAAATCAAATGATGCATGTGGGACCAAGACTCCATCAAGACCTGCCAGATATTTTGCTGAGGTTAAGAAAACATCGAATAGCCTTCACAGCAGATATTGAGAAAATGTATAGACAAATAAAAATACACCAAAATGACCAGGAGTTTCAAATAATTGTGTGACGTGTCAACGACTCACAACCAATCCAAGAATTTCAATTAACAACTGTAACGTATGGGTGCTCAGCGGCGCCATATTTAGCATTACAAAAACTAGCGAAAGACGAAGAAAATAAATATCCAAGCGCATCCTTGGTCGCAAGAAATGACTTTTACTTAGATGACGCACTATCGGGTTCACACGACATATAAAAAGCCACAACCCTACAACACGAGTTAACAGAAATGTTACGCAGTGGAGGGTTCAACTTAAGAAAATGGTCTAGCAACTGCAAAAAACTACTACAAGAACTACCCGAGTCCGATGATGACCAAACAGCTCTACAAATACCTTAAGACGAAATGAAGAAATCATTGAAAGTATTATGGTTACCTTCAGATGACACATTTAGATTCCAAGTAAAAGGATCCGAAGAATCAGCAATAACGAAAAGAAACATTCTGTCTGAAATTGCAAAATTATTCGATCCACTAGGATGGCTAGCTCCAATTATAATTAAAGCAAAAATTATTATTCAAAAGCTATGTCTGCAACAATTAGAATGGGACGAACTATTAAACGATGACATGACAAGTAAATGGTTAACATTTCGAAACCAACTAAAACAAGTAGAAGAAATCAAATTGCCTAGATGGATAAATTACAATAATAAAGAAATAGAATTACATGGATTCTGTAGCGCTTCTGAAAAAGCTTACGGAGCGGCTACTTACTCCAGAACTGTAGTAAATAATGAAACTAAACTCGTGTTACTGGCGGCAAAATTAAAAGTAGCGCCTGCAAGAAGTAAAATTACGTTACCGCGTCTGGAGCTTTGTGCAGCAGTCCTATTAGCCAAACTAAAGGAAAGAACAATCGCAGCTCTACAAATAGAGAAAATAAAAATATACGCTTGGACAGACTCGATGATTGCAATGGGATGGATCAAGGGAGACCCGTTATGATGGAAAACCTTTGTTGCTAACAGAGTATCCGAAATTATACGAATTGTACCGCAAGAGATATGGGGTCATGTCAGCACTAATGATAATCCTGCTGACACTGTCTCGAGTTGAATGGATCTGATAAAATTAAAACAACACAAATTATGGTGGGAAAGCTGAAGAATGCACTAAAGATACAACGAAAAACATCCGATAATATTACCATACAAGTGCAATATTACGAAGCTTGTAATTCAAGATGCACATGCTAAGACACTACATGGTGGGAATCAAGCAATCTTAGCGAATACAATAAGAAAATTTTGGGCTATTAATGGAAAGAGGGCTGTCAAAACAATTTTAAACACATGCGCGAAGTGTATACGATATAAGACGGAAGCCGCAGAACAACAGATGGGTCAGCTACCTAGTCCTAGGGTAACGCCGTCACCTGCCTTTACACATACTGGAGTGGATTATGCAGGGCCCATCCAGATTCGAGCGACAAATGGCAGGGGTCACAAATCATACAAAGGCTACATAGCAATATTTGTGTGCCTCTCCACCGAAGGAGTACATCTCGAAGTAGTGAGTGATTTGACTACAGACTCATTTCTTGCCGCATACCGCAGATTCATTGCAAGACGGGGTCCATGTGCGCACATGTACAGCGAGAATGGAACCAATTTCACAGGTGCAAGCAAAATCATTGAAAAAGAAATTTACAAAATTGTGGCAGACTATCATACGCAAGAGAACATGGTAAACATGGGTACCAAGTGGCACTTCATTCCACCCGCCGCCCCAAATTTCGGCTGCTTATGGGAAGCAGGGGTTAAATCGATGAAACACCATCTCAAGCGAGTTATCGACTTTTATGCATCAAGTAGAGGCAAGTTTAAATTCCCGGGCAGTCTGTCCAATTGAAAACGAGATGAATGGTGTAATAGCGTTAACGCCAGGACACTTTCTTATTGGGCGCGACCTGATATCACCACCTAACCCAATAGTTAATGAAATCAATGCAAGTTTAAAAAACCGTTAGAGATTGATACAAAAAAATGAAAAAGACTTCTGGAATGCATGGTCATCGGAATATCTAAGCAGACTCCAATTACGATACAAATGGAAGGCACAGCGCGAAAACTTGAAAATTGGAGAACTGGTCTTAATAAAAGAAGACAATATAAATCCTACCAAATGGCCGCTAGCACGAATAAAAGAAGTACAAACTGCCAAAGATGGAACAATCCGAGTTGTCACACTTCAAAAAGCGGGTGGAACAACTTTAAAACAAGCAGTACACTCCTTAATTCCATTACCTTCCGATATTACGAACGAACTAAATCCTACTCCTACGATAAAAACCCAATACCACCTAAGTCTCAAAATGAACAAACCTAAAAGTTAACCTGACCTAAAGCCTAAAACGTCAGAAAGCAAAATAAGAAGAAACAAAATCAGAATATTACCAATACTTCTGATGTCACTTTTAATGGTACCCTTAAGCAACGCATTTATACCATCTACTATCCAAAGCCAGGTATATAATCGAACATTTTGGATATTCAAAGTTAGGAAGATGGACATTCCGAATTGATAAACAAAGAACAAAATATCACGAGATGCAGCATCTATATCAGAAACAGTCAATCAGATGGAAATATTATGCAATAAAATAAAAGAACTTACGACAGAAACACCCTGCGATTTGCTTGTGCATCATTATACAAGAAGAAAAGAAACAAATGGACAGGTTGGTAGCTGGATTAATTAACACACAGTCCAGGTCAAAACGCGGACTCTTGGGAAAATTCTTAACGTCCATTTTTGGGGTAAACGATGAAGTATATACAGACATTGAACAACTAGATCACAATCAAAAACAACTAATACAAGCCTCAAGTCATCAGACAAAGTTTATGGTAACTGCACTTTCCAAATTCAATGAGACAGAAAACAGGATGATTAAACAATTAAACCACTTTCAAGAGAAGTTGAATGAAGGATTACAAGTAGTAAACGACATCAATCGATGGTACAGAAGGGTGGACGCAAACAAATTAAGGATCCATGTCTTAAGCACTTTTCAAGTGGCAACAAATTTCATAAATGAAATTGAACAACACTATACCAAACTCACAAACATTGTGTTCGGCCGTGGAAGTGTATACGATTTTATGACAGCAGCCCACATAGAAGAAATTATCAAAGCTGCAGGAAACATAAACATTCTGCCCTTTCCGCTGGGGAAGACGAAGATTCAACAAAGAGAATCTTCGTTTCATGTGTTTGGATATTTTTTGATGGCAGAAGTTAATGACTTTGTCCTAGTGAAAGTCACTCCAATACCGTTAAATATCAACAATGGTTCTTACTGGGCACTGGAAATACCCTGGTAGCAATCGATTACGATACTCAAGAATATTTTCAATTGACAAACGAAGAATTTAAGAAGGCAGCCGTATTGGGTCCAAATAAATATCTATGTACCCCGACTGTGGTCCGAAGTATAGAAAACAGGCTGAGTTGCATAATAGACGAAATCTACGAACGAAAACAAGTACAAAGTTGCAACAAGAAACGATACAAAATTCAATCTATCATCTGGAAACAATTATGCACGGACAATACTTGACTGTTTATCACGAAGGAACCGACAGCGACACTCATCGGCGTAACATGTAGTGGTGCAAGAGAAGATGTGAAGTTAAATGGAACGGGGATTATACAGATCTCTCAAGATTGCATTATTAAGACGAAACAAAACGTAATAGCAGCTACAAAACCCGAAAATATAACTGTCTTGGAGAGCTTTTGCCAAAGAAGTAAAGATCAAAAGCTACTTCCTACCAAATTATACAAAATGGTTTGTTATAATAATTGATAACAGTTAATAAATGAGATGACCAATTTAAAAAGTCATTATTATTGTTTATTACTACATCTATAACGGTCAAACCACAATTTTTGTATTAGAATAACAGCGCAACCCAACCTAACATACCATGATGTTTGTTTTAAGCCATTCTTTCCAAAAAAGTCTTATTCTACAGAAAATGTGAAGAATAATCTTTTTCTGTATATACTAGACCATTTTACCTTAAAATTAGGTCAGGAATGAATATATATGTCCCAAAAGTTTGTAAAATTTATTGAATGATAACATTTACCTTCTGTATAATATAATTTGTCATATTTATGTTAAATAAATTTTCCAACAAATAGTGTGTTTGTGTTGCTTCTTTACTATTCACAAAATACCTAAACGTTACGATTTCAAACTTCCCCCTGCTACAAAGCGACAACATGAAGACTTTCAATTGTGGACTGTTCGCGCATCCCCTACCCTCATTCTCTTACTTCATATCTCTGGAGCGGACGCAAGTATGAGAATTTTTTATAAAAGAAGGAAACGCTGATGTTGCGAAAGCGCAGAAGATTTCTGTACGAAACCTAGATGTGCAAACAAACCGCAAGTTACAACATTTTAAGGAACTATTTTGAGAACTAGTAAAACAAATGTCAATTGCAACGTTTAAATTAATCAAACCTACAAAACCAAATCCAAAGTTATTTTATATGGATTTAAAGATAAATAAAATAAACTAAAAACAAATCTAAGGTGTTCCAATAGTGAGAGTTCTTCACGCACCAAACACAAAAGCTCCAAATGATGCCGACACAAAAATGATTAAAATTTTATGCAAAATTACTTCACTAAATTGTATACGACAAGGTATGCTGTGACTGTGGGTACTGGTGGTTTGGTGGCGGAGTAACAGATATTTTTTGCCCAAGCGGTTTTTTGTAGTATTACAAGTATATTTTTCAAATGTCGGTCGAATTTTAAAAAAGAAATACCTTCTTGAACGAAGAATCTATGAGTAACCGTTACCGTAATAAGAAACCAAAAATGTTAAATAGGGTTTGGGCAATTATATCACCAAGTTAGAAAATTCCAATACAGCATGAATTTAGGTCATCGTTGTTTTCTATGTCGAACTCCCATTCGATTATTTATAAGGTCCCTTGTTTCTATAATTAATAGTTTTTAGATAATTGCTCTAAAATTAGTAAACAAAACAATAATATTCTCATATTGTGAGTGCACTATTAACATTAGTGGTGGGCAAGTTTATATAGGGTATCCCATCGGTGTGTGAACGGAGGATAGCTCCTCACTCAAGCAGTGTATTAAGATTCCGTTTTCGCGAGATAGTAGTTGTAGTTCCCAAACAATTTCACTACTAGCCTTAAAACGTGTCATTATTGACCGATATTTATGGGGAGAAATTGTTTTTCTCCACCTCATACTTATAATGGTCCACAATTGGTTAATTATTTACCGAGGTCATTAATTTAGAACTATTATTGACCTAGGTCAATACTATTGGATTATAAATCATTAGCTTTGTTTGTTATTCAGTGTTGGTGTAATTCAGAACATACACTGCACTGTAGTGAGTGCAGGCAGTGTAGTGTAGAAATTTGCACTGTTACCAAACGTGCCGGTGTAGTTTGATGCTAGTACAAACGTCAGTTTCTCAATAATTTAGAATTCATAAATAGGTACTTTGTGGTCAATTCAAATTTAACATCAGTAGTGAAGTGATGACAGACCTGAATTACATTTCTCAGCATCTTCTTCCGATAATCAAAATTCATGAATTATCCCTGTTTCCAAGTCAATTAACTGCACTTTTCTAACATTTGAACTTGAACAAGCCATTCTTGGCGTTTTTCTTTTCTTAAACTGAACCGATAAATCGTCCCATAAATCTTATTATAAACTACGGGAACCGTATTATAAACAAAGCGAATTTCAGAGGTTTTGACGTTTGACGTTTATAACCCCTCCACCAGCCAAATCCCGCTTTACACTCGTTACACCTCCTCTTGACCAGGTGTAGATAGTGCAGCCTGGAGTACACTGCACTGTTATACCAAACAACTTACACAAGTTGCACTCGAGGCATAACAAACGACTTAGTGCAGGAAAGTGCAGTTTAGGTTGCACCAGTGTTGGATAACAAACAAAGCTAATATTACTAATACAAAAGTCACTCTCACTGGAGTTGATATTTTTTGAAATATGTCAAGTACCTATTTTTTTAAAAATTGTTTATAAAATTTTGACAAATATTTTTTTATATATTTACAAGTTTTAATAAACCCATCTTGACAAAGTCCCCAAACGGGAGCGAAACGTCGATGTTATACTATATACAGTTACTTATTTATTCAATGCCAGTAATTCTCAAAATTATATTTTCCCACGACCCCCTAGGAAAGCGGCACGGGGCATAGCAGCACAGTAGGCCGGAAACTTGACAATTACGTTG
Organism: Xestobium rufovillosum; assembly: GCA_963966045.1. Taxonomy (NCBI): domain Eukaryota; kingdom Metazoa; phylum Arthropoda; class Insecta; order Coleoptera; family Ptinidae; genus Xestobium; species Xestobium rufovillosum. The sequence continues at coordinate 2,222,623 of OZ014501.1, forward strand.
CCCGTGCGTTAAACTCAAAACTCTGTTGTAATTTTTGAAAATCGCACAGTTCATTCAAATCTTGTAGTCAGCTTTGAGATTTTGACGTTTACTGAATAAATATCCTGTCGCGTCTCTTTTAAATCTAATAATATTTTACCAGAAAAAGAAGGTACGGCAGTTGAACATTTTAATGGCTACTCCGTGGAAGACTTAAATATTTTAGGTACGAACTACTTGTCATTTATGAATTGGCGGACGTGTCATTCATGAGCCGGCCGGAATTATTAGAATATTATGCTCATGGTAAGTTAGTAATCTACTTGGAAATTTTGACATCTATTAATATAGATTTGTCTTCTTAAGGGGTCGTGGGAAAAATAGTGTACATAACTCGATGAAAAGTGTATTTCCCATAAACTCGCGTGATTTCTGCACTCGGCTACGACTCGTGCATAAAATTTCACGCTCGTATGAAATTTGCCACTTTATATGCTCGTTCCGAATTAAAATTCCTCGGGTTGCCGTTAATTGAACCACTCGGATTTTATTGTCATGTATATACATTTACTTCCAAAATTTGTGCTAAATACCATGTCAACAGCTTTTCCAAAATTGCTGCTGAATTTTTACACAGCGTTGCCAAAATGACAGTCGATTTTCAGGAACAGAGGCAATATCTCTTTCGGGAAAAGATGTCAGACTTGTTCCTATTAGGAAATGGCCGGGTGTTAATACACTTAAAAATCTGACGGGTCACTTGACACAGCTCAAAGTGGTCGGGTTACACGAAGCAATAAATTTATTTGTTACAAGCGACGTGGATTTTATTTGAGAAATTTCATTTGAAAAGTGTACAGCTTGTAAAACTTCAATAGGTAGGTAGTAGTCTTTAGAGAAAATTCTGGCTCTTCAACAGTCAAGGAGCCAAATCGTTTTATAGAATTTTCTTTTATATTATTAGAAAATCTTTAGCAATATGCTAGAGTCCTCTGTAATCGGCTAAATCAAGAAAACCTTTCAAATATTTTGTTTCCGTTCATTACGGTGCGTAACGTGACCTTTCTTTGTTCGGGAATAGTGTTCATGTCTGTATCACACTCATCTTCATTGTAGTTTAAGTTATAATAATTGTTTAAGTTTATTCTTAATTCACTGGGGTTTAATCCACGTGACAGATAATCATCAGGATTGTTAGAAGATTTTACAAGTTTCCAATGACACTTGGAAGTTAATTCTTGTATTTGTGAGACTCCGTTGGCTACAAATGTAGCCCAGCGAGACAAACGTACATGGAGAAAAATTGGGATTTTTTCATAGCCACCTTAGGTGGTGTAGCAGTCTGAAACGTCTCGTAGTTCAAAAAATCTGGATTTAGTTCTATAATTCAATGCCTGGCGGGGTATTTGCCCGAGGAGTAATTGTTCGAACGGTCCAGTACCACTAATTCATTTGTTAATTGCACGAGGCAACGAGTAGCTATATATGGGGCGGAATTAGTACCGTATGTAACAGTCAATAATTCAATGCACTGCAGCGGCTCTCGTGAATTAGCACGCCAGAGAATATTTTGTAAAAATAATGCTTGATGTGGATTAATCCTTATTTGGCGATACATTTTTTGAATATTTGAAATAACATATTTAAACATTCGAAACCTGCACAAAATTTCGAAAAGATCAGGATGTACAGGAAATCCTTTAAGCATTTGGATAATGATTTAATTGACTCGCCAAAAACAACTCTTAACTTGGTGGCTGCACTGGATTCGCACAATACACAATGATGAGGCAAAAAATATTTATTTTCAGCACAGGAATTTACCAATTCCAGAGGTACATATCTGCCATGATTTAAAACTACATATTCGTCTGTGAATGCCTTATATTCCGTGAATAAATTTTTATCGCGTTGGAATCTTTTCTCCAGGGCAAAAAATCTTTTTCAGCAAATGCATTTGCTGTGTATGAATTACCAAGTTTAAATTTTCATTTTAGTTACAAAGTGTTAAATCTACCTGAAATGTACCATCTTCCAAATTAATGATTGGTTGTGTTAAGGAAAATATTTTCACAAAGTACTTCGTCTGAGGTACGAATTGGGGGAACTTCTTCTAACTGCCAGAATTTAGATATTAATTCGTCAACATTTGACATGTGAGAGAACAACTTGTGGTAGAGGATTCTTAGTAACAATCCATTATAGATAACTGTTTTGCAAAGTAGGGAGTTTGTCACCCAATTTAATAATGCCTGGAGCTATTATGCTCCAAGCAGTATGTCAATTTTTGACGGGACGTTAAATGTTGGATCAGTGGCTGTTTTGGGTATTAACAAATGAGTCATGTCAACAGTGACTCGAGGCAATGGACATGTTATTTTATTTAACACAGAACAAGAAACTTTAAAACATATATCAACTTGTGTAGACGAGTAAAGTGTAATATTATCTACCATTATTATTATTATTCGAGATTCCAGCAATTTGCATATTTTTAGAGTAAGACCCTTATTATTATTATTTTATAATCATCATCATCATCATCATCATCATCATCATCATCATCATCATCATCATCATCATCATCATCATCATCGTCATCATCATCGTCATCATAATTCAACAAACATCAATACACACAAGAATAATAATAATTGTAAATACCAATGTACAAAATTCACAGAAGAAATGCCTCTTGCTCAAAAATAACTAGCAAAATTATACCGCCAATTCAAATATTATTTGTCGTTTAACTAGACGGACAATTTTCGCATCATCGTTATCATAATGTGACGTTTTGGGTTGTCATTATTAACATTTTTGTCATTATTATTGGATTTCAAGTTCACCGCATTTTATTCATCTTTTCAACAAAAATCTGTACGAGAGCAAAAAAAATTTTACTTATATTTTCTTCTTTCATTTCTTATATTGAGCATAGATTCTTGGTAGTAGCGTTTTGCGAGATATAAAATTCATTTTTCATTCGGTTGATAGTCTTTTGCTGGAGTAGAAGCGACTAATGTTAATATTATATTTTATTATAATACCAAATTGTTGGATTGCGGTCAATTCTACTTTATTGGAAATTCGTTTAAATAGTTTTGAAATTTCAAGTAGACGACTCCCTCATTAATTGGATTATTAGCAAAGAATATTAAACGATTGCTATATTTCGTATTTTACGTTTAAATTTTGTCCCTTAATAAAGGTAAAGTGATACTTTATTTATAATATTTATATTTTATACATTTATGAAATAATTTTATCTAGAGTCCAATTGTTCAATTGTCCAGTCGTTCAATAATTATTCAATAATTGTTCAGTTATTCAGTGGACAGTCGTACCGATTTTGAAAGCAACCAATCATATGAAGTATAACAACTAAATTTGTTTCATCAGCATTTAAATAATTGAAGTCGAGCAGAAAATATCCGTCACCTGTTGGACCCGAAAGATAAGCTACCTATTTGTTTTCGTTTTCTTTTGCTTGAACTTTTTGCACTATAGTCATTGTCATTAATTAACCAACATTAATCAGTCTTTTGCTTCAGTCACCTCTCTCAGAATTTTCTTTTTGTTATGAACTTTGTGAACCGTGGTGCACCTGGGGAATTATTTTGAATTATTTATTAGCAGGCAGATATTATTTACAGAAAATATATTAGGTATAATAGTTCGAATAGGTACTTGCTTTTAGAGCCTATTCTTTTAGCTTTCGTTTAATTTAAATTGTTGTATTAAACTGAGTACTTATTTTTGATTATAGTTGAGTGGGTGCCGATTACTTATACCCACATTTTCTTTATTTCGACGTTATTGGTTGTATTCACGAGTTTGTAAGATATCGACAAGGACATTTAAATTACGTGGCGGCTAGACTTTTATTTACTTATTTGGACCGCACACCAGCTCCGCTGAGTAGGTTTGGGTCAGAGTCTGTCAGAGTACTGGTAACTTTTGGAAATTACTTTTTTTATTGCTTTAGTTTGATCATAAGTGGGCGTCACAATAAAGTTCTCAGTCCGAAGACTAGTTGGACGAGTAGCTCCATCCTATCCTATCCTGAGTTAACCTACGCATTTCCCTAAAAGTGGAACATCCTACATCCCCATCAATTCGAAACCAGTAGTCTAATCTGGGCATACCCTACCTCTTTATTCTTATCTCCGACACTAATATGTCGCGTATATTCCTTCGTGTCTCAGAAGTTGTACTACCATCCTACCATCCTATCTGACCTATTCTTTATTGTCTTCCATACCTTTCGCCTTTCCCAACTCTTTCTAATACCACTCTATTTCTAATCTTATCCATCCATGTTATCTGCATCATGCGTCTGTAGCACCATATTTCAAACGCTTCTATTCTTCATCGATCCGCATCTCCTATTGCCCGAGTTTCGCACCCGTGCGCAATATATACGACTTTACGAGTCTCTTCCGAGTTTCCACATTAAACGTTCCCCGGCACAACAGTTTCTTTTGTTAAACGCAACTCGACCCTGTGCTATTCTTTGTTTTATATCTTTAGTGCTCTTACCATCTCGATAGCAGAAATAGCAGAAATTCGGGACTTCTTCTACCTTCTCATTTCCTATTTATGTTTTAGTTATATTTCGATTTCACGCCCTCTACACGCTACTAGTCAGATAATCAAGAATAATCCTAAAAAATCTTTATTATCTCTCTGATATCATAGTAAATTGAAAGAGAAATTGAAAATGAAACAAAAGAATAAAGTAAGTACTTGAAATTATATTTTCTTTGCTTAGTTCTTGATTATTTTCGTTTTTATCCTGTGTTTATTGTTAAATGTTGACTGTTTATTGTCCCGTGTTTATTTATTTTACATGAGTAAATTTCAAAGTAAAGTAAAGTAAAATATGGTAAAAATGAATGAGAGAAAATGTTTCAAGTTTCTACTTAACTATGTTGTTTCATTTTAAATTTATTTTTCAAGAGTACTGTAATATGAGAGAGGTATCAAAGACTTTTTGAGGATTATCTTTAATTATCTGACTGGAAAATGTACATCTTAAAACAGTTATTCTTCTTAATTATAATTCTCTGATTTGATTAAGCAAAAGTACGAATGGATGTCATAATTAGAACAAATTAATGATGTTCTAAACTTTGGATATTAAAATAAAATCAAGGAAAATAAAAATTTTGGTGGTCTGTAACTTTTTGCTTGTTTACTTTACTCTATACGAATTCTATGAGAATTCTTATGAAAATCTGCATCCGCCAAGACAACACATAGAAGGTGCTCCATTTAAAAGAGTTAGTAAGTTTCGCGCAAGCAAGAAGCAATTTTGCCATGCCTGTACGAAATGTGCAGTAATATTTTTTTCTGTGAAAACCCGATGTAAATATCTTGAATAGTTTGGAAACTACAGGCGCCTGAATGCGTCACTTTTTGCGATTAACTTCCTCTAGCGGGAGAAATAGCCTCATATAATTATATCAATTTGATCAAAACCAAAGTGGCTTTCATAAAATGCCATAACATGCCCAGTACTTATGTTCAATTTAAAAAACATGTTTTATTGCAGCACTCTGTATGCGAACAATCTGTATAAACGAACATAATTTTAAAATGTGAACTCGGGGGTACCTATACTGTCTTGCGAACGCAGAATCTTAATATATAGCCTGAATGCGGAGCCATCCTCCGTCCACACCCTGTATATAATCGAAATATAATTTGATGCAGAAAACAACTGTCACAGAAAAATTATACATATTCTATCATTAAAACAACTCCAATTTTCTCACGTAATTTCTCAGACATGTTCCTACTAATACAATAGTTACTACCATAGCTATTGGTCTCATCCCCCCAGAATATCACAGCAACAGCTTCGTTTAATATGAAGGAGTTTAATTTCCAAAATTCACTCAAGAGCATGCCGATAACACCATAAAATATGCACTTTATGCAACGAAGGGTTTGTACAACTTTATGTTCAAATCAGGTAGGGAATCCAAACCTGCCCTTATGTGCAATCTGCTCCAATTAAAAAGGGTTAGATATTGTGCAGGATGAATGGGACAGTCTGCATAAGTGAAAACAATTTGATCCAACAGAAAATCAATATTATAAATTTGTAATTAAGGCGCAGAAGAAGTGTGGCACACTGTATATTCAAACATTTCCCGTGTCAAGTTATTTCTTTGCGCCAAAAAGACAAGGAATACTAATAGATATAAATTAATTATGTGTCTATTCTTACCCACAACCAATCCATTCCTAATACAACTAAATATCACACTTGATTAAAACGAAAACTGCATAAAGAGTACTGCAAAGTGGTGTCTATTACTAGTATTTATACCAACGCAAATATATTCACTATTATTACTTCCCCCTTCAGTGCAGGCCGAAGATGTTTATTACAACATTTGTAAATACCATCGTTGTGTGTTTCCCAGGTTCATTAATTTCAATCATTGTCTACCGACAATTGACAATACTTACTTGGTCTAACATAGGAGCGACGCGTATATTTTGTACTTTTATAAAATAGTGATGCATGCTGAACGTTATCTTTGCAGTGTAATATTCATTAATGATGTTAACGATATGATAATGCAAGGTATATATTTTTATAGGTGTGGAATAAATCTGGATTTCCAAGATCTTTACAGAGAACAAAGTGTATCTGTTGGTGAAGCGCTAGTTTTAATTCCCAAAAAGGAAATTTAATATTGTAAAATTCGGTGCACCAATGTTTAATAAAACTTATCGTTGTTACCCCAGATCTTCCTCCGCAAATCTTCCTATGAATTTGTAACATATAGTAGCTGAAAATGCTTATTTTTTAAGAAAAAGAAAACATATTTGGTACTCACAAGAAGAATTTCAAGAGTAGTTACAATTATGCAGTTTCAATGCAGGATCAAATAGTCTGCTCAAAAGTTAATAAGGAAATTTAAAATAATATGGATATGATATGGACAAAATTCGACTTAATATTAACTCTTCGGATCAAAGAGGGTTTTTTAGACTTCAATAATAAATTAATAAATATGTTTGCAGGCCGTCTCGAATTTTTCTCGGTGACTACGAGGAAACCGGCAAAAACTTTTTGCATATACAGGGTGTTTCAGGAGGAATGGTACATCCTCCAGTATGTTATAGTACCGTTCATTTTGAAAAAAAAGTTCATATGAACAGGTGTCCAATTCCCAATGGCTGCTTACAGAGCAATTATCCATTACGCTGCTGTAAAACAATTGTCATTTGGCGTTTAGCACTATTAGGATCGGCCATGGTGGCTCCATCAATTGGCCGGCTAGGTCCCCGGACCTAACTCAATTGGATTTTGGGGAGGGATAAAAAATGATGTTTACAGAGAAACATAGGCACACGTGATGAATTCGCCCTTATTATGGCCAGTGTTACAAGAATAAAGGAGCCCAAAGGACCTGCAAAGTGTGGGGGTGGGATTTTTGAGCCATTCTTTTAAAATCTATACTTTATTTTGTATATCAAAAGCTAATTGTCAGAATTAATGAAGTAATAAATTCGTTTATTGCAGTAATTCAGCTGGCTGTAACTCAGTAACCATTGAGAATTGAACACGTGTTCATATGAACTTTTTTGTTCAAAATGAGCGATACTACGAGTATAACATACCGAAGTATGTACCATTCCTCCTGAAACATCCTGTATAAAAATCTTATTGTATGTCAATATGGATTATTATCTATTTATTTGGTTTACTGTCCGAATACCGTAAATTACCTATTTTCTGAATTTAAATAAACTTTTAAACCTTCCCAAAATGCATTGTACAGCAAAAATGACAGCTAGAAACTATGTTGTTGCAAGCTCAAATACTATTTGGTTGGCGGAAAATGTTTATTGCGGATTCAGTTTCCACCCATCAAAACTATCTGGATTGACTTGTAGGCGTTCGAGTGCTGAACTTGCACTTATTGTGCAATTGAGTAACTTGGAGATTCACAACGTGATACTGCTAATTTGCTTTGCGTTTCATCAAATGCAATAGTTTATCGTGTTCCTCAAAGGTATAGAGAGTTCGAAGAGCATGCCAGCGCTATCCCCGGGTTACTACCCCAGAGATATCCCAGACATATTCTAATAAATGTAAAAAGGAATCCTTTCATAACATCCATGATGCCGTGAGCAATCGTCTAACAATTGCCGCCTTAAGCTCCATCAGTGAGAAGACCTAACTTCACAGCGGATCATAGAAGAACGCGACTTCAATGAGTAAATGATAGGATCACTGACAATTTGGACTAAAACTTTGTTTGGAGGCGGCCAGTGAGTGAATACCACAGAAAGGACAAAGTGAGTAAGCGATTGGTAACAGACCAGAAGCCGGAGAATGTATCAATCACATTTAGCGGGGAAAGAGATGAGCGATGTGTTCTTTTCGTGACATTATCATGAGCACTTGGGGAGAATTCCTGCTGTTCGTTTATCGTTTAGGAAAATATAGATAAAGAACAAACAGCTTCAGTTCAGACAACTTTATATTTTTGCCTCTGTCCTGCAAGTAGTGGGAATTCGAGTGGGAATTGGACTGTTTCAAAGGGAGCATGTCGGCTAATATGAAGACACAACTGAGATATTTATACCGTCCTTGCTTAATGTGATTTTAAAATCAGAATGGTACGTACCTTATGGTGCCAACCCCATCATCCCAACCTTGAACTGCATGCGGAATTGTAGCAATTATGGTTTAGGCAGGCATTAGCAAGGAGTTTAGTAGTTATTTTTAAATTTTTGAAAAACGAAATTCCTAAAGAACAAATTTAAGCAACAACAATTTATTCAAAACAAGTAAACAAGTCAAATCTTTTTCAAGATACCACATACCAAGTGAATGTGTACTACACTCACCACTAAAAACATTTCATGTAAGAAATTTAGTAATTTAATTTGCTAGAAAGTTATGATGATTTAGAGGTTGGAAGTTTTCAGTTTAAAATTAATATATTTTGTCGTAAAAATGTTTTTTATAAAATTGTTGAATATAAACTAACAATCAATAAAAATAAATATGTAATTATCAATGTTTTATTTCGAAAATTCTTATCAAGTTTTCAGCAGTTTATTTAACGTTGTTTTGAAGCACTATTATTACACAGAAAAGATAATAATGCTGCAGCTACATATACTTAAAATTAAGCTCTATTTTGTCTTCATTTCTAGTACAGGTTTAAATTTAGATAGAGGCTTAAGTTAAATGCACAAAAAATGGTTCATGCCAATTTTGATCATGCACGCACAACACTTTTATACAGGGTGTTACAAAAAAGTAGGTCAAGCTGTTAACCACAGATTATCTGGCCTAAAATAATGGGACTTTCCTTATGCCATATTCCATTTAAGCTTCTTTCTTTCAAGATACAGGGTGTTAGAGTTAAAATTTAAAAAAATATTTTTATTAATAATTCCTTTGTTTTTTACGATATTCCGTTGAAATTTTGTACAACATTTTTTCATATACCGGCACAATGTTTTTGTAATAAAAATCGATGCGCAAACGGAGGAAAGGGGGGTTGTAATACCCACTGATCCACAACTTTTCCCGCGCACATCTATATGGTTCAAAGTTATTGCTTTTTATACCAAACGTTCATTTCTTTAATTTTTTTCACTCTTATAAAATTTTGATTTAGGGCTTGGTTTACGAGATTTTGCAACTCATTTGACTATGTGTTGTTCATCCACTCGCTGTTTAAATCTCCCAATTTCTCTTATGTGACGAACCAAACTCGAAAAATGTCCTGTTATGGTCATGTTCCTGCATAACGTCTAAGCTTCAGAAAAATGCCCTTGGATGGTACCGATTCGGACATGTTCCTGCGTAACGTATAACAGCTAAATTAACATTGGAAAGAAAGACAGGTACCTAGGCGTTTCGTTGTCAAAATAATTGTTAATAAAAAAGGTACCATCCAAGGGCATTTTTCTGAAGCTTAGACGTTATGCAGGAACCTATCCATCCAAGAACATTTTTCGCCAGCTTAGTTCGTCACTTAAGAAAAATTGGAAGATTTAAACAGCGAGTGGATCAACAACACATAGGTAGTCAAATGAGTTGCAACATCTCGTAAACCAAGGCCTAAATCAAAATTTTACAAGAGGGAAAAAATTATTAGAGAAATGAGCGCTTGCTATAAAAAACAATACCTTTGAACCATATACGTGCGCCGGGAAAAATTTACGGCCAGATAATTTGTGGTTAACAGCTTGACCTACTTTTTTGTAACACACCTGTATACATGAATTCGGGAACTCCAAACATTTAAAAATCGCAAGAGTAGAGCACATAATTTTTCGTTCTCGCAATAAAATATGTAAGTATGCGTTTATTTATAGACACAGTTTCTCAAACAAAATATTATACTTGTTGAAATATGATAATAAGAAATAATGATTTTAATGATTATTTATGCGAAGACCTTCCCGGTCATAATTAGTAAGAGGTTTACGTTTCCATGTTCGAACGCTGTTATATCGGGTGAAGGAATGCAACTTAACAGTTTACCTACTTTCATAATAAAGGTTTTGTAGAAGAAAATAATGAAATAATAGAAACAGTGCGAAAGCTTTGATGCTTGTGATTATTGATAGATTAAAGGCGATCCTACGTGTACCTACAACATCGGCTAACTTTAGATTTTATAACACATACTTACATGATAATTTGGCCCTTCCTAGAATTTAAAGTCAACTATTTTAAACACAAACTTACGCACATGTTAATTAATAAAACCAAGAAACACTAAAACTATATTAACCAAGTTATTCTGAATACCTAATCCGACCCTCGTTTCCTGCTCTTTTTCTTCTATTTTTTCAACGAATATACCTTCTACTGTCTTCATACAACACCCCGCCTCTTGCATCTTCTAAGAGTTCACAATATCTCTTCATGTTTTTAGCTTCCTAGCCGAGCTAGGTAGCTTTTGTGATAGTCGTTTTTTGACCATGGTGTTTTTTCATCAAATGTGGACGTTTCAGGTCATTCTAAGACTTTTTGGCAAGGTGGCACATTTCCGTCCGTATGGATGGGTGTGCGTTGGTGTGTGTGCGTGTGTATGTCTGTTGGCACTTCTGCGGGAAAACGGCTCGACAGATTTTGCTGAAATTTTGCGTACGTATATCAGAGATGGTCCATAGGAAACTGACGGGGCGGTTTTTTTTAAAGCAGTTTTGAGCCGAGATATGGCGTCATCGAACATTTTTTTTCAATGAGACCTTATATATTTTTGTATTGCATCGGATAGAGGATATTTTTCTCTACATGATGTGCGAAAATCGTAATAGGTTGTATAAGGAAAAATTGAGAAAAAATTACAAAAAGAAGGCGCGCGCCAAACGCGCCGTCCAGTTCAGTTGTGGCTGTGGCTAGGAAGCTGTTCTGTCAATGCATTGACAACTAGTTTTTTAAATTTCTGTTGCCTTGTTAGGACACGTAATGTTAGAGATTGGGCCTACCATTATTTAACGCAAATTATAAATCAAGAAACACATCCAACAATAAACAATGGTTGAAGCTAAAGTCACTAGCTTGCATGCTACCAATTTTCCGTCGTTTTCAAATACTTTTGTTCAATCCTGCCATGGAAACACGTTGTTTCACCCTTAGATACTTTGCGAGAAAGCATTACATTTGTTCACTCACTTCGTTTCTTTGGCAACGGGTGGGCGAAAGCAATGAGCGAAAGTACTTTCGTTCACTCTCATTACTTTCACCCACTCCATTTCTCAATAAAATTACAAAAATATTCAAAATTAATCATTCAAATTGACATGGCAATTTATGATGGTTTCTGTCAATAATAAACTAGCTCAATTGTCAAAAAATTTTATTTGTGTGCGTTTTAATAAATTTGGGCATACATTCAAAATTAATTAGATATTTATTTAATATTAAGTAGGTACTGTCAACATTTCTATTAGGTAATATGAAAATTTTTACAGAGTTAAAGCCAATACTTTTAAAAAATATAGCAATGAAAGTTACTCGCTATGTAAGTAATATCTACTTTTTTCAAAAACAAATAAAATTGTCTTCAACATAGAATATGTGGACCACAAAGAAGATGGCTCGTAATTTTCTACCAATCCATTAAAATAGGCTAAGATCACTTCCTCCGTTATAAGATGAACTTTCTTTGTATACATCAAATCGCGGAATTTTGTCAGCTCGTTCATAATATACCTTCCTTTAGACTTCTGAGGCAATTGCATGCAGCGGCATCAGCTTCTTTTAATACCCTCCGGTAAAATTAAATCGTAATTTTTTCCATATTTTCTCAGTAAAATCTTATTTTATGTACAAATTTAGCTGAACCGTACAAAAATTGACTTCTTTTAGCTTGTTTATTATTTATAGTAACGGTAACCATAACAATGATGAAATACGCTCTCTATGTTATTATGTATACCGGCCCAATTGTCGGACCAATTTGAATTATTAATTTTGAATATTTTTGAAAAAATATTTAGTTCAGTGGCAGGATTGAACAAAACGTTATACAGCACTCGTGGAGAAACCGTTTCGCTCACATATTTGCCTTTGCACACTCTCCTGGTGGCTGGTGTGCAAATCTGGCAAATTGCGTGAGCAAAATTTTCAGTTTCTCCACTTGTATTGTAATATACTATTGTTCAATCCTGCTACAGAAACATGTTGTTTCTCGCTATGCGAGAAAGCATTACTTTTGTTCACTCACTTCGTTTCTTTATTGGCAACGGGTGGGCGAAAGCAGTGAGCGAAAGTACTTCCGTTCACTCTTATTACTTTCACCCACTCCATTTCCCAATAAAATTACAAAAAAATTGAAAATTAATCGTTCAAATTGACATGGCAATTTATGAAGATTGTTATAAATAATAAACTAGCTCAATTATTGTCAAGAAAAATTTTACTTGGGTACGTTTTAATAAATTTGGGCATAAATACAAAATTAATTAGGTATTTATTTTTTAATATTAAGTAGGTACTGTGAACATTAATTTCTATTAATAAGAAAAATTTTACAGAATTAAAGCCAATAAGTACTTTAAAAAATATAGTACTATGGAACATACATGCTATTAGAATATCTACTTTTTCAAAAACAAATAAAATTGTATTCAACATAGAAAATGTTGACCACAAAGAAGATGGCGCGTAATCTTCTACCAAACCATTAAAATAGGCTAGATCACTTCCTCCGTTATAACATGAATTTTCTTTGTATGCATCAAATCACGGAATTTTGTCAGCTCTTTCATATAAGTACCTTCCTTTAGACTTCTGAGGCAATAAATTGTATGTAGCCGCAACAGCTTCTTTTAATATCCTCCGGTAAAATTAAATCATAATTTTTTCCATATTTTCTGAGTAAAAAATTCAGGAACTTCTTCTGGCTTGTTTATTATTCATAGTAACGGTAACCATAACAATGATGAAACACGATCTCCATGTCATTATTAGAGCGTGGATTTTAGGCAAAATGCCTTTTTCATTTATATTTAGGCAATTAGAAAATATGTCAACCAACATGCGTTTGGAAAAAAACTGAATATTTTGAGACCTATTTGTTTTCGCCTAAACGCCTATTTCCGAGTCTTCAGGCCTATTAAGCAGAAATAAATCTGCCTGAAATATGCAAGTCGTTATTTAACACTCCGATGGTCGCGCAGGATCTGAGAGATCCACGTCGCACTTTCTTCGTGATTACTCTGGCGCTCGTAACGTGAGGTGGTCGTCCGTTCATTTAGCTTCCTAGCCCGGGTAGCATATTCATAACTCACGTATCGTATCGCAATCCGAAGTAACATATCCAACGCGCGAGAGGTATGTCAAACGAGCGGATGTCTGTCTGGCGTGATGGCGATCCCCTAGCTGTCCTTTTGGACCAGAAACGATTTTGTGGTCAAAAGAAAAAAGTGAAATCATCAAAACAAAAAAGAACTACGGCGAGGTGCGAACCCTCAAAGTTGCGGCTTGGTAGGCTGACACATCGGCCACTGCGCCACGAAGGTTTGCTGGCAAGAACGCTTACAAAAATAGTATATAAGCAGACAATACGCCCGTTGCTGTAAGTCGACAGTTGGGAATGCAATACGCTACGTTCGATATGAATATGCGCCCGGGTAGTGCTAACTTTTAGTAGTAGTGCGACTTTGATCGAGTGAGCGAACATTCGACAAGAAGGAGGTGGATCTGTGAGATCCATCGCGACTAAATTTAGTTTAGTTCCTATTATGCAAATTCCTATTTTTGTTTTTTGAATTTTTGTATTTTTTGTATGTTTTCTTCTTCAAGATCATTTCAATGATCAAACAGAATTAATTTTTCGTTAAAGATGTTTATTTTTAGTTCAAAGTTGACTGATGACTTTTATGCTCTAAATAATATGTAGTGCCAAAGTAAATTCATTTCTTGTAAATTTTTGGGCAGCTGAAACATTCTTTGCGATCATTTTCGAATGATTTGCAGTAATTTTCAGTGTTATTTCATTAACAAGGACTTGCTCTGTAGTTCAATGCCTGTCGGGGTATTTGCCCGAGGAGTAGTTGTTGGAGCAAGTTCGGGTCAAACTTTATTTCAATATTATTTCAGTCATTCTTATACAATTTGCCTAATTTAGTTGCTATATTCCATAGGCTTATATGAAATTCAAAGTTCTTATACCAAACCATGTCGAAACATTTATTTTCTGCTGGATCTAAATAATTATATATTGTTTTAATTGTTTTTCTCAATAAAAGGTTTAAGAAACGCATATTACCTCATACCTATTATTCCGATTTGTAATGTGATGACATTGCTCGATTTGATCTCGATTTTATATCATGGATCTCACAGATCCAGAGCGACTAGTGAGGTTAGTCTAAGGGGCGCGACTATCGGAGTGTAAATACACTGTAACTATAATTGGGACAACCTTGCTTCCGCGCTATACTGGCAGAACCAGCACCCGTAGCCGCTAGTTTAGCCACTGCCACACAAAGCAATATGAAATATGTTTATAATTGCCTGGATTATAATAATGTTTAATGTATATCTATATTAAATAAAAAAGTTTTTGAAAACTATTTAAGGCCTTTACAATATATTAATTTGTTGGTGTTTGCCTAAGCTTACCTAATTTGAAATTGTTCGGACTAAAAGGTGAGAATGGAAACGGCCCTGAGCCATGTGATGTCCTAAGTTTGACCGATCCCAAGCGGTAGAGCAGACTGTCGGTTTTTAGTTTCCAAGAGATAATGAACGAATGAATGAATGTCATCTTACATAATATTGTTTTTATATCAAATTTCACAGACTCGCTCCGGCCTAGCGGCCTCCGCTCAATTGTCGTTTTGACCTGACTGTTTTTTTATGTAAAAACATAAACGGTGGAATACAAAAAAAAGTTCAGTTTGAGATCGAACCCGAGCGCACTGGGTCACGAGAAAAAAGTGCTAACCATTGCGCCATACTCGTCACCGGCATACGTTGCCAGAAACTAGGTATAAATAGTGAAATGCACATAAATCTTTGCCAATCTTATGACTTTTACATGGCTCAGGGCCGTTTCCATTCTGGCACCTAAAATTGGTGGCTTTTCACTAGGTTTTTATGTCCTAAAGTGCGCCTAATTTGAGGTTTTTAAGGCCTAAAAGTGGTGCCTTTTTTACTACTTTTTACGTCCTAAATTCCATGCTCTAGCTATTAAGTAGTATAATAAATTGTCGGACTAGTTTGAATTATTAACTTGGATATTTTTGAAATAATATTTCGTTCAGTGGCAGGATTGAACAAAACGTTATACAGCACTCGTGGAGAAACTGTTTCACTCACTTATTTGACTTTGCACACTCGCCTGGCGGCTCGTGTGCAAAACTGGCTAATGCGTGAACGAAATTTTCAGTTTCTCCACGTGTACTGTAATTATATACTATTCGCAGGTCTTAATATTTTTGGAGTTTACTTCTTAAGAATCGATTTTCATTTATAGCCTGCGGGGGTGGGGGGAATTTTATGAGGAGTAAAATCAAGCGTTACGTTACCTGTCACAATGAAATTATGTATGTATCTATCGATACGTATATTTTTTACGGCTGTTTATGTCTGGCTGCACAGAGCATGGAAATAGTGAAAATAGAGTGGCATAGAGTAGATATAACAGTTGGCGTTGTAAAGCTAGCATTTGCAGTGTTTGTTCGTTCCTAAATTTGTTGAATATTTTGATTTAATATGGAAAAACCTAATATTAAAAATCTCCAAATATTGCTTATACTTGGGCCGCCGAACAGATAGAGTGAAGATCACCCTGCAATCACGAGCTCTAGGCGGGGCCACTATTAATATTATGACGACCGAACTGCAGTGATGCGCCTCCTTTAGACCCAACGAAGTCGCATTACTCCAATTCGGTCGTCAAAAATTAATATTGGCCCCGCTAGAGCACATTCTTGCAGGTTGATCACTCTATCTGTTCGGCGGCCCAAGTATAGTGCCGAAATGTGAATCGAACACCAGGAAAAGTATTTATTTCATTGCCAGTGGGATCGACGTTTAGTAGATTGTCACTTCGCTCCTTTACGAAAGCGCCTTCAGCCATTGTAATGAATAGAAAACACTTCTGAACTCCCAACTAGCAAAATAGACCACTAAAAGAACGAAATTATTTCATAACTATCCTATAGCGCCGCTTGTAGAGCAACTTTATTTTTCAAAACGTCTCAATACGACAATTTTGTCATAAAATAGAGGGATTTCTATAATGCTGTTGTATAGACGTTCTTACAACTCATATTATAGGACAAATTTTGTAACAATTGCATAACGTTTTATATAATTCTTATAAAATTATTTTAAAAGAATTTTATACAAATTATAATACAGTTGCATAGCTATTATATTACTTTTAAAAGCAACGTTAAAAGATAGTTTTAATGGAAGTTATGTAAATAGTTGTATTGAAGTTCCTTAAGAAAAGTAATCAAATTGTTACTTTACGCAGAAGTAAAAACATTACACAATAAGTATGAAAGTATTTTATAATCAGCCTATAACTACTCCCTTATAAAGAGTTTATAGAATAAAAATGTAGTTCCCAGGAATAACGTTATCGCAAGTTCTGCATTATAAGATCTGTTTATACAACCCCATAATACTTTAATGCATTAATATACTAGAATTAAGCTGGTCCATGAGTAGAGTTTACAAAATGAATTCGGCGGTATCTCAGTGGAAACAAACTAAAAAGAGTGGCCATTTTAAAAGATCAGTTAAAAAAAGTACCATAGAATACTTCAGACTTGTAGTTCTCTTGATCAACCTATAGTTGAAGCCGCATGTAATTCTTCTAAGTGTAACGACGAGGCTAATTTAGAAGAAACAACAATTTTACCTCCAATTGCCAGCAGTGATATTGAATCAGAAGAAGCCAAGGGAAATGAAAACCAACAAGATATGGTAAAAGAAAGCGACATTATACTTGGGGCGCCCAACAGACGGAGTGATCACCCTGCAATCATGAGCTCTAGGCAGGACCACTATCAATTTAGGACGACCGAACCGCAGTGATGCGTTTTCTTTAGATCCAACGAAGTCGCATCACTCCAATTAGGTCGTCATAAATTAATATTGGCCCCGCTAGAGCACGTTCTTGTAGGGTGATCACTCCGTCTGTTGGGCGGCCCAATAAGTATAGTAGTGCTAATGAACAATACACGGATACCGACGAAGAAAATTTGATGCCTTCTCTTTCTGAAATTGAAAAGAAGATTAAAATAAAATAACAACTTAAGATATGGGCAACGTCTGTCAATATTAATCATTCTGCATAAAGAGAGCTCTTCGAAATATGGAACCAGGCTATTCCCAATCTTCTTCCTAGAGATCCAAGGACATTTCTAAATACTCCTCAACAAGTTAATTTGGTAACACTTGAGAATGGCACTTATTGGCACAATGGTCTTGAATCCAATTTTCAATTTAATAATTGCTTTGGAAAACTATTTTGATCTTGAATGCCGGTATAAACAAAAATAATATTTGCAGGTTACGTCACGCATGGAACGAACTCTATACCGCAGTTGTCTGAAACACAATATAACTGAATAATTGTATACTCCCCATACAACACGCACATTAAGTGATACTTCTGTTCTATTATGTAGTTCGCCAACGCGCTATAGGATAACATGGATATTTAACGTACAGTGTTGCCACCTTGGGCAGTAGTTATACGTACATAAAATTAATTCAAACAATTATTTATTATGTTACATCTTGTACTTCTTAAAATGCCCTACTGTTAGTTTTAATATTTTATATTTTACAATATACTATAATATACTATATACTATAATATAATTGTAATTGTAATCATGCAAATTTTGGAATTTTTCGGTGTCGCGGCATTTCGATGTCGCGGTATTTCGGTGTCGTGGGATGTCCCCATTTCTTGCTGGATTCTTGAAAGGATTCTCCAGGGCGCAACTTACAAGAAAATGAAAATTAATTTTTCAAAAAATTTTATTTTTAATAAAAGTGAAATAAAAATTCCCTCATGAGCAGTTAAAAAATAAGGAGTACTGCACAAAAACAAATTTTTACGGGTAGTAGTTCCCGTTTCCGGCGATGTCTCAAGAAGCGCGCTATGTAAGGAAGTATTCACCGACACTGAAAATAATATTGAGCCAGACAACTAAGTCGGTGCGCGTCGTAACTTGTTAGCAGTTCGCTAAATATAATATGAACGCTTAACGGCGCGGCGTTTGCGCAGTCTTTTCGATCTTTCATATTTTTAAGGATTAGATCCGTATACAACTGTCTTGACACCCATTTTCTTAAGAGTCCGGCAAACCCCTTTAAAATGAACCCGAAAACTGACTTCGTAGTGCTATGCTCATTTCTAAACGATGAAAATTGAAGTGTTGAATTTTTGACAGTTTATAAACGAAACTTTATTTTATGTTTCCATTGAAAGAAAATTTAAAAATTTTATCTTAGAAAGTGTCAGTTCACTCATGAAATTGACCAACTTCACGCGTGCATAGCGCCAAGAGATTTGCAGTTTTCGAAAAATTGTTTCAATGGCGACATAAAGTATACCTTCTTCTACCATAATCAGGCTTTCGTGTTGCTAAATTTACTAGGATGAAGGTGTAATTATGGTAGAGCGAGAGCGCTGCAAACGCAAAATATGGCTTGGTATGTGCTGCCGCCTCGTAGCGACTGAGCGTAAACTCAGAGCGCAGTTGTCTCATTTACTAGGTACCGAACGCGCGGGCTTTGAATGTGCGTTGTTCCTGTGTCCATAAATGTGTTTAGCGCGACGGTGTTGCAACACAGCTGATAGTTTGCTCCGATATCTAACGTTCTAACGGATTCCTTGCCGACCCGATGCCCCGCAGGTGTAACTTTTGATCTGCTTTGCCGGACTCTTCAATTGCATCGCATGGCCATTGGCCAATATACAATATTGAACCGGTCAGAAGTACCTGTGTGCTCTTTGCTCCATACCTTATACTTTATTTATATTGAATCAGTCAGTTGAATAACAAGAAACGCAAGCTCCCATTTGCATCAAATGCTGGTCAAGTTGTGCACCATAAACTGAAAATGTTACTAGAGGTACGTAACTGCACCTAAAATGTATTTTTTTTAGCTGTAAAAAAACAAAATGCTGCGGGGAAATATTTTATATGTACTATGAAATCTGGCAACATCCAAAAATGGTCAATGATCAACCTCCTGATGCTTTATTTCAAAAACAGTTCTATGGCGCCTATATTAAACAACATTATAGGACTTTAATATCGTATACAGCCCAGAAGAAAACAAAATCATTGTCTAACGGTTCTAATAACACAGAATTATTGTATTACCTTACGCCATATTTATTAAGCGTTCGGGTGTTCAGAAATCGCCGCCATTGTGCAGAATTCATAAACAAACGTAAAAATGCCAAATAAAAATACATTTTTTTTTAGAAATATAGAGATTTTTTTTGCCACGTTTACAAAAAAAACAATACATTTTTTGTTTAAGTTGAAAATTCCACCATTAAAAAATATTTTTAAATTTTTAATTTTTTAATAATCCCAACAAATGTATGCTTAACTGAGGCGCTTTAATTTTTCGTCAAAAATATATACATACTTTGTCAGAAAAGTTGGCTGCGCAAGAAAATTTTGTCCCTTATCGGAGTGTAACAGAAATGTTTAATTATATTTTCAATATGATAACACACCAGCTACAACTTCACCATAATGCATGATTGATCCTAGACTATATTTAATTTATTTTTGTCATGAAACAACGCATAGTTTGCATTATAAAATATTCTTGCAACAATTCTATTCTGAATTTCCACAGTAGAAAACAGAGTGATTGTATTAGCGATTCTTTCTGCATTATAAAATACTTTCTTAACAGTTCTATAAATGTTCGTAAAATACACTTAAACCGCAGAATAAAAGCAGTACTATACAATATTTTTATAGCACTTTTGTAAATGTGTTGTATAAGTAATCCTGAAGACACTTATAGGACAGTTTTATAATCATCACATTGATTGTCTTATAACTGTTGTGTAGTTTACTAAAACATCTCCCAAAAGTACAGAACTGTTGTATAAAATGGGGCCCTTTTTGGCTGTGAAGACATTGTATAGTAGTTTTTAACCACATTATAAGATTTTCACGTTTCTATAAGATATGCTGTATAGCAGTTCTAACATCATCATAAGGTTCTCAGTCCGAAGACTGGTTGGACGCGTACCTCCATTCTTTTCTATCCTGAGCTAACCTACGCATTTCCCTTATCATTTCTGATGACTCCCCCCGAAGCAGTCCCCGCCCGGAGATCCGAATGTGGGACTATTTTACCTCCGGAATATTTTACTCCAGAAGGTGCCATCATCATAAATTAAAGTACGCTGTACTAGGGATAAAATAATGTGGTGGTTTCCCGTTGCCTTCCACATCGCAGTGTTGTGTATCACAGTGCCATATCGACCCTCACGATCTCTGCCACTATGATTACTGAAAGAGCTGCTGCCCCCTTCCAGGGACTTGATTTAGTCTGGCTTCTCAAATAAAAACCCCTCCAATATGGTTAAACCTATGGTTCGGCTATTTATATCATTGAAGCGCGCAAGCCATCCCACCCGCCCCAGTATTACTAGAACTGCGTCAAGGTACAAGTCCTTTGGGATAGAGCAGTTCTAACAACCATTGTAAAACTTATTTTGCTAGTTGGGTATTAATTATCATTTTATTTAATCTTTATAATCTTTAAATAAACACAACTACTTATTTTAAAAAAGTTTCCTTGCTCCACGCTTACTTAAAGCACTGACGTTAAGATAGACGTTCAAAATTACAACAAATAGAATGACGTCCCATTTTCCGTTGGAGGTACTCGGAAGAGCTCGGGAGTTCGTCGGAAAGATTGAACTAATCTCAATTTCAATTATTAATTATTAATTACTGATTTTATAAACAATTTAAAATATTTTGATGTAGTTGGACATTTTCGAACATAAACCATCTGATAAATACACATTTGGGTATAAAACTGACATTCGCGTGTACCCTATTATCATAAGTGATTGAAGTTAAAATAATAATAATAATAATAACATTAACAATAATAATAATAATAATAATAATAATAATAATAATAATAATAATACTTCTTTATTTCAAATAATTCCATATACATGTGACAAAAATAATACACACATACAGTCACTAAGTGAAATGACGTCAACAACACTACATCTAAGTACATAATCTACCACTTTGCCTCAAGATATTCCTTGAGACTGTAAGGCTCCAGATTTATGAGAATTTTTCTGGTTTGGAATCCAAACATTTTTAGATTCTCTATCATCTTAATATTTTTTGGTAGTTTATTAAAAAATCTTATACATGCATATGATGGACTCCTCTCAGTCAATGGCAGCCTGTGAATAGGAAAACTCAGATCCACAGTTCGAGTGTCATAGGAACAATTTGTGTTGTTAATGGTGAATCTCTCTTTGTGTTTATGTTGAACAGGGTTGGGATTTTACACGGTCTTCCAAGTTTTTTACATTTTACATGTAAAAAATGGAGTTTACCTGTAAAAAATGTAAAATACGCAAAAAATGTCAAATACGTAAAAACTTGTAGAAAATGAGGTTATGTTATTATTTAGAATCAGCTGTCAACTTTCGAGTTGTTGTTGCTGT
This sequence comes from Xestobium rufovillosum, assembly GCA_963966045.1. Classification (NCBI taxonomy): domain Eukaryota; kingdom Metazoa; phylum Arthropoda; class Insecta; order Coleoptera; family Ptinidae; genus Xestobium; species Xestobium rufovillosum. The sequence goes on from OZ014501.1 coordinate 2,244,822, forward strand.
ATTGTTTTCGTTCATATTTATTATACCCTAAAAATGAATGAGAAACCAATTTTGGGCGACGAAGACTTTTTATGAAAATGAGGAAATGACTGAATAAATATAGACTGTCATTTATTTATAGTGATACCTACTTTGCTATTGTCTTATAGAAATGTATTTTTGTTATAAAAAAATTAGATTTTGCTTCTTTAAATTATATTTTATAGTATTATTTAGATGATATACCTGATTTTCACTGTCTTTTTTAGTGCTGATCCATGGGTATATGGATTTTTCTTAATAAACAAGGTTTTTTACATATTTTACGTTTTTGACATATTTTACATATTCAAGGGTTCAGTAAAATACATAACATTTTACACGTAAAAAATGTGTAAATTACACCACGTAAATTACACGGCCAACCCTGATGTTGAAACATTAAACATTCATACACATACAAGGCATAAATTGTAAAGGTTTTTTACATATTTTACGTTTTTGACATATTTTACATATTCAAGGGTTCAGTAAAATACATAACATTTTACACGTAAAAAATGTGTAAATTACACCACGTAAATTACACGGCCAACCCTGATGTTGAAACATTAAACATTCATACACATACAAGGCATAAATTGTAAAGATGCTATTTCTTCTGAAAAGGTTCCTGCAACTTTCTCCATGCTTCATATTGTGCATGATTCTGATAGTTCTTTTTTGAACGACGAATCGTTCGTAAGGAGTAAACTCCATTCGTGCGTCGGAGCTGACGCACACAATTTTTTATTTTATCAAAATGTTTCGCCATAATGACCTCACAAATTCTCAAATGAGAGATATGCTTGTTATTTATGTACGAGAAGGATTTAGCGGCCGGGCAGCTAAGAGAAGATACGAAGAATCTTATCCAAACCACAGACAACCTAGTGACACACTTTTTGCTGCTCTTTTAGAAGATTAGGAGAAAGTGTAAGCTATAAACCAGTTCGTCGAAATGGAAGAACCGCAGAAAGAATAGCGAATCAAGAGGAAGAGATCTTGTATAGAGTAGAAGAAGATCCTCAAATTAGTATCCGGCGACTCTCGACAGTTAAAGGTATAGATCTTTAGTGTGTTTACTGTTCTGCACACTCAGCAGCTGCGTTGCTTTCATTTTACCCCCGTCCAGATTTTATAATGTGTCCGGTAATGCGACAGACCTTCTGTCAAAGAATACTACAAATTCAGAATAGAAATCACACCTTTGTAGGACGCATTCCTTTTACTAACGAGGCAAAATTTACTCGTAGGAGTGTGTTTAATTGGCGAAATTCTCATATTTGGGATGAAGAGAATCCAAATGCAAGAAAAGATCATTACTTTCAGCATGAATTTTCTGGTGTGGTGTCATTGGAAATTACATTTTAGGGCCAGTAGTACTTCCAGCTCGGTTAAATGGCCAGGCATATTTGTACTTTGTGCAAAACTAGCTTCCTGAACTTTTAGAGGAAGTACTTCTAAATATTCGTGGAAGAATGTGGTTGCAGCATGATGTTATGCCAGCCCATATAATGCTAACATCGTAAGAGATTATCTAAATCAACGGTTTCCCCAAAGATGGATGGGTCGGTGTAGTGAATTTCCATGGCACTCACGTAGTCCAGACCATAATCCCCTGCACTTTTATCTTTGGGGATATATGAAAGATATGGCACATGGCAACGTATCTCCTATAAAAAGAAAGGTACTATGGGAGAGAATGCAAAATGCCGGGCAGCAAATTAGAAACAACAATATTTTTTTCCGTGCCGCAATGTTTCGTTAAAAGCTTAAGGAAGTGCACTGAACTGAATGAGGAGCATGTTGAACATTTATTATAAGAAATATTATTATTAACCGTGCGTTATTTTATCTTCGTTTTTAGCTATGTTAAATTTTGTTCATGTTAAATTTTTGTTTTTTAAGTAGGATATTATTTCATTTTTCTCAATGGATGTAATTATTGTTGTCTAACACTGTCATTTGCTCATTTGCTGTTTGAAATACACTCCTAAATTATGTACTGTTGTCCCAACGATTTATTTGATATGATTCGACCATGATATATTTTTTGCAATATCTCTTAAATGAGGCATATTTTCATATTTTGAAACGAGAAATAAACTCGATTTTATTTAGGGAAGATATGAATGATTTTCGCAAAAAGTCAGCAAACCCGAGCTCATTTGAATTTAAAAACCGAAGTACAGAATGTTGTGTACTTAAAAGAAATAAGTTCAATAGCCTCCAGTGCTTGTTTAGATTTTAGAAGAATACCAGGGCGTTTTCGTAGGAATGTCGCCGACGTCTCCATATCAGAAGCAAGCTAAAAAGCTGACATAGCAAACAAACAAAATGGTAACAATGGAGCTATCCGACCGTAGGATGATACGAAGGAATTTTGAAATGAAATTCACCGTCATCTCCTAACCCGAAACCGGCTTATGTAGCGCATGCCGCGCATAAAGCAACCGAACCGAAGGATGATACGATGGAATTTCCGAATAAAATCCACCGTCATCTCCTATCCCGAAACCGGCTTATGTAGCGCATGCTGCGCTCATAGCAAAAGAACCGAAAGACGATACCAGTGCGTTTCTGTATGACTTCCGCCACCGACTCCAGAATCCGTTACCGGCTTGATCAGCTGGCACCGTCTGCATACCATCTAAGGGGTCTGTCCGTTCCAGAGAAACTGTCTCAGACCTTATAAACCCGATTCAGGCTACCGCAAGATGGAGGGAATCCGTCCCGCCGTAAGTAAGTTACTTGTAACCGACAAGTGTTTTATGCTTTCAGCCAAGTAGAGACCGTGGAGTACCGAGTTTCCTTTTTACCTGACGGAAGGGGGATGTGTAACAATGCACCGTAAAAATACCTAAAAGCTCTAATGGACTTAGAGTGGCATTTCATAATATTGTTCTACGAGACCGCTGCCGGCAAATCAAGAGCGAAAGTATTGCTGAATAAATCCGTATGCACCGATGAAATGAATAAGTCCCAGATGCGACCGACGTCACTCGAGAAGAAGGGAATTCCGAATCAGTTCTGCACGCTGCACTAACGTGATGTAGTGAATACTGACGCCCACATCTCCGAAATAAACAGAATGCGAGATGAATGTCTGCACACGATCCCAAGCGCTGACGTAGGAAATCTCGAAATTCACCGCCGCCGAAGCCCCCCTCCCAGCTTATAAAAGTAAATGCAGCAGAAGGCAGAAAGCAGTACTTGGTCGTCGGGCCATCAGCTGGGACCAGGGCTCCCAGTATCGGGGATGATGCTGGCCGCCGATATCCGAAATACTAGTACCTAATAAACCGTTCTGACGACGCCGTGTGATCAACTGAAAGTAACCGACCCGTAAATAGTTGAGTAATATAATTTTTGAATAGTTGCTTGGTGCTTAATGGTTGTTATCAATACGATATCAACAATTAAACATCATCCAGTCATAACCTGGCTGGCCTAACTTATCCGAGACCAGTGAGTAGTGAGGTGTCCAAACTCGGGAATTAGGGGTGTCTGCTGGTGAATGTAGGATCGTTTTGGCAACCTCGTGTGGCACTTTTGCCTCTAATTTGAGGCGACAAACGGCGGAAAAGATCGTACCCGGGTAACCGGGGGCCGCTGGTGACATGCCGAGGGCGGACTAATTATTATTTACTGGCAGTGAATAGACTAGGGGTATTTCCCCAGAGATATAGTAGCCTGGTGCTGCGACAAGAATCTCGCACCGAAGCCCGCCTAGGAGTCTGTACCTTTTGGTGCTCCCACGTAGACTCCGAGACCGTAGAAATAATTCAGTATTGGATCGTACGTCGAGTCGACCGCATTATCAGAGTACACCGCGAGAACCGGTTTTTATTTCTGTTTATTTCACTGTAAATATATCTCGTATTTTTGTACACATTCCGTATTACAATTTCACCGCAATTTTATCAAATGTAAATAGTTAAAACGAATAGAGTCAAGTTATATTTGGTTTATGTATTTTTTTTATTCAATCGTCGTGTAGCAATAAGTAATGAACCCAACCCTTCTGCGACTAAGAGCTTAAAGGTTTTTAGCGAATAAATCTTCCAACCGACCAGACCGTAGAGACGACGAGAGACGGGTTCATAAGAGACCGTCCAGATCCCCTGAGATATACAGCGTGTCCCAATATGTGAGACCGAGGGATACAGGTGTATATTTAAGGGCCCGTACCGAGGACGTCGTTGTATAAGTGACGTCCGAGAAGAGAAGAAAAAGTACTCGTTGCAAGTGCAATAATTTTTAAATCACTGCAGAACACAGAATAACTAATTTTTCGGAATGAAAACTTGGTATATTTTATCGAGGCATATTTTGTTTCAATTGACATACACCTATTGCCCTTAGAACCCTGGATCTGCACTGTGCCTCATCAGTGATGAGACGTTTGTAGAACTTAAATGTCACGTGACTTCTTGAAAAGGAAAAAAGATCAGGTCTGCCAATTAGGCGTTACAAACATGTATCTCGTATTATCGTTGACATTGGTTTCACCCAAAGCTAATTTTGAATGTACCGGGTGTACAAATAAGAAAGGTCGGCGGTCGTATATCAGTAACCGTTTGCCCTAGAACTTTCGGAAAAAAATATTTAAGATAAAATTGGCTACGAGAAATTGCTTGAAACTATTTTTTAGTTCGTAGATTGGCCGCTAGGGGGCGTAAGGGCTACACCAAAGGAGAAAAATAATTTTTTCCCTAAAAAATCACCAAAAATAATTTTGTTAAATTCCACTGAAAATTCTGAATAACTTTCGTTTAGGATTTTTTGCTCTAGCTACTTAAGGGTTTGCTTTTTGCAAAAGCCTTTTTAAAAATTTTAATTTAATACAAATTTATTAATAAGCAAAAATACAACATATCAATGTGCTCAAACAATTACAACTGATATTAAAACACTGCACTTTCCACGGTGTCTCTTTCTGCCTACTCAGCAGAATCATATCATGAGAACGTATGTTAACAAATGTTTACATGACATAATTCCTCCCACGGTAAATTCAAATTGCAGGCTAAGACGAGATTTGAACCATGTCGATGTCCTCTGGTTTCTTGGTATTTCTCGCGCCAGCTTCCTGGGATTTTCGAATGTGCAATTTCTTGAGTTTTCTGTAGCAGATAATTATTAGTAATACAAAAATAATACAAAGTAGATAACGAAGTTATGATAGTTGATTTTTTCGGGTATCGGCTCCAACTGAATTTTGTTATTGGAGATCGTTCGTTTTGCTTCTTTTAGTTCATCTAACTTGATGTCCTTGAATTCTAGCGGTGACCTGGTGTAATTTTCCATTAGTATTTTTGTATCTATCTCGAAAAACATTAGGGTGTTTTCGGATCTTGATTCCTTTGAGTAGATCACTTCTTTGTTGAATGTAAACTCGCAGTTATCTGGTAAAACGAGTAAACTTGTGCCAATTATATCCATTATTTCGTTTTGATTTTTGCATTTGATGTGGAGTTGAATTTTCTTCGGACTAACTAATATCCATTTATTGGTGTCTTCTATGTTGAATAGTTGCGGAATGGTGACTGATAGTTCTTCCACATGACAATCGGAAATTTGTTGATTGGAAATTAACCCATGTTCACAATTACGAATGTTCGATTGTTCAGTTATAGCGAGTTGCCCACAAAAGTAAATACTGTTTGGAATTTCTGAACACTTTAAATTTGTTCGTGCATAATAATTCTTTGAAAGAGCTATGAATTTTGAATTTGGTATTATAGTACGGAATTGGGTTTCATTAATTTGAACTGGTATAGAGTACAAGTGATAATAGTCAAATTTATGAGGGTAATTTATCGGTATATTTAAAATATACACTATTTTATTTTGGCTGATGTAAGAGTGAACTTTAATTAAGGATTCATAGAGTAGAATATTTTCGTACGTTATTTCGAAGGGTAATTGTCCTGGAGAAAGCATTTTGCCTAACTTTAATAGGCCTGTAAAAAGATCCTCAGTTTTTATTATACTGGGATGCAGGAGTCCTAATTTAGCGAAGGTTATAGAATTTTCAGAATCTTGTAGAACGATGTAAATGAGTTGATACAGTTTTATGATTTGATTTAATACATTTGAAGTCATTTCAATATTTTCTCTCGTGACTTTTCCTTTGATAAATGTTTCTATTATAAGGATTCGGGATTTAAGGATCAATTGGTTATGGTTTATGTTTTCTACCGTTTTGTTAAATTTGTCGATAATATCTGTAGATATTGAATTTTGAACGCGAATGTGATTTGCCAATTTACCTTGGTTATGTTGTAAATTTTCGATTAGCCTGTCGTAACGCATACCATCTTCAGCGTCTAGATTACCGGTGATACTTTTAAATATCGAGCCTATTCCATTGATTAGGCCCCTCTTTTGTCGATTTTGACGTGGAATTTGTCGATCGTGTCCATAATGTCTTGTTTGTCCACGTCTTTTAGAAATTTATTGCATTTTATAAATTTATAGGATGGCCATTTAAAACTTTGTCTGAGTACTTCGCAAAATTCTTCGTAAATACCTTCTTGTTCGAAATAAATATGGTAAGTTACTTTAGGTACAATGTATTCTTTGATAAAATTTATTATATCATTTTTGAAGTTATTTTTGGAAACCTGCACTTTTATTCTCTGTTTATCGTACTTGAATGTTATAGCTGGCTTAGCTGGAGAGTAATTAACTAGTGTAATTATTATTTGATTATGTCCAAAATTTAAAGGTTTATCACAAATTTGGACTTCTATTATTGGGTTATCTTCAAAGTTGGAGTGTTGGGTCCCGTCGTCGAGAGGTTCGTTTAGGTGATCGTTTTCGTCATCTGGGTTTACTATTAAGGACATTTGGTCCGAATTGTCTGGCGCATTACGATTGTCCGCAGCGAGTTCTTTATTGAAATTTTCTATGTAGTCTACAATATTACTTGTCGAGGTTTCTTTGGTGTGAATTTCTACCCGCGATAAGGCGTCTGCGTTTAGATTTAATTTGCCCTTTTTGTACGTTATTTTGTAATCATACTCCTCTAACTTCAACCTCCATCGTATTAATTTCGAATTTGGAGTTTTCAAGGAAAAAGCCACTCTAGGGGCTTATGATCGGTTATAATATTAAATTTTCGTCCATATACGTATGGCCTAAAATATTTTACTGCGGAAACAACTGCCAAAAGTTCCTTTTCTATGGTACCGTAGTTAAGTTCACTGTCATTTAATGTCCTAGATGCATATGCGATCGGAAGGTCGCTGCCAATAGGCCCTTGTGATAAAACGGCACCTATAGCTACGTTACTAGCGTCCGTGGTGATGTTAAATGTCTTTGTAAAGTCTGGGTATTGGAGAATCGGTTCATTTGACAATAATTTTTTACATAATTCGAAACATTGAACAAATTCTGCGTTATGTTCTGTTTTAGCATTTTTTTTCAAGCATTTGGTTAATGGTTTTGTCAGTTTAGCAAGATTTTTTATGAACTTCCTATAGTAACCTAATAGTCCTAGAAATGATTTTATTTGTTTGGTAGTTTTGGGTATCGGAAATTTTTCGATAGCCCTAATTTTATCGGGATTGGGTTTGATCCCATCTGACGTCACGATATGACCCAGAAACGCTATTTCTTTACGTAAAAACTCGCTTTTATCGAGTTGCACTTTAAAATTGGATTCTTTTAGTCTTTTAAATACCGATTGCAAATTTTCTATGTGCTCTTGAAGAGAAACACTAAATATTATAATATCATCGAGATAGACTAGGCAGATTTCATTGTTCAATCCCCGTAAAACGTTATCCATTACGCGCTGGAATGTCGAGGGCGCATTTTTAAGCCCAAAAGGCATTCTTAAAAATTCGTAATGGCCCTTTTCGGTATTGAACGCGGTCTTTTCAATGTCTTGTGGGTCCATCTCGATTTGATGGAACCCACTGGCTAAATCCAAGGTGCTAAAATATTGGCACCGACCTAGTTTATCGAGCAGATCTGATATATTCGGTAGTGGATATTTGTCGTCGATTGTTTTTTCGTTTAATTTACGATAGTCGATGACAACTCTCCACTTTTGTTTTCCTGAAGCGTCCATTTTTTTCGGCACAATCCATATTGGACTGGACCAGGGTGAATTTGACGGGCGTATAATTTTTGATTTTAACATTTTACTGATTTGGTCCTGTACTTCCGTTTTGTGAATGAAAGGATACCTATATGTTTTAGTATATACCGGAATTTCATCGTTTGTCCTAATTGAATGTTTTATTCTATTAGTGAAAGTTAATTCGTTACTTTCCAGGTGGAAAATATCGGAGAATTTTGCACACGACTTTAGAATTTCAGATTTTTCCTCAGCGTTCATGTGTTCGGTTCTTATTAAAGAAGAGTCAAATTCGTCTATTTCTGTGGTAAAATTATTAATTTCGTAATTTGATTCGAATTCGTTTTCTGAATAAGAACTGACAATAACTGGTTGAATTTTTACGGTAATTGGGTCGTCTGAAAAATTTTTGATTCTAGTAAAAGCGAGACCATTTTTTGCTACAGTCAGACACTCTTGTATTATGGTGTTTTCCGTGGAAATTCCAGGAAACACAATTTCGCCATTTTGCACATTAACTCTTACTTGTATTTGAATTTCGGATAAGGGTTCCATACTGATAGTATTGATTGTATTGGATGTTTCTTGGAATTCTAAAGGCATTTTTGTTAGTGGTGTTAATAAAAGATTGTTTTCGAAATCCACTTTAGCCTTTAGTCTTCTAAGATTATCGATGCCAATTAATCCCTTGAAAGTTTTGTGAAACTTAAATATGTGAAATTTAAAATATTCGTCTGGCATTTTGAATATTTCAGGGATAGGGAACCAAACACAATATTCCTTATTGGTTTTAGTGAAGCAATTCGAAACGGTGTTCGGATCGAATTCGATATTTTGAGGCCAAAATTTGTCTGCAACTTCCGGATTTATAAAAGAAGTTGTAGCACCAGTGTCTACAAGAATTCGTAGATCATATTCAGGAAAGTAAATGTATGGTAACCTATTAATCCAGGAATCGTGGTTATTAAATTCGACTACGTTTCCCCGGTGTTGGGAATGTCGTCCTGAAAATTTTGGTATTGAGGTTGGTCGTTATTTTCGAAATCTGTTAGATTTTGAATATTTTGCGAGACCATCTGAGAGTCGTTTGCGGTTATTTCGGGACACAAACTCTCTGATTCTTGTGTATATAATTCTTCGGAGATAAAACGTTTAGGTCGATATTGCGGGGGTTTATTAAATGTTTGCCTCGTAGAGACGGACATAGGGGTTGGTTGTTCGGGTTTGAAGTTAGGATTTGGTTTGAAAACATTTTTCGAAGGCCCTGGCCCTGCCTGAGGTTGGCTTGGCTGTCTAAAAACTTGGGCGTTGGTGAAGAATTTCTGTGCAGGCATATTTTGCCTGGGTTTAATGTTAATAGGTTGTGAAGGAAAAGTGTTCCTATTATTGTTGCTGAAAGGTGTGGAAAATCTATTTACTTGTTGTGGTCTTTGATGTTCGAGTTTTTGGTCCTTTTGGTAATAACGGACATTGTCCTCCTCGGTGATGTATTGGAGGGCTCTCTGAAGAGTATCAGGGCGCATTGCTCTAATACTACTTCCTAGAGGTTCTCTTAATCCACAAATAAACGATTTTAACGCTAATTTTGAAAAGAAATCACGTTTTGATATTTTTACTAACTCGTTCTCTTCGTTCGAAGATACATAAGAACACAACAAGTTTAGAAGTTGAGTACACTTTTCATAAAACACAAGTGGTTTGTCGTTATTTTGTTTTAATAACACCAAATCCCTAACTAGGCAAGTATCGTCTCTTTGATCGCTGAAATTTCTATACAGTACATGTTTTAATTCCGCCCACGTGTTGGCCTGCTGTATATTGACGGCAATTTTCGCTTGTCCAGTCAATTTATTACAGATTGATTTAAAAATATACACATTTTGAAATGATCCCGGATTTGCCGGGTCTATAAAATTATTGATAATGCTCTCCGCAGAAGTTATAAATTCATTTAAGTCATTTGGATTGCCATCAAAATTTGGCACGCATGATAAATATTCTACTCTGAATTGAGCCATGTTATTTAATGAGTTGTAACTGCTAGCAATAATTTCTGAAGTATCAGAGTCGGAACTATTCGGACTTTCTGGTAAATCAATTAACTGTAAATTCTCGATACTAGATATGACTTCGTCCAGAGACATAAATTATCATGCACAACAAATAATATATATTAGTGTTGAAATTGCAAAAGTACTTACAGCAGAAGAATTGATATCTTCATGCTTCGATATTGATAGGGGTTGTAAGTTCTGTTCTTTCTGTCCTGCTGTGGGATGTTGTCAGAATCCTCGGTGGATTGGGCTTCTCCAAAGTTGGCGAACCACGCTGATTTTTTGAATGTCCCACGAACAAAACTCGATTGACCGATTAATCGTAAATACGAAAAATTGATTGTGCGGTACAATAATTTTCGATCAATCCTACCGACTGCGCCACTTAAGGGTTTGCTTTTTGCAAAAGCCTTTTTAAAAATTTTAATTTAATACAAATTTATTAGTAAGCAAAAATACAACATATCAATGTGCTCAAACAATTACAACTGATATTAAAACACTGCACTTTCCACGGTGTCTCTTTCTGCCTACTCAGCAGAATCATATCATGAGAACGTATGTTAACAAATGTTTACACGACATAATTAGCTCGTCAAATAGAGATGGCATGGGCGCACAAACATTGAGATGAAAGAATGCGCCTAACTCCGGTTTGGCTCAACGGAATAGGACAAACTTGAGCTTCTTGAGAAGAGCTTTCCTTGTTCTATCAAACGAAAGTTAAATAAGGTCCTTTCGAATTTCGTGGCCACCTGTAGAGGGCGCGATTTTACATTCAAAGCTATTTTCGCGTTTATCTTGAAAAATTCAAATAGAATAATATAGTTTTTTTAATACTGCTAAAAAGAGGTGAAAAATAGCGCAAGCCGCATGGTGATATTTTTTTAGAACCGAAGATATAAATGAAGGAATATTGAGAATAGCTGCTCCATTAACTTGAACAGAAATTTTGAGTGCAAAAATCAAGTAGGCTTAGGTATGACCCATTTTCATTTCGAACAATACAAAACTATGAGAAAAATATTATTACTTTGTTATTAAAAATAATAAAGAAAAATATTAAAATGTTTCTTTATTATAATACACAAGTTGAAAAAAATAATTAGTAGGCTTGCGCCATTTTTCTTATAATTTTCACCTCTTTTTAGCTGTATTAAAAAAACTGTATTATTCCATTTGAATTTTTCAAGATAAATGCGAAAATAGCTTTGAATGTAAAATCGCGCCGTCTACCGGTGGCCACGAAATTCGAAATGACTTTATTTAACTTTCGTTTGATAGAACAAGGAAAGCTCTTCTCAAGAAGTTTGTCCAATTCCGTTGAGCCAAACCGGAGTTAGAAGCATTTTTTCATCTCAATGTTTGTCCGCTCATGCCATCTCTATTTGACGAGCTAGAGCAAAAAATCCTAAACGAAAGTTATTCAGAATTTTCAGTGGAATTTAACAAAATTATTTTTGGTGATTTTCCATGGAAAAAATTATTTTTCTCCTTTGGTGTAGCCCTTACGCCCCCTAGCGGCCAATCTACGAACTTAAAAATAATTTCCAGCAATTTCTCGTGGCCAATTCTATCTTAAATATTTTTTCCGAAAGTTCTAGCGCAAACGGTTACGGATATACGGCCGCCGACCTTTCTTATTTGTACACCGGGTACAAAATTTAGCTATACAGGGTATTCCACGACGACCTTACACGATCTGTATATAGAAAAGTATATACCGCGTGACAAACTTCCATGTGTACATGGGGAAATAACATGGGCAATTACATTTTTGGGGATTCCTGCTCCCCGTGTGTAATTACAGTGGTGGTAAAGGTAGCAATCGAAAGACTACTTTTTTCTGCGGATGAGGATATCTAAAACTCTGCAATTTTCCAATTTATTAAAGCATTAAAAGCAAAAATAATTATACTAATAATTTTCAAATTAAAACACGGATATTCATCAGATTACCTATGCGACAATTTAATTTATTCTAATAAAAGACTCCCTTGATTCTAATTTCTAATTCGTCTGAACTGTCAACATTATTTATCGACAATTTAAAATTTGGATTTCAAGATGAACAAAAATATTTATTCAGTTGAAGAAAAGTTTTTCATTGTGAAAACATTTTACGGCGGCAACAGTCTGCGGGTAGTCCGTGACTTATTTTCTGTAAAATTCAATAACAGTCCTATTCCTTCGATAACAACAATAAAAAATTTAGTTAAAAAATTTGAAGATACTGGGAATCTTTCATTGAAAGAAGGTAATTTTTACTAATAAATTTACTTGGTTTTTATTTAGATAATTCTGATTCGCTTATTATTATTACCTAGTTGCCAATTCCTTATTGTTCGCTAACTTAAATTTTACTGGGATTATGAGAAATTTAACAAGTGATAACGTGGAGTCAAACAAAACTAAAATTAATCTTATCATTTATTTTTTTAATCTTTCCAAGAAACCTAAATGTTGAGGTAGAGGAAATGGTAATACGCCTGATAACTGCTAGTCCAACAGTTTAAGGTCTATTGCCCTAGAATGTAATGTTTCAAGAGAAACTGTCCGTATAACATATTAAAAAATCAAATATCATCCCTTTAAATTCCAATGTCACCAAGAGTTACTTCCTTTTGACGAAGAATCAAGGCAAACTTTCTGTGAAGAAATGTAAGAACGGGCTAATCGGGATCGCAGCTTCCTCTCATCAATTTGTTTTACCGATGAGTGTACCTTCACTTTAAATCAAGAGCCAAATTCACAAAACGTTAGGCATTGGGCCCAGGAAAATCCCAAAATAAATCTAGCCGCTACAACGCAATACCCTCAAAAAATCAATATTTGGGCAGGCATTTTAATAATCGCATTCTAGGACCATTTGAAATACAGGGAAATTTAAATTCAGAAGCTTATTTAGATCTTTTAATTAACCATATTGGCCCTGCATTAGAAGAAGTTGCACATGCGAATCGGGAGGTCTGGTTTCAGCATGACGGATGCCCAAATTATTAAATGAAATATTTCCAGAGAGCTGGATTGGTCGAGGTGGTGCTATAAACTGGCCAGCTAGTTCTCCCGATTTGGCACCGTGTGACTTTTTCTTGTGGGGTCATTTAAAAAATAAGATTTATAAAACTCGTCACCCAAATATTGATTCTTTAAGGAATCCTATTTTTGCGGAATGCAACTTAATAAACGATCGGCAACTTGCGAATGTGAGAAATTCTTTCTATAATAGGCTGGGATACTGTCCGATACAGAATGGGGGTTTATTTGAATATTTTTTATAGTTATTTTTCTTTTTTTATGTTACTTTAATTTCATTGTATATTAATAAGTTTTTGTAATTACCTAGATATGAAATAAATAAGTATTAAATTGCGAGATTACAAAATTCATTAGAGTAAAATAGACAAATGTTGCCGCTTGTTAAATTTTTCATAATTGCAGTAAAATTAAAGTACATAATTTAATTTTTATTATTTCATTTTACTGCTTTAACATTTTCCCAAAAACTTTTTAATAGGTTAGACGACACCTACAATTTACCCTAAACTATGGACCGGCATTCACCAACAAAACATCCACACCAGTAATCAATTAATTGTCAACTATAGGTAATGACAATAATAATGTGGATGAGAATTATCTAAATAAAAAAAACAAGTTCATGTATTAGTAAAAATTAACTTCTTTCGATGAAAGATTCCCAGCCTTCAAATTTCTTACTAAATTATTTGTTGTTATACCGAAGGAATAGGACCGTTATTGAATTTTACCAGAAAATAAGGCACGGACTACACGCAAACTATTGCCGCCGTAAAATATTTTCACAATGAAAACTTTTTCTTGAACTGAATAAATATTTTTGTTCATTTTTAAATGTTGACAGTTCAGAAAATCCATAAAAATCAAAGACGTCCGTGATTAGAATAAATTAAGTTGTCATGGATAATCTGATAAATTTCTGTGTTTTAGTTAGAAAATTATTAATGTAATTTTTGCTTTTAATGCTTTAATAAATTGGAAAGTTGTAGAGTTTTTGATATCCTCATACGCAGAAAAAAATAATCTTTCGATTGCTACCTTTACCACCACTGTAACTACACATGGGGAGCAGGAATCCCCAAAAATGTAATTGCCCATGTTATTTCCACATGTACACATGGAAGTTTGTCACACGGTATAGTAGAATTATACAAATTTGCACAAGTAATCGCGGATGCTAAATTCGATTAAAATATTTTTGACTTTCTGCGACTTCCGGTTATACCGGAAATAGACACCAACTTCCTTATTTTAAATGGAATGCCCACATTTTTATCATGGATTTATATTTCTGGTCGAATTTTAAGGTCACCTTATGCAAAACATCATGTGTTTAAAGTGCACTCTCTTCGAGATATTAGATTTTAAAGATCGACATTTTTCAAATTTCATCAATTATAACTTGGAAACGGTACGAGATAAAGAAAAATGATTTACATGTCCCTATCCTAGTTTTTAATTCTCTATCTAATGGGTCTGGAAAATACTGCTTCCTGATTGGCAACTTTTTGGTCATTTCTTGACCAATCTGAAGGCAGTATTTTCCAGACCCTTTAGATAGAGAATTAAAAACTGGGATAGGGACATGCAAGTCATTTTTCTCTATCTCGTACCGTTTCCAAGTTATAATTGATGAAATTTGAAAAATGACGATTTTTAACGACTAATATCTCGAAGATGGTGCACTTTTCACATAAGATGTTTTACATAAGGCGACCTTAGAATTCGACCAAAAATCTAAATCCGTAATAGAAATGTGGGCATTCCATTTAAAATAAGGAAGTTGGTGTCTATTTCCGGTATAACCGGAAGTTGCAGAAAGTCAAAAATATTTTAGTCGAATTGAGCATCCTCGATTACATATTTGTGCAAATTCGTGTATTTCTACTATATATATTTTTCTATATACAGATCGTGTAAGGTCGTCGTGGGATACCCTGTACAGGGTGGCCCGAAATTAGCGTGCAATATTTTACCAGTGTGTTCTGTGGTCGAAAATAAGACAAAAAGCTCGTATAATCGTATACCGAAATATGCTTCGCAAAGGAGCTATAGCTTTCTAAAAGAGAAGGCCTGAAGACGTTTCCTTCTAAATATCTTCGAAACAAGTCCAGTTAAAATTATGAAATTTTATGAAATGTGTAAGTACCAAATGCTGAATCTTTTGCTGTAAACATAATTTCTAAAATTTAACAGGGGCGTCACAAATCTGGGGGTGGTGGAGGTAAGATTTACCCCAACTTTTTTTACAACATGTCGTTTTCAATTTTTTCATAAAAATTTGAAACTTCAGAGTTTTTTGCAAGAAAATGTGCTCCTGTCTCGTTTTGATAGGAGGCACCGTTATCGAGTACAATCGATTTAAAAATTTCGCTGAATGCCCAAAAAATTCCTACAAGAAGTGGAAAACTTCGTTTGTATACTTAAACGAGACAGGATGCGAAGCATATTTCGGTATTCGCTTACAAGAGCTTTTTGTCTTATTTTTGACCACAGAACACGCTGGTAAAATATTGCACACTAATTTCGGGACACCCTGTACAATTAATGCCTGGCGGGGTATTACCAGCGTGTTCTGTGGTCAAAAATAAGACAAAAAGCTCTCGTAAGCGTATACCGAAATATGCTTCACAAAGGAGCTATAGTTTTCTAAAAGAGAAGGCCTGAAGACGTTTCCTTCTAAATATCTTCGAAACAAGTCCAGTTAAAATTATGAAATTTTATGGAATGTGTAAGTACCAAATGCTGAATCTTTGGCTGTAAATATAATTTTTAAAATTTAACAGGGGCGTTTCAATTCTGGGGGCTGTGGAGGTAAGATTTACCCCAACTTTTTCCATAACATGTCGTTTTCAATTTTTCCGGAAATTTTTCCATAAAAATTTGCAACTTCAGAGTTTTTTGCAAAAAAATGTGCTCCTGTCTCGTTTAAGTATACCAACGTAGTTTTCCACTTCTTGTAGGAATTTTTTGGGCATACAGCGAAATTTTTAAATCGATTGTGCTCGATAACGGTGCCTCCTATCAAAACGAGACAGGAGCACATTTTTTTGCAAAAAAATCTGAAGTTTCAAATTTTTATGGAAAAATTTAAAACGACGTGTTGTAAAAAAAGTTGGGGTAAATCTTACCTCCACCACCCCCAGATTTGGGACGCCCCTGTTAAATTTTAGAAATCATGTTTACAGAAAAAGGTTCAGCATTTGGTACTTACACATTCAATAAAATTTCATAATTTTAACTGGACTTGTTTGGAGGATATTTAGAAGGAAACGTCTTCAGGCCTTCTCTTTTAGAAATAGAGAAATTTATGGAACTATCATAAAAAATAATGCTCTTCTGCTCTTCTGGTAAGCATTCGCCTGATCTACTGTAGAAATTTCTGAATCGAAATCCAGTTCGAAGTCTGGCTTGCTATAAATATCTTTGTTCACGCAAGTGGAGAAATACGGTTTTTGTTCGTAGTCACTTGATTTACATTCTAGGCCATTGATTATTGCTGGACCTATCCCTGAAACATTCTATGATTATTCCTCTGAATGCATTTAGATGCAATAGATAACTTTACTCTTCTATCTATTGTTGCCTTTTTGGAAGGAACCATTTCGAACATTTTTCCTGAGAAAAAGGTTCATGAAATATTATATACAATGACCGGCAGAAAGTCCGCACCATATGGGAAATTTTTTTATCTTTCAATTTAATAAATTAACTTTATTGTAAAAAGGTCCTGCATGTCCTTAAACCAAAATACCACCCATCGTACTCGGTAAAACTTTTGTAGTATACGAGGGAGGGGAGAAAATTTCAAATCGCTCCAAGAGTAAAGTAGTCTTATTTCACATTTTAGAAAATATTTTTATTAGGAAAAGTTGTTTCTATTTAAAAGTTACTTACGAATACGAAATTTCAGTTCCTTGGAATGAAAAAATTATTTTAACCGTTTTTCAGGTGCACCCCCCCTATGACAAGTTTGGCGAAATTATTCATTGCTCAAGCTCGTTTCTTATGGGTTTCTTTACAGAAAAAAATATAGTTGTACCTTAAATTAAGGTACGTACGCAAATGATAGGGCCTGTCCAAAAATTAAATCAAAAGTAAGATTTTTTTGGTGCACACCTTATTTTATTTTATGGGATATTATAAAAATTGAATACAGTTGTACCCCTGATATACACAACACCTTTATCTATCCTCTACAGTACACAATTTTCCAAAAACCCTTAAAACTGCAATATTTCATGCAATAAGTTATCAGCATGGATACCTAATTCAATCTCCAGAAAATTACAAAATCTGTTTAGTAGCCATGAAGAAAGAACAGCGGCCTCTGTCATTTGCGTACTAAGTACGTACCTTCATTTAAGATACAAATATGTTTTTTCTGCAAAGAAGCCAATAAGAAACGTACTTGAGCAATGCAAAATTTCGCCAAACTCGTGCACCTGAAAAACGATTAAAATAGTTTTTCCATCCCAAGGAACTGAAATTTCATATTCGTAAGTAACTTTTAAATAAAAACAAATTTACCTAATAAAATTCTTTCCTAAAATGAGAAATAAGGCTACTTTACTCTTGGAGCAATTTGAAATTTTCACCCCTCCCTCGTATACTACAGAAGTTTTGCCGAGTACGATGGGTGGTATTTTGGTTTAAGGACATGCAGGACTTTTTACAATAACGTTAATTTATTAAATTAAAAGATACAAAATTTTCCCATATGGTGCGGACTTTCTGCCGGTCACTGTATATTTGTATTTCTGATCCAGATATAGCCATAGTGTGTAAGGTAATGAATTTACTGTTGAAACTCTCAAGACAGTTAGCCAATATCAGCACCTTCCTCTTATTCAAGAGTAATGTTTAAATTACACTTGGGGGTTTAAAATGGAATACATTTTCTACGTTCTGTAGCCAATGCACACTAGAATACACTGTGGTGATCCTGCGACACAATGCCACTTGCACCAAAACGTACTCATTAGAATGAATACAGCGCAGCGGCTCCTACGTAAACTTTAAACCTGTGTTTCTCAAAATAAAATGTATCTGCAAGTTTTTCTGCGAAACCAAATGATGCAATTTTGACTGGCGCGTACTTATTCGGATACAAGGAACACATTTTTTTCATAATTTCGCACTTTTGTCGTTTTGCCTTATAGGTAGATACACGTCGAAATATCTACCTACACTTGATAAGTGCTAACAGCATTTGCAAGACAACTTACAACACTTGAAATGTTTGTTGCGAAAATTTTACACAAAAAGAAAGTTTTTCTTCGGACATCAAGATAGCACCAATGTGGCTATTAAATGTCTTGCTTTAACATCTTTCGTATTTAAATTAGTATATGAAATTAAAATTTAAACTTTGTTTTTAAAAACAATTTACTTGCCAATTTATACTAATACAACTATTCAGAAATGCAACATGCGATAACTGTGCATCTAAACTAGGAATGAACAACCTAATTATGGTACTGGGGGTTTTATTTAGTTTTGAAGTACCTAAACAAAGTAATTTTGATATGGATTCCTACAGCTATTAGAAAGGAACTAATTATTTAATTACATCCAGTAAGTTTCATTTCATTTTGTTTTAGTGTCAATTTGCTGTGTAATAATAAACAATATGGCATTTTTATTCCACCAGTGCGGTAATAGTACCTACGTCATTATAACATCCAAATGAATGTCGCAAAGACTAACATTATGTAAGTATTTTTTTGTAGTAAGTATAGGGTAAAATACCTAATGATTGGCACTTTAAGGTACATAATTGGTTTCTTCTACTGTAAAAATTCAACAAATGGGGTTATTGAAAGAAATACCTTAACACAAGTTAGTTTAATGTCTGAAGTTCACACCCCAATGCATATTACTATAAATTTATTCACTTTTAACAACATCCTTATACGATGCTGAAACCGTCCGGGGAATTAAAAAATGCATCCAACGGAGGTAAGTTCCATTTAAGAAAATAAAGTGCAGTGTTACACAGAAGAACTGGGACAGCCTGTATAAGTGAATATAATTTTATATTATAGGCCATTAAAAAAACTTTATAAAGATGTTTTAGTATGAAGCTTAATAAAGATACGAGGTATGTTGACACTTTGTATAATGTATGAATTTCATTTTTCTCGCATTTTTCTAATAATGATGCCGAAATTTTGAATTATGTAGACTGTTCATTAAATGTATTTACTTTAGTGCCAATCTTTAGCGCATTTGAATTCTACTAGTTTGACCCAGTCATTGGCACCCCTGCCTATCACTGGAAGCATTATTGGCACCTATGCCAATTACTTGAAATTCTTAATTGAACGTGCTAATCGTTGGCATACCAAAAAAGTATTCAAAAATCGTTATTGAGGTTAGTTTTATGTTGAAATTATCATTATTAGAATGTATACAGGGTGATTTTTTTTGACCGTCTATTAGAAGTATCTGGAGAACTAAAAGAGATATTGATTTGAAATTTTGGCTGTGGCCGAAACCGGGTCGGATCTATTTAATGAAAATATTTTCAAAATGGTGGCATTTCCGGGAATACCGGAAGTTGACACCAACTTTGTTATCTTAAATGGAATGCTACCATTCTCTATTTTTTTTAGATTCCACGGAAAATTTTAATGTCAATTCAATACAGGTTCGCTATGCCTAAAATTAATATTTTCGGAGATATAATTTTTTTTCTCAATATTTTGACAGTTGTGGTAGATTATGTAAAAATTAATATCTCGATACCGTCTAGCAGTAAGATGTTCGATTTTTTATGGTGGCAAGACACGGTGTTGGAGTTACTAATCAGGCAAACAAATTTTCAAAATCTATTACATAAAATTTTCTAATCAACGGCATATGTTGATCGCACAAAAGTAGCAAAAAGTCATTTTTCTTAAATAGAATGATACCATTTTCAATTGTTTTTTAGATTCCACGGAAAATTTTAATGTTAATTCAATAAAGGTTCGCTATGTCTAAAATTAATATTTTCGGAGATATGAATTTTTTTCCAATACCTATTTTGACAGTTGTGGTAGATTATGTAAAAATTAATATCTCGATAACGACTAGTAGTAAGATGTTCGATTTCCTATGGTGGCAAGACGAGTTGTTGGAATTACTAATCAAGCAAACAAATTTTCAAAATCTATTACATAAAATTTTCTAATCACACAAAAGTAACAAAAGTACAAAAGTAGCAAAGAGTCATTTTTCTTAAATTGAATGATACCTATTTAAAGAAACCAATTAAAAAACGTGAAAAAATGCGCGTTTAACAATGTATGATGTTTCTCTACCCAAAATGAATAGTATTTTAGATACCTACTAGATGGGGCGCCAGGTCATTGTTCTGCAGCAGTTACTAACGAATTGTACCGGATGTTTGAAGATAGATGGATATGACTTTTGGGTCCATGGAGTTGGCCTGCCAGGTCTCCAGACATTACACCGTTGGATTTTTATCTTTCGGGCCGTATAAAGGATAAAGTGTATCAATATCCACTCAATAATAGGGATGAATTGGTGGAAAGAATTGCTACAGCATTTGCAGGCTTAGATCCACATGAAATTCGTAGCGCTACTACACACGCCGTAAATAAGCGAATTATTAAATGTGTAGAAGTTAATGGACTACATTTTGAACAGTTTCTTTAACATTGTTTTACTATCACGTACCTACTTTATTTTTTATTTAGTTAAAATAAGTTCAGTGGTGGTAATTCAGGATATGTTCCATTAAATGTTCTGTATGTCCTGTTAATTATTTTATCGCATTTTCCATGAATGTTGAATAAATGCAGAATATCCGAGTAAGAATAATTATCATTTGCCATATCCTATTCGTTAAACACCAACCATACTAAATTACTAAAAAATACCAATTGCTTTTATTAGACATTATTTGTGAAATTTGTGAATATTTTGTTTTGTCTACAAGCCAAGGTCTACTTACTAGAAGGCGGCGCTCTTCAATTTTGATCGATGAAATAAGAAAACAGCAAATATCTAAAATACTATGCATTTTAGGTAGAGAAACACCATACATTGTTAAATGCGCATTTTTTCACTCTTTTTAATTGGTTTCTTTAAATAGGTATCATTCTATTTAAGAAAAATGACTTTTTGCTACTTTTGTGTGATCAACATATGTCGTTGATTAGAAAATTGTATGTAATAGATTTTGAAAATTTGTTTGCCTGATTAGTAATTCCAACACCTCGTCTTGCTACCATCGAAAATCGAACTTCTTACTGCTAGTCGTTATCGAGATATTAATTTTTACATAATCTACCACAACTGTCAAAATAGGTATTGGAAAAAAATTCATATCTCCGAAAATATTAATTTTAGACATAGCGAACCTTTATAGAATTAACATTAAAATTTTCCGTGGAATCTAAAAAACAATTGAAAATGGTATCATTCTATTTAAGAAAAATGACTTTTTGCTACTTTCGTGCGATCAACATATGTCGTTGATTAGAAAATTTTATGTAATAGATTTTGGAAATTTGTTTGCCTGATTAGTAACTCCAACACCTCGTCTTGCCACCATAAAAAATCGAACATCTTACTGCTAGACGTTATCAAGATATTAATTTTTACATAATCTACCACAACTGTCAAAATATTGAGAAAAAAATTTATATCTCCGAAAATATTAATTTTAGACACAGCGAACCTTTATTGAATTGACATTAAAATTTTCCGTGGAATCTAAAAAAAAATAGAAAATGGTAGCATTCCATTTAAGATAACAAAGTTGGTGTCAACTTCCGGTATTCCCGGAAATGCCACCATTTTGAAAGTATTTTCATTAAATAGATCCGACCTGGTTTCGGCCACAGCCAAAATTTCAAATCAATATCTCTTTTAGTTCTCCAGATACTTCTAATAGACGTTCAAAAAAAATCACCCTGTATATTATGTTTATTTACTACTAAGTAGAGAAATTAAACGTCAATAAAAGCATTAGAAATTGTTGCCCTGCTATAAAAATCATAAGAAATTACCTCGATTATGCACGTGAATTTTGAAAGAGCAATTTCATAACCTAATCAAACAAGTAGCTACTTAGGCGGAAAAGAAATTGTCATCTTTTTTCAAAAGAACTTCGCGTTCGATAAATTGTACACAGTTGTAGTAAAATACTAATATATTTTAAGGTGCCAATCATTAGTAGAGTGCCAGCAATAGGGTGTTTTACCCTATAAATACATTTATGCTACGTCTGCAGTTTGGAAAGTAGGTTTTACTGCAACAGAAAATGTGTCAAGTGCAAAATTTAGTATTGAAATTTAAACAACATATTTTGCAGTTTATTTTTCTCCTTTTGAGAATTAATGAAGGCACCCCAGAACTCTCCTGCCAATGGTGAAAGTGCAATTTGAATCACTATAATGAAGCGGTCTCTAACTGTGCACGTGGTCCCGAATGATGTGCGTAATGATCTTCTGTTTGAAAGAGTATAGAGGATGTGGTCGTTAAATACCTAGGTAGGCGGGTTTTAGGCAATCGATTAATTTGGTGGCGTCTCAAACTACCATAAAATATTATTCTATATGTATACTATGTGCACTATAGATAATTCGCTGCGAAAGAAAATACAAGTGCAAAAGCTAGAATTACATAATATTTAAAACGTAAATATAAATTTATTTGTCCACGACTATCTTATAATATACTCTTTATACTTGTGTTTCTTCAATCATAATTAGATACATTAATCACTGCAGTGATTAATGAATATTATTCACTACACCAATAGGAACATCGCTTTGACCCTTTTTTACATTTATTTAGTAGGCCGCGATAGCGATGCATCAGTTCAAATTGAAACGTCAAATCAGCATGGTTTGCTTTTAATTTGAAATGCATGTTCTAAAAAAGAAGATATAATGAGTAGCGAGAGTGAAAACGAGGTTTCTTTAACAGCACCAGCAATAAAAGAAGCTGCAGAACTTGCCTCATTAGATTCATTGCCCAAAAAACGAAGAAAATTATACCTGAGAGCGTATGTATGAATCTTTCTTACCCTGGAGAAGGAAAATGAAGGTAAATTCTTTCTGGGTCTGTTTTGATAGTCGTGGACAAAGTATAGTATACAACTCGTTATAATGATGCTATTATAAACTCGTGTATAATATACTATTTTCTCTTATTGGGAAATGGAGTGAGAATAAAAGGGTGGGAGTTGATCGACTATAAGAGAACCAAGGCACTTCTTAGAACTTAGAATATTTGAAGTAGAAATTTTCTTATTTGCTCCATTAACCATAGGTATATTTTAATTGACACTCTATCAGTTTGTTTATAAGTAAATTTAACTTTCGTCTTACATGATAATAAAAGTACGCGGATTTGTTTGTGTAGGTCAGATTGGGTTGCAAATTAGAGACCTTTGCAGGAATAATCGATGATTTAAGAAAAAGATTGAGACTTATGCAATACTTATTAAGCCAAGCAGGTTTTGTTGAAATGTTCTAGCAGAACACGTTAAGTTTGTATTTATACTGGTGTTTTATGTATAAATAGCAGATTTCAACATTCACGTAGAAATAAATTGTTAAGTCCCACTTTCAGAAGTTTTTAAAAATAATTACTATTTCATTTTTCATTTCACGTCTGTAATTAAAAGGCATTGCTTTATTACACAGCTTGGTAGTGGGTGATGAGTACTATGGATTAGTCTTGAGACTATTCCTTAATTTATTTTTTATAGGTATTATTACAGTTTACTTAGACTACAAATTTTGCACCCGAAAGGTAATTCAAGTATTGTGCGTGTACGGGAAAGCACCGTACTGAAGAGCCCTAGAAGCACGAAATCAATTGGTCTGCGGCTTTCCATACACATTCGAAACATGCAATATTTAAACAAAAACCTTCTAAAAGCACGTACGTACGTAGAGACACATAATGATTGCTTTAAAGCCACCATAGGTGGGGTAGCATTCTGTGACGTGCTTGCAGTACAAAAAATATGGATTTAGTTCTACAATTCAATGCCTGGCGGAGTACTTGCGCAAGAAATAGTTGTTCGAAGTGTCCAGTACCCCTAATTACTCCCAGATCATTGCTGGAGTAATTGCCTCTTGCTGATATCTGTGTTAAGCGCGGTAGTTATATAGTAATATAAATTGCGTGGTTTGAGTGTGTAGGGGAAAGCACCGTACGGAAGAGTATCAGAATGACGAAACCAGTTGGTCTGTGGCTTTCCATACACATTCAAAACATGCGATATTTAAACAAAGTATTTAAAAAAATACAATTTATAAAACCTGTCTAGGAATATCGGACAGATTTCAAGAAGACAACTTGCTCCACGGAAACATGTAACGTGACGAATGGACAAGTATAAATAAACAAGGAGTACAGACAACTGTGCCAGGATGAAATTAGAAAATACTAGATGAACCCGTGGGCTACGCTTCACGACTTTTACGTAGTGGTGAATCGGTGTAGAAATTATACTTAAAACGTAGGTGCATCCCAGGTGCACCACAAAATATTCCCATAGAATATTCTTAAATAATTAATTTCGTTTAATTTAATTCGGCAAAAAATCATTCTACGGGTGCGACGTTGAACCCCAGGTTGAACTACGACTGCATCGAGTGCATGACCCCACCCATACGATCTCCGCCAGTTTAAAAGAGACCGAGCGGCCGATATCCCCACCCGTAAAGTGTTGTGCCAGTTCACTTTTAATATTATGACTAGATGAACCCGTGGGCTACGCTCCACGACTTTTACAGAGTGGTGAATCGGTGTAGTAATTATACTTAAAACGTAGGTGCATCCCAGGTGCACCACAAAATATTCCCATAGAATATTCGTAAATAATTAATTGCGTTTAATTTAATTCATTCTACCTACGGGTGCGACGTTGAACCCCAGGTTGAACTACGACTGCGAACAGCGCTGAACTGATCCAAGCGTCGATCGAAATGATGCCGATGCAATTTTCTTATTTGCGTTAAAGAAACACCTGATCGAGTGCACGACCTCACCCATACGATCTCCGCCAGTTGAAAAGAGACCGAGCGACCGATATCCCCACCAGTATTTGAAGTGTTGCGCCCGTTCGCTTTTAATATTATGATGATGATGATAAGGTGACAATTTTACAACAATCTAGGAGAAAAATGGTTATGGAAGGCCCAAAGACACATAATATAATATACCGGGTCGCTCAGAGATCCGGCCAATCCCCGTTTTCCTTAGCAATTTTAAATAATGGGATTAAATTGCAACTTTCTGTTCTAACACTGGCAATTTTGTTTCCCCCAACAATAAGATAATTGCCACAACGCAATTTTTTATTTGAATACAAAAATGTATGCACTGCATTCATACGAAACAATAAAAATGTTAACTTTTTATGCATTGTACGATTGCATTTTTGTTTCATTTATATAATTAGGTTTCGTCTCATCAAAGAAATTAAATTATTATTTGAAACACTGTTATCTAGTACAGGAATGAGAATGTGTCTTAAATCAAAATGATTTTTTTCATCCAAAGTATTTTATTCAATCCTGCTATAGAAACATGTTGTTTCTCCCTTAGATACTATGCGAGAAACCATTACATTTGCTTACTAACTTCGTTTCTTTGGCAACTGGTGAACGAAACTACTTTCGCTCACTCTTATTACTTTCACCCATTTCATTTCTCAATAAAATTACAAAAATATTAAAAATTAATAATTCAAATTGACATGCAATTTATTATGGTTAGTATACCTAAATGATAAACTATCTCAATTATTTTCAACAAAAAATTATTTTTGTGCGTTTTAATAAATTTGGGCATAAATTCAAAATTAATTGGATACCTACCTACTTATTTATTTAATATTAAGTAAGTACTGTCAACATTTCTACTAATATGAAAATGAACTGTGCAATAATTAAAAGTAAAATTGGATCCAATAACTGAAAAGGGACCTTCTGCAGAATTTTCTGTTTCCTCGACTTGCATACGTATGAGGCGCCGTTTGTGTGATATGATATGATATTTATTCATTATCACCAGTGGTGTTTACAAAAGTTAAAATAAAGAAGTAAAAACATGAACATTAATCAATAAGAGGAGTACATATACCTACATTAAATTATCACAATAAAAAATAAAAAATTCAATAAATATCGACAAATATTAAATAAAATATAGACGCCATCAAGAATCCTAGAACTTTCCGATACTATAGAATGCTCCATCCAGCAAAAATTTCTTTACAGTATTTTTGAAAGCCTTTTGTGTCAACTGCTTCCATTCCGTACCTAGACTATTGTAGAATCTTATCGAACTTTACTGTTCCCCGGTTACATTTATTCGTTCTTATAAATGTAGTACACCAACGCGTTGAATATTTATGGACCCCACTACCATGTTCAAACTTGGTTTTATTTGAATGAATGTACAGGAGACAATAGAGTCCATTAGTTAGGTTATGTTACTAGTTTCGCGGGCTATCCTACTTCAAAATTCTTAACATGGAGCTCTTATGGGACATAGATTTTAAACACTGATTATTTAAATTCAGTGCATTTCTTAACGGGGATTCTGCAAGTGACATATAGACTGCTCTTTCCAGCTGTTACATTTTCAAAAACAACTTAAAATACAACTTAATTTCAGAAATATTTTAAAACGGAGCACAGTACATATTAGAAAAGAACGTATGTCGCGTTCATACCAGACCAGTAACCTTGGAGATTATTTTGACGTTTGCTGCACAGGGTTTGAGGCTAAATTGTTTATTTCTCCGGGTTATTTATTGTTTAATTTTTATTTAATAGGTGGTTTCAGTTCTTATTTATATTTAAAAAGTGTAAAATGGAAGAAAAAGTGCTAAAAATTAGTGTTGTTAACGACTTCATTTTAATAATCTACTGCGCCGGTTCTATCACCGACATTCTCGCGCCGTAAATTGCAGTAGTTTGTTGAATTTTAGTTTTAAACAAAATGACTGCATAAATAAATGCTTTTACAAGACAAACGGTGAAAAAAGGCTTCATAGTAATCGCCATATATTGATTTAATGCTAAGAAATCAGGATGAAAGGTAAAAATAGAATGTGAAGTGCAAGGTCATTTAACCTCCATTTAAAATGCATTGACAAATTTTATCCAACTATTCTCTTAGGATAGCGTTTTAAATTT
The DNA here is from genome assembly GCA_963966045.1 of Xestobium rufovillosum. NCBI lineage: Eukaryota > Metazoa > Arthropoda > Insecta > Coleoptera > Ptinidae > Xestobium > Xestobium rufovillosum. Next base: position 2,272,208 of record OZ014501.1, read on the forward strand.
CGCGCTTTGATTTCGCCGTTACACTAATGGACTCTATTACAAGCAAGGGATTGTGATTATTCGAAAATCACGAGAATATCGCATGCAAGACTGCCGGGACATAAATGAAACATCGCCCTCAGAGCTCTCTTCTGCAATACCAGATCTCTGGATGCCGTAACCGAATTTTCCCAAAAAATTGTTCCATAACTAGCGATGGAGCCAAAGTACGAAAAATAAACAGTTCTAAGAACAGTAACATCACTGAAAGGTCTGATTCTCCTTAAAACAAAAACTGCAGAATTCAAATTTTAGTTGTACTACTTACCGCATTAATTCAAGTTACTGATGATATTCTGAGTGCAGGTAGATCAACTGCGCTAATATTGCTAGATTATTCAAAAGCCTTTGACTGCCTTAATCATGATATTCTGCTGTCTATTCTGTCGTATTCTGGATTTAGTAACAATTATTCAATTATCAAAATTTTGATTGATTGACTTGATTTGTTCTAAATAATGGCTATAAGCCAAATTTAATTGAAAGAATTCTTTCGAAAAAACAATATATTAAAGCAATTCAAGAAGTAACTTTATAATTTAGAATTGGTAGAAATTCATAAATTTGTTACTCAATAATCAAACAGATAATAACGAGTCCTTTGCTTAATTTGTTTTGTCCAAGATTACAAATTTTCTATTCAAATTTTCACATAGTAACTATTTTATTTATCGTATTATGTAGAAATAATTGTGTCAGTTTTGTTATTGATTAGTTTTGTACCTAACTATAAGGAAGCCGCTGTGAGGGCGAAACAATATCGTTATACACAAACTATGGTTACCTATAGGAGAGGTTTGTAAACGAGAGCCATAAAGTTGGTCATGTTTTCCAGCTGTATTTGAAGTTACTCGTTTCATACCAGAGGCGCGCACAACAGCAGGGCCTTGATTTTATTATAGGATCTTATGGAAGTATCAAACATAAATTAACATTTCTACGAGAAAATCAAAAAAGGTTAGGCGGAAATGTTTTAAGGAGTTGTCTAAAATAAGGTACTCGAAGAAGATCGATTTCAAGAATCAAGTTTCTGAACCTGGAATTTTAATTATTTAAGAATAAAGCAGGCGATATTCTTACAAATTTGAATTACGCGCTATGTCACTAGTTTGAGTTTTTGACAACTCCCTTGTTTTAATCATCTGTCCATCTGGCGGTTTGCTTTAAGGTAGTTTACGAGATAGTTAAGGTTTAAATTTTTGTTTTTTTTACGTTTTATTCACGAAATAAAGAACAGATTTACATCAAATAATTTGTGGCATCAAGGGGCAAAATGTTTTATTGACATTGAATTCGCTTATAACAGGTATTTAAAAATTACAAACTTATTACCTCAGTTTTAATACCAAATAGAAAACGGATCGAAATGATACAACCACGGACACAGTGCCGTAAAATTCGAAGTGCCTTGTAGTCATCAGCCATAAAATGATAAAAAATGCAACTGGGACACACTTTAGTTATAATTTTGTCAGCCGTCACTAATCATCCTTAGCCGTATAAATAAATAGTTGAAATTAAACTAAGTTCTGCAATAAAGGTAGGTACCAACCACTTGTATTTTCAGTGTTATCATATTTAACTTACCTTTGAGATTTAAACAAGTTTATCCTACTTGAACTAAGAATTAAGATTTGACGTTTGACATCCGAGCATAACCTAAATTATTGCTGTGAGATTTCAACACAAAATTTTTGCGAAAATAAAAATAAATCTTACAAAAAATATGTTATACCACTCCTTTATGACTAAAGCTTCCACAGAAATTTTTGGGGCAATTTTATTGCCTTATATTCAGAAATATTGAACATAATTCTGGGTCGCCCCGTTTAACTCTTAATAAAAACGAGGCCCTAACGATCCAGTTGACATCTGGCGGCTTCAAATTGACATAGCTAAGAACTATACCACGCGATTTACATTGTGGAATAGCGGCGATTGGCATCCTCCCCTCTAGTTATCCATAACACAAACATATAAAAATAAAGTTAAAGTTAACACATATTGTGTTATAAATTTGGTAGTTTGTGTGATGACCAGTTTATTCTTTGTTTTTATATCCGTACACTCAGCACGGAAAATTTTATTTTATAATTGACGGGTCGTCAAAAAAGTAATAAAAAATATGTATACTAAATCATTTTAGCGCCTCTGTCTTATGATTAAATTTATTAATTCCATCATAAAAAACAAGAAAATGTCCAAAGCAGAGGTCCTCCGCAGTCGGAGAAATTCTGAGCAATTTTTTGGGAAGGCAAAACTGATTCAATGTACATGTAAGTTTAGCGGGTGACAGAGGATATCAATTTGGTAGTTTGGGCAATGACAAAAAATAAGAAAATAGACCTCTGTCCCTCCCGTGTCAGACATTTTACAATTGACAGGTTGTCAAAATTGCGGAAAAATAAGGCATGCTAAATCTTTTCAGCGCCTCTGCCTTTCAATTCTCATTTAAAAAAAACAAATATGACGCCTACTTCCGCCATTTTTAAGAGTGACGTCATTCTGTAAATATTTAATTTCGTCTCGGAATCGTCGATTATGGATAGGTTCCAAGTTTAATAGCTATAGCATAAGTAGAAGTAGAAAATTTTCTAATGTGCGCTTTAAAAGAATCACCCAGTATAAAATAAATTTAATCAAAAGGCAGAGGCGTTGAAAAAATTTAGGGTGCCTATGAACGACACGAAACTGTCACTTTTTATGTGGTTAGCAACCGAGTCAGAAAAAAGTGTTTTTACTGGCAAGTCTGTAATAGCATATTACGTAAAGAGCATGGAAAGTTACAAATTTCATACGAGCTTGAAATTTTATGCGAGGCGTAGCCAAGTGCAGAAATCACGCGAGTTTATAGGAAATATACTTTCCATCGAGTTATGTACACTATTTTTCCTACGACCCCTTAAGAAGATAAATTTATTCCTAAAACAGTTTACTTTATTTTTAAGGATTTGTTGTCTATGTTAACAGATGTCAAAATTTCCAAGTAGCCTACTAATTTACTATGAGCATAATATTCTAATAATTCAGACCAGCTCATGAATGACACGTTGATTTGTTCTCTTGCACCGCCAATTCTAAATTACTAGTTCGTACCTATATAAAATATTTATAGGTCTTCCACGGGGTGGCCATTAAAATGTTCAAGTGCCGTACATTTCAAGAGATTTTTCTGATAAAAAATTATTAGATTTAAAAAGAGACTAGCCAAGATATTTGAAGCGTTTCTTACAAAAACAGCCCTTGTCATAAATCCTTAAAAAATTCGAAATTCTGCCTAGAGATGGTACCACTGGTAATAAGTCAGTGCGTCGTGAAAAATTCTACAAAAACAACCTATGTACGAAATAAATGTAGACATAAAATTGAGGGATTCTGCAAAAAGAACCCATGTCAAGATCGTTTTCGCCAAGAACATCCCATGTCACTGACAAAGGTTGTTTTTGTTTCAAGAACTTTTATGCGCAGTGTGCTGAGGTGCTGTCATTGTTTTCGTAACCTATATTTGATATAGTTCATGTTCAATAGTTGTTTAGTTGTCATTTCAATGAGCGATGTAGAAGAGCCGGTTGTGCCTCAAAAGCACGTGAAAAAAATTTAAAATACTTGTAAATTGAGCACTTATCAATAAATATTTTTCTGAAATACCCCTATTTCTTGCAAAAACAGCCCGTGTCAATCAAATTTTTATTTTAGTTAAAAACCGAAAATAACTTTAAAAACCACATTTCAACCCCAAAATGCCAATATTATTTATTATTTTTTGATATCACTTATTTTCAGAAATATGATGTGCATTTGTTTATAACAACTTTTTTTCGAATATCTAGAAATTGAAAATTTTGACAAGGGCTGTTTTTGTAAGAAACGCTTCATTTATTCAGTAAACGTCAAAATCTCAAATCTGCGTACAGAATATGAATGAACTCTGCGATTTTCAAATATTACAGCACAGTTTTGAGCTTAGCGCACGGGCAATGCAATTGTCAAGTTCCCGCCCTACTAGGGGGTCGTAGGAAAAAAAATTTTTACTTACCTTAATCCAAAGCAATCTATCATACAATAAATAATTAATGTCACTATTGATATTTTTTTACTTTTTTGCAATCAAAATAGTCTTAGTCATCATGTTTATTGGAATTCAGATAAGTATATCGACGTTTCCCGAAAAAATAGCATATTATTTTATGCGGAGCTAAAGTACTTTTTGTGGCTCATCTGTAGTTGCCCGACTCACTTCGTTCGTCCGTCAAACGTCTACAGATTCGCCACAAAAATTATCACTTTAGCTCATTATAAAATAAAATACTATTGTGGTTAAATGTAAGATAAATAACAGTTTTAAAAATTGCCTGCATCAAGGATAGCAACTGGAGTTGATCAGTCTTATGTCACTTTTGAAGCATTTTATTTCATCATTTCATACACCCTTAATAAAGAAACATATTAAATGGTAAACATAATGAGAAAACATTTATTAAACATGTGCTTCCCTCGTTTTCTTGGAAAGATTAAAAAAATCTATTCGGCAAATCTTTGTTTCTAAACTACAATTAGAATTTGTTTTTAGTTTTTGAAGTTAACGCTGAAATAAATAGCTGTGTAAAAATGATCAGTAACAAGCCAACAAGGACAACAACAAATTGGAGTTCATTAATTTACTAGCTTGACTCTTCAAGCATTTTATTTTAACATTTTATCATATATGTACTCGTAGTAAGAAAACAAATCGTAAAGACGTTGAGAAAATATTAGACATGTGCTTTCCACCCTTTCTCGTTATTATTAGCAGTAGTTTTTACTTTTATAATTCAGTAGTAACAATATCAAAAGAATAACTTTTACACACAAAAGTAAATTCTTGGCAATATTTATAGAATTGCTTCATCCGAAGTGCAGTTTCTCCATAAGATATCATTTGTAAGTATAATAAACCAAAACCAGGAGCTCAATAAAAAGTGCAATACCATTAAGAATGGATGGCTCATAAATGATTTATAAGATGAACTTGATTCTAAACTTACATCACTTACACTTGTTAAAGGAGATTTAAATGATAGTAATCACAGACCGACTGTGCTAACGGCATTGGCATTCTTCGACGTGACTTATTAGGCACCTATATTGAAGATTCCATTTCTTCGTTTCTTAATTATATACATTTATTGTTTCATCAGTACTCCATTTGCGCAAAGAATAATAAGTGTCTCTTACATACATTTTCACACAGTCTAATGCAAATTATTATTTTTATGGATTAATATTATTTACTGCATACTATCCATATTTTAAATAGAATTCGTATTCTAAATCGGCTTTTCAAATACATTTCTAACTGCACCTAAACCAAACAAAAATATGATTTTCATAATTTCATAGAAACTCTGTGTAGCACCTAGTACTGAAAGGAATCGCAGTCTACTCAACTGGTGTATGTTTGGTTACATAACCAAAGTTTAGGAATGCACGTTGGGTTGCCTAGTTCGTTTCATTAAATAGATAGCCAAAAGCAAAGAAAGGGTTAGGTTCTTATACACTGACGACTTCACTTGAAGGTTTTCACCTAACAAAGATAAATGGGTTTTTCCCAGGAGGTTTTCCCAAAATATAAGAGAAATACAAAAGGTTTTCCCTTCGAGCGGTGAGATCTCGGAGAGTGCTTGTTTTAGTTGTTTTCTAATGTCGATTATTCTCTGCTATCTCATTGGTGAATACTGAATCGTCATTAGTGAAAAAGTTAGCTAATTTTAGTCTTTGTTATTGTAATTCCCATTGTTAGGAAATCCAGTAATCATACTTTAAAATCTCTATTTTATTTCAATTGGTTATTTTCGGGACAGACTATATACTGATAAAGTTGCGTTCACTGGAATGCAGACATAAACAAAAGTAGGTTCAGAGGTGGCCTGTCTTTCGAAGTTTCCCATGTAGCACAAACTAATATAGAAAACGTCTAAAACACGTTGCAGAAGTTGTCTATATACCGTATACTCTAGACGAGAAATATTCGTGAGGATGACAGTCTAATTTACGTATATATCGTGTATATGCTTAACATTTACGTTTGACGTATAATTTTTGTCTATATTAAACGTTTTTTTTCGATGCAGGCACACAAGGAAATATTTATGAAATGAAAGAAAATAGTTTGTTTGGTCCTAAATCGCTCATTAGTTTTTTCAAGAACCAGAAAACATTTTTTATCATTTTCCCAATTAATATTTTAAAAATCACTTCTCACCAGGAACCAGGTAAATATTTTTAGAAAAACAAGAAAAGAAGGAAAGTTTGGATTGTTCGCACACAACAACCGCATATCATGATTTCGCTCTATTGGAGCTCATAAGTACGGTGCAGTTGTGTGCGAACAAACCAAAGGAAATCTCTAATCTATAAAGGCGAGCGGGCCACATAGGTAAGGGAGCGCCAACTCCGAAAAATTAGCTCTCCGCCATCTATCGGCCGCTCATAGCATTACTAGTAATGCTATGAGTTGAAAGTCAAATTGTCAACGGTCATTAGGTTAGAAATGTGCGGTCAACGGCGATTAGTTCATTGTGTTAGAGATATGTTCTTACTTAGACCAAAAGTACATTCCATTTACCTGCGGCAGGCGGCACTTGGATATGATAAAGCTCATCCACGTAAATAAATAAATAATAATTGCTATATAGTTAGCTTCTGGGGCTAACCTTAGGGTTAGTAGGAGTGAGTAGAGATATTATTATTATTATTATTATATATCGATCATGTAATAAAATATATTCTATTATAGGTAAATATAAAACAAAAAACCTGAAACCTGTCAAATATTTAAATAAAACGTTATATATTGGTAGTTCGCAGAGTAATTATTTGTTTCATTATGTTATTCTTTGTTTCATGTTTAGAATTAAATTTTACATATGGCATTTAATTTTGGCTACCGAGTTAACAAACACCATGTATATAAAATCACCAACAAATTACGTTATATATTTGATCTCACCGCACTGTATGGAGTTAACTCTAGGAATGCATTACATGGCATTTGCCTATAAGGCAAATATAGCATTTGCGAACAAAAAGAATAATATGTTCAGCAGGTAAAGCAAATAATTCTGATCGAGTGTCACTTACGTACATGTGAGAGGGTAATAAAAATCAAAAATCAAAATAATAAAAGTAATGAGATACATTTAATCAATGAACCAAAGTAAACAAAATATTAAATACAAAACTAAATGAAACAATAGTTTAAAACTAAATTTATAAACTTCACAAAATACAGAGGTGTCGAAAACTAAGGGCGTCTGCATAGGTGTCAGCATAACTGGATCCGTTCTAGAAATAAAGAAAACCGCAGTAAGCGTCCGTGCCCCATTATAAATTCTTACTTATCATTCCACTTAATATTTGTCAGAGAGTGATATAATATATTCGTATGATTATATAATATTCATGGTCGAATTTGGAAACGAAGGGTAGAACTCGCAACGTTTATGTAGATCGTCTTTTATAGTTGACAAGCGATGGTACTGAGGGGTGCAATGGGCAGTAAGGGCTAGACACGCATTCTGCACTCTCCAGAACCAACCTTCTACGCAAAGGGCTGAACACGCAATGCGCTATCTCTGCTTAGCTTCTCTCTACGGCTAGTAATTTAAGTAGATCGTCTTTTATGATTAACAAGCGATGGTACTGAGGGGTGCAATGGGCAGTAAGGGATAGACACGCATTCTGCCCTCTCCAGAACCAACCTTCTACGCAAAGGGCTGAACACGCAATGCGCTATCTCTGCTTAGCTTCTCTCAACAGCTAGCACTAAGGTGTACAATGAGCTCAAAGGTTATGGTTATCAAGCGATGGTACTGAGGGGTGCAATGGGCAGTAAGGGATAGACACGCATTCTGCCCTCTCCAGAACCAACCTTCTACGCAAAGGGCTGAACACGCAATGCTTTACTTCACTCAACAGCTAGTACTAAGGTGTGCAAGGAGCTCAAAGGGCTGTACACGCATTGAGGTCTCTTCAGCTACTAGAGTTTGGATATTCGTATTACTACTTGTACTTACGGAGAATGCAATGGTCACAAAGGGCTAAACCCGCGATGCATTCTCTCCGTTAAATACCGTTTACAAAATAAACCACACCCATACAAATATCTACGTATTTTAGATAAATTAATCAACGGTCACTAATCGGAATTTAATTTATATAAATCGCATAAAACATGCAAGAATACTACAACAGAGTTAAGACGCTTAGTGAATAAACTCCTAGTTTTCTTGCAAATTAATGCAAAGGCACAAATTAGTCAAACAATAAATATTTAGAGAACTGTCAGAATATTGAAACAATTCGACCCAGCAGACCCCAGCTCAGTGAATACACGATATCAAATAAGAAAACAGGATAAATCATTTCATAACAACCGAGCGTTCAATATTTCGCTATTAAAACCAAAACAAAGCGGCCTATCACAAGAGCTCCAGAATTTTACATACTTTAAGTATATATTTTTAGTATCAAATATTAATAATTAATTTTGCTCTTACATACACAACATAAAATTTGGATCCCTAGTTGAAATATTTATTTCGAACAAATGATTCGTTAAATATTGAAGTAAGTTAACTTGACCCCCCCACCCCGATTGAATTGTTTTGTAAAATATTTGTTGGATGAACTTTGAAGTTAATAATATTATAAACACTCACGACTAAGACTTACAAAACGCTCTGCCCGCTTGATCTTAATCTGACAGATTTTTATGTTGAAGGTACATGTTTCGAACTGACAGCTTTTCCTGCTGGACTCATCTTACGTAGCTATTGGAACAAGATTACAGCAGCTTACTCTATAATTTACACAAAGAGATCGTTTAGATTATTTAAGAGGGATAGCCCATAATTATACATTTTGATGTTTTGTATTTTAAAATAATATAAATAAAATTTTATTGAAAACTTTTTTGTGGTATTATTAATACGGCGTCGAAATGTGCCGGGGGCGAAATATGTAGGAGCGACATGTGTGGGAGCGAGGAGTGACGGGACGTGATGTGGGGAGCCATATGTGGGGTGCGAGTGTGCGGGCCGAGCCTTCGGGATGAAAATGATAATGTTATTATTATTGTTGTTTAGATTCCGCAGTTAGAGATATTTTGGGTCATAAACAGAATGAAAGTAGAATAGCCTGGATAACAAACATATTGTGAGTCTAATAGAGGAAAGGCGAAAATATAAAAATAGGTTAGATGAAAGAGGGAAACAAAGATATAAGACGATCAAGTGGGAAATGATCGGAAATGGCATTTTTGTACAAATTGCAATCACCGCAAAAATACAATTAAAAACCGAACGCAAACGAAAGCTAATAATACAGCAGCACGCGTGTATTCTTATGGCAGCGCGGCAACTGCTGGTCGCACGATGTCGGTATGACGTCACACGCCGTCGATGAGTACCTAACTTTGTTGCCTCGCTGTTCAAAAATGAAACGTCGTACCAGTCTGCGGTTTTTATATTTACTCTTAGAAATGTTTGAAGTATTTTAGACGTTTTCATGAAAATTTGTTATACTGCCCCTTTAAGTAGAAAATACGCCCGTTGCCGTAAGTATAAAATAAGCGATGAGTGTACAGTTGCTATGTTATACCGCGTAGGATAGGCGTAAATGCAACTCAAACGTCAAGAAACATTTTTAATACGATTCTGTTTTATTGGGTTACAGTGGATTACTCTAATAACGAAAAGGTTGACATGTTATTTGTTTATGCGATTTAAACATACAAATATGTTGTTTCATTTTATTCAGAAAAAAATGGGCTATTTGATGGTGAAAAATCTAAGTTGGCGCCATAAGAAAAAATGAACCTGATGATGATTCTGAAGAAACAAAACGCGGTAGGTACTTTCTGCTACCACAAATGGAAAGAGGATGAAAAGTCGTCCAAGAGACTTTGTAGATTGAAGATTGAATGCTAAATAAGGAAAGTATAAACACAAATAATGTAAAATTCAAAATTTTAATTTTTGTCGATTATCTCAAAAACGAAAAGAGATAATCAACTTCTGCACACGGCACTCCTTTATGCTTGAATAGACGCAACTTTTCTCCCCCTTAACCGAACCTGTATCTATTAAGATTAAAAAGATAGCCATATTAACACCACATAAAAAAACATCTGGTAGTATTTATTTATTTACACTTCTGTCAGGACGTCCAAGAAATATCAAACAAATATTTCAAATTAAAATGTATATCTATATCTATAAAACACAAAAAATGTTTCTACCTATGTCCGTTATAGACTCCGAAACGGCTGGACCGATGTTGATGAAAATTTCAGGCAATCTTCTGATTAGCCCAGCGGGTGTTCCTGTGAAGTTTGGTAGCGATCGGATCAACAGAATTTTTTTTATACGTTTATGTGAAGCCGAGGTGGGTCGCTATAATTCATAAAGTGACAATTGACAGCAAACGTCAAACGGCATATGTTATTCGCAGTTTATCAAATTTCAAACGATTTTACCACAATTATTTCTTCTGAGGCAGCAACGCGCCGGGTACCAGCTAGTTAAATAATAGAATTTCAATGTTACACTTCGGGATGCTATTTACTGACTAACTTAAAACTATCTTAAAAACTACCAAACATCCTCCCTTTTCCAAACATTCCACCAATCACCTCTAAACATCTCATTATCACACATACACAATAATTATCCAATCAGATCCATTCATTTATCCGCAAACACTCTTACTCATCTTTCAATCCCGTCATCTGATACCCAAACTTATCGTCTCATAACTTTTGCATCCACTCTGAACATGTCATCTTGAACCTGCCACACATTGTATTTACGGCCGACTCACTGGCACCACACCAATTTAAGCACATTTCTTATCATCAAACTTACACCCTTTAAATAAAAATACTCTAACAATATTGTATCCTCAATGTCACTGATTCCGCCATATGTATTGATCAACAGCTGACTATTGAAAACGAGCCTTGTAGTACATATTATCAAATTTCTTTGCTGAAATACTAATAAACTATAATATGGTTGAATTAAATTCTTGAAAATGCTATAATTTCAATACATATTCGATCACACAGTTGTTATAACTACGAAAATGTTATTGAGTACTATACCTATTTTATTTACTTGCATAAGTTTTAAAAATATACGCCGTTTCAGGAACATAAATACGAGGCGACGAACTACAGCATTATTTGTCCAGTTTCTTTATCTGAATTTTAAATTTATCAGAACAGATACACATGCAAAAAGAAATCTTTGTTCCTTATTTTGTAGTTCTTCATTAAATTCTGTACCGACTAGAAAATGGAAAGGAGTTCTGTGGATTGATTTATTGTCGAATTGGTAATATTCATGCGTTAATAGAATGATATAAATGAAGATGATCGTGTGTACTTCTTACTCAGCTTGACAACTTTCATATGAATTCCCATACGAAGTCCTTGAACTTTACGTAATACCAGATTTAGTTACATAGTTTTATTATATGACTTGGAGTATAAAATTTAAATATTTTTACATTAATTAACTTATACTAGAAATAATAAAGTTCAAATCATCTGTTTGCTAACCCGCGCGTTCTACTGTGGAGACGCAACAAAAATATCTCTCCATAGCACCGTTATATATTCGGGATTTGCATATCGACGTTCGTGTTTCAGCGCTATAAAGTCTGCATCAAAAAATACTAACTTCAACTTTATTCAGTTTGGTGAAATTGAAAGAATTTGACATTCAAAATTTGACAGCGATTAAGTGAACTCCTCCAAAGAAGTACATATTTTTACCAAATTTGCAAGTGACGAACGAATCATATTAGGTACAACATAGGTAAACTACACATTGCTGATATGAAGGATTATGTGGAAAGTGTTTAGCAGACTGCATATTACTAATATTATTATTTATTAGCATAAGTGACTAAACAGATATACTTACAAAATTTGAGTAAGGCATTTTAATAAAATAAATCCTGCTCTCTCCTACTCACTTATTACTATTATTAAAATTAATATGAATGCATATCTGCATTTCGTTTTATAAAAAAAACGAATGTAGTTAATATTTTCAATGTTCACTATTTGGTAGAAATTCATTATGAATGTTATTCGTAATCAAAAGTGTCAAATTATTATGGAAACAAATTAAAAGTTTAGTTTAAAAACAATATACAGGATGAGTTTTTTTTTTGATTTTCACTACAGGGATCTTGGAAACCAGCAGAGATAGAAGGTAGGTTAAATGAAGAAAGAAGTGCAGTTTTTTGAGCTTAATAAATAAGCAATTAAAAATTTTCGAAAATTTGCATAGTCTGCTAGATAAAATGGAAAAATCAAATTTTGCGAGATTTAAAAATATTTTCTAGCCGGCTTGTAACACAAAATATGAAAAAATGCCAAAGGAAAAAGTTGTACAGAATTAGACTTAGTATTATCTCAAATAATCCAAAGTTGTATTATACCAGTCGTGTTCGAGAAATAATACAAACTTATGTTTTTAGCATCCTAGCCGAGCTAGCTAAAACTATCTTAACCAAGTTATTCTGAATACCTAATCCGACCCTCGTTTCCTGCTCTTTTTCTTCTATTTTTTCAACGAATATACCTTCTACTGTCTTCATACAACACCCCGCCTCTTGCAGCTTCTAAGAGTTCACAATATCTCTTCATGTAGCTTCCTAGCCGAGCTAGGTAGCGTTTGTGATAGTCGTTTTTTGACCATGGTGTTTTTTCATCAAATGTGGACGTATCAGGTCATTCTAAGACTTTTTGGCAAGGTGGCACATTTCCGTCCGTATGTATGTGTGTGTATGTGTTGCGTGCGTGCGTGCGTATGTCTGTTGGCACTTTTACGGGAAAACGGCTCGACAGATTTTGCTGAAATTTTGCATACGTATATCAGAGATGGTCCATAGGAAACTGACGGGGCGGATTTTTTTAAAGTACTTTTGAGCCGAGATATGGCGTCATCGAACATTTTTTTCAATGAGACCGTATATACAATTTTTGTATTGCATCGGATAGAGGGTATTTTTCTCTACACGATGTGCGAAAATCGTAATAGGTTGTATAAGGAAAAAATTGAGAAAAAAATTACGAAAAGAAGGATACAAAGTAGAGTGGTAGAATCAAGTGTTATTCTCTCAAAATTGAAATGCCAAACAGCTGAACTCCTGCAGTTCGGTGGGAACAATGAAAATGTACACATGGCGGTTAAAAACATAACGGGTCGCCAAATTGGAGGAAAACTCCATAATAATAGGCAAACAATTCAAAGGTGTCGCTTGAGATATCTACCCGAATTCTGGAAAATTCCTAGGAACTCAGAGGCGATCGCGGAGACCTCTGACTCAATATATTTTTATCTTTTCGTTGTACTTACTTGCAATTGTAGATGTTGTTGTGCATTAGTTATCTAGTTAGACTTAGACCGAACAATTTGTAATTCTTGTTTAATTCCATGAACTCATTTATTTTAAATTCTTGAGTTAGTAAGCTTACAGTAGTAAACATTCAGAACGTAGAAAGTTGGTCAGAACTGAAGCGAGTACTAACTTCACATTTTGCGGGCCAGAGAGATGAGCCATGTCTAAATAGAGATTTGGTTGTTCTTAAAACTAAATTCTGGGGAAACCACCCAACAGTTTTACGACAAATGTTTACATCTACTTAAAACCATTTGTTCTTACGTAGACGCCCATGAACATAAAATTGAAATCAAAGCTGGAAAGAACAAGAAAAATTAAATACCTGGGACTATTATTAAATGAGAGACTATGCTGGAAATAACAAATAGATAGAATTATACTTAACATAAGACCAATAATAGGAGTACTAACGAGAGTGTGGTACCTCATTTCAGAGAAAATGAGACTGACTATCTATAACGCATTCATAAATCCCCACTTGATCTACCTGAATACCATCTGGGGTGGTGCACCGATGACCTATATACAACCCCTTTAAAGACTTCAAAATAAAGCAATTAAAGTTATTTATGGCCTGCCATATCTAACACAGAGCAAGGACCTCCTCAAAAGAGGAAACATAATGAACTTACAAACTCTCCATACATATGAACAATGCCTCTTGTTATACAAAATTTCTAATAATCTAATAAAATCTAATCTCTGCTTAATAAATAACAACGAAATCCATAACCACAACACGAGAGGTGCAAATAATATGCCCATAAATCACATGAGGACAAATACAATCAAATCCGACATTCTAAGACACGGGGCAGTGCAGTATAATAAACTACCAAGTGACATTAAGAATTCAAAGACAATTCCGACTATTAAGAAAAGACTAAAGTGTTATCTGAAAAACCAAAAAGACTGAACAATGATGTGCAATAAAAATAAACTGTAAATAATAGGAATAACGGATGAAACTCCCAGTTACCATAAATACAAGTTCCATATTATAAATTACTTATATGCCCTTTTTCTGTTTTAATTCTCAAGTTACAGATAATGTTCTTTTTTGTTGAGGGAAAAGTGTAAATATGAGAGCAAGATTCTCGCACACATGTGCTTTCCTAAATAAATAAATAAAAAAAAATAAAATAAAATAAAAAGCTTGTAAGCGCGATTTTTATAAAACCTTCACCTTGCACACATTTTTAGCAGGACTGAAACATCTTTTAGGAACAATAATTCGTGGCATGAGACCGCGTGATTTGAATGAAGCACTACAATTAATCACCCAGGAAGAGAACCTGCATCACTTCAAAAATTACAATTTACCCCAGAACTAAGCTAAATTTAGACCTGTTTTACAAAAGAAAATACCGAATACCATATTTTCAAGTTTCGCACCACCAACACCATTTTCAACACAAAATTTCAGGCGGATTTTATTTCCGAATTTTGTGACATCAATTTCGTCGCAGAAATTCCGACCGAATTTTAAATCAAATTTTCGCCCAACATTACCTGCAGGCACACAAAATTTCAGACAGAACACTGCAGCTCCTAGGCAAACTTTCCCATCTCAGCCAAACGAACAGTGCGCCTCAAAAGTTTTTCACTATTCAAAAGGTGTTTAACCAACGAGGACCGTCGAATAGGAATCTGAATGTCTTCAAGTTATATAAATAATTATAATCCAACACCTATATCAATTATAATTGACCGATTGAAATTATTTCAACCGGTCGTACTTTTACTCTCAGATTCTCAGATGATATATCAATATTAGCATCCAGCAAAGAAAAATTAGGAAGGGCTCTGAACGAAATGGAAGCGGTTTTGACGGAGGGCTGCGGCATGAAGATCAATAAAAAGAAAACCTAAGTTTTAGTGTGTAGGGGGCGTGAAAATTGGACTAAAACTAAAATACAAATTGGAAACGAGAAGATAGAGGAAGTCTCAGATTTCTGATATTTAGGAAGTCAAATAACTCGAGATGGTAGGAGCTCTAGAGATATAAAACAAAGAATAGCGCAAGGAAACAACAATTATGCTCGGGAATGATAAGTGTAGAAACTCGGAAGAGGCTCTTAAAAACGTATGTATGGAGTACGGTATTGTACTGGTGCGAAACTTGGACGATAGGAGAGGCGGATAGGATAAAATTAGAAGCATTTGAAATGTGGCGCTATAGACTCATGATGAAGATACCGTGGATAAATAAGGTTAGCAACAGAGAGGTATTAGAAAGAGTTGAAGAAAACCGACATTTATGGGAAACAGTAAAGAATAGGAGGGATAGGATGGTAGGAAACTTTCTGAGGCACGAAGGCTTAGTTCGCGACTTACTAGAGTCAGAGATAGGAGTAAAAAAGGTAGGGGTAGACCCAGACTAGACTACTGCTCTCAAACAGTTAGGAATGTAGGATGTTCAACTTTTGGAAAAATGCGTAGGCTAGCTCCAGTATAGGAAATGATGGAGGTACGCGTCCAACCAGTCTTCGGACTGAAAACTTTATGATGACGGTAGTAAACCAACAAATACTGGATTTCGTTAGCGAGGAACTATTCACTACGGAAAGCGACCAATCGCAAAATCAAAGTTATGTAATTGACGATCAATATGACCAAAATTTCCAATACACCGACGACAGACAAGATGAGAATGCTCAATATGTTGACGAGACGCCCGAAGAAATACCTACCTTCCGACCAGTAAAATTTTACTCGGACGATAATTTGCAGAGTAGAATTTCACAATGTGGACTATAACACACTACCATTCATCTTTGTACCAAATATAAACCTTAGACTTTCAATAGATACTGGTACTTGCAAATCATTTGTAGACCCTAGCTTGGCTTCAAAATATTTCAGTAAAAACATCAAAAACAACAACATATCCAAACAACATATATCGAAATAGCCCCTTTTGAATTTCCTAAACTTCATGAACCATCACCTTCTTAAATTCCATAATTATTTTGACGGACTTATTGATCTAGATGTTCTCCAAAAAATTGAAGCAAATTTAGATCTCGTGAACTCTATGCGAATTACTCTAAATTGTTCTATCGCTTTGAATTACATTCACTCCAATAAACCTCCCATTCTTTCCTATTCAATACCACCCCGTACACAAAAAATAATAAAACTTTCTGTGAACGTTCCTAGTGGAGACGTTAAAATCCCTTATAGGCCAATTCACGAATGTGAAATACCGGAGATTTTGAGATCATGTAGAAATAATTTCGCACTTACTTACTTACTTACTTACTTACTTACTTACTTACTCACCATACCCGTTCCCAACTAACTCGGCCCGCCCCCTTGCGCACGATGCGCTGGTTGAAGATTGACTATTATGAGTTCTGAACAAACACAAGAAGCTGAGAACACTGGTGAGGTAGCGGTGGACGAAGGAACCAGGAATGAAGCAGGGAATCCAATTGTGAGAAGTGATTATATTGCCAGAACGGCTCCTGTTGCCAGTATCAATATGTTCCACGAATGGCCGGAGCCGAGTTTTCGAGCCACTAGAGTGGTACGTGGGAACCTAAACGAAATTGCCAGAGACGTGAGTAGCATAACGCTGGTAAATTATACAGAGAAAAGCCTGATAGAAGATGCAATTATGTATGCCAAGACACAAATGGAACTAGAGGACGTACTGAAGGAAAAGGGGCGAAACAAGCAACTGAAATATATAGCTAAGAAAAGTAGCAGAGTAGTCTCGGACGAAGATGGTGGAGAACCTAACGAGGAAGCGGAGAAGTTAGCAATAGCAGTTAAGGTTAGTGCAGAAGGAAGGGAGATGTACGAGATGATTGAACGAGCATGGAAGTTAGTAAAAAAGCATGATGTAGAACAAGTGATCGTCAATGCAATAGGCTTTAAGGACAAAGAAACCCTGCGAAGGATGGTGGAATATGTAGCAAGGACCACAAATGGTTTGGTCAATATACAGTGTGTTTGATTTGATGTGTCACGGCTGATATCTCGGCTATTGTAAGAATTTCAAACAAATGTTATATATTAAAGTTGTTAGACATTTTATTTTCAATAATTTATCAAAATCAGAAAAACAATTGAGCATCAAATAATTCAGATATAGCAAATACATTTAAAATTTTAAATGTAACATACCCAGTAATATTACATGTGCTAAATCTGTATGAAATTCCCTTTACAACGATATATCACATATCGTATTTATCTAATCGATTAGAGACATAAATCGATAATTAAGTATCTACCAACTGAACGCTTACGCTACTTACAGCTTCATCCGAAAGAGTAAGCGGTGAAAATAATGAAACTCTGATGTCTGTTTCTACATGATACAATGTTACTTAAGACTAGCTTGACAATATAAAACTATTCAACATAAACACGACATAGCAACGATAACAAGAAAGTAACAATAAATTAGTATGCAAGTTAAGTTTGAAATTTAAGTTAAGAGGGTTCCACAGTAATGCTATATGCAGACCTCTACGAACAACCTTGCCAATTTGTTATTTACAGCGATTTTCGGCTGAAATTTTGTGGATTTCTTACTGAAGGACCATTCTTTGGAGGGACAGTTCAATTTTTTTGTTACGACGAAAAATTAGAAAAAAATTGTAAATTAAAGTTAAGAAAAAAAATCGAGCGGTCCCTCCAAAGATCTCTCTTTTCTGCACCCAAAAGTGAAAACGAAATTTTGAAAAAAGCAGCCATAGGGTCACAAACTGGTTGTTTGTTTCCAAAAATTTGTGGACAACAAAACGCGCCCTCTAGTGTGCGTTATGCGAGCGTCGTGTACCACAGCAGATGAATGGGAGATGGGCGGAGCTTAGAAATAGTGGGGAATCAGCAGCCAGGAATTCCGAGCATAGGGTATCAACACGAAGATACAGTTCTGAAAAAATGTATAACATTATCTGGAATGATCTTGTGGCTCTCAATATGAAAGGCGCGATTCTAACCGCAATTTATTGTAAAAAGGAGTAAAAATCTTTTTCCGAAAATTTTTGAATTGATGAAAATCGATTAATTTTAGTTTTACACCGCATTTACAAGCTTATTTTTTGATGCATATCTTAACGATTTTTACACCATTGGAAAGCTTGTTCTTTCTAGATTTGATTCAGATGCTGCTAAATTAACTTCGAAATTGTTTGTTAACAAATGCAATACTTTTTAAGCATTTTTAACAACATTAGATTTTCCGTTTTTAAAGAAATGTACCTACCCGTATTTGCCGAACCCTGAACGATGTGATGTTTTTATACCTGTCTTACCTACGGTATTTTTGCTGCTAGTCCAGACGCTCTGGTTGGTTGGGAGTCATTTATTGAAATTAAATGCCTGTGATGCGTCCGACGGAATCTCATAAATACACTCCCCAGGAAGCTATCGAAGCGAAAAAAGTTAAGCTTCATATTCGTACTGCCAAAGAAAATTCAAACCTTCTTGTAGACTGTAGAGGAAATAGAACGGGACGATCATTGTTGGAGCGATCAGGTGCTTCCCAAATTACAGTCATTTTATTTAAATTATTTGTTAGCGGAGATCATTGACCCCAGACATTCTTCAAATTTGCCTATAAGAAATCCGAAACTATAAAATTTCATTATGCATAAGAGTTTTACACTCCATGTAATATACAGGGTGGAACTTTCTAATGGAATAAATTCAGTAAAGACTGAACGGCTAATATTTAATGGAAATCCTAGGACACGTCGATTTTTGATTTTAATTGCGCACCTTCTAATGTAAATTTCATCGCCATTTGGTCACGTGACTACGAGTTATGACGTCACAGTACATTTTTTTAAATAGCAAGGTATGTTCAATTTTATATCGTTGGAAAGATTCTTTCGGGAGAAATTCAGTGCCGTTTTCCGTTTTTTAATATTTTCATTAGTTTTCGAGAAAAATAGTTTCAAACTGCAGGGACGTATACGTCATAAAAATAAATCTGGCCATTTACTTTTATTGGAAATCACGTTTAAGTAAATTTCTTGCCACGGCTTTGTTATTAACAAATTACTTTACTTTAAAAATTCAATTTTGATAATAAAAATACGTTCAGTACACGCCTATCGTCAAGGACTTGCTTTGTAATTCAATGCCTGTCGGGGTATTTGCCCGGGGAGTAATTGCTGGAGCAAGTTCGGGTCGAATTTTTATAAAAATACGTTTGTTTCATGGCCAGCTTTATTTTTATGACGTATATGTCACTGCAGTGTGAAACAATTTTTCTCGAAAAGTAATAAAGATATTGAAAAACGGAAAACGGCACTGAATTTCTCTCGAAAGAATCTATCCAACGATATAAAATTGAACATACCTTGCTATTTAAAAAAAAATGGACTTTGACGTCATTACTCATAGTCACGTAACCAAATGGTGATGAAATTTGCATTATAAGGTGCGCATTTAAAATCAAAAATCGACGTGTCCGAGGATTTCGATCAAATATTAGTCATCCAGTTTTTACTGAATTTATTCCATTAGAAAGTTCCACCCTGTATAGAAAACAGCCTTTCTTCCTTTTTTAACACGCGTACTTCATTGTACTATAAGTTTATCTCATTCCCCTTTCAAAAAAGCAATGTAGGGTGTAGACCTCTTCAACAACCATGCCATCGAAAAGTTAGCTGAAATTTGGGGGTTTTATAAAATCATTCTGTAAAAAAGACTTAAAGAATTCAAACTACAAAGCAAATGAAGGAAGACGTTCCACCAGAAAATAATTCTCAGTGACACAAATATCGCTATGAATAATGGGATGACACAGATGTTGGTTCCTAGAATTCTACAATTCATTCTTGTGAGTGGGAGTGAGATACACAAATATGTACGAGCGTTTTTGCCGCAACACCCTATTTTAGAAGATATTGAATTAGTTCCTTAATTATTTTCCACACTGTATATGTATTTCAAACATTATAAAACAGATAAACATTTTTACCACTTGTAGTTGGTATGGTTCGTTTATTATTATTCAATTGTAACAACATTCACAGTTTTTATTTTTTCCTAGATTCAAAATATTACTTGGCTTAATTTAATCTACGCATAATTAATCCACGTATAATTAATTGTCTGCCTATTTATTTCTTAGGCTGTATATAGGTACGTAATCTGTAGGCAAGTAAGTTCAATACATAATAAAAGGAACGCACTTTTTGCAACTAGAACAGTATGCAGATAACCAAGACAGAACAGGGAAAACGCCATCCACTTTCATTTGCAACATAGAACCGAAAGCAAAATAAAATTCGAACAAAATAATATATTTTTGTCTTAATATACTCCAGAATTAACGCACGCGTAGCTCTGCGAATCCGGGTCTGCTTCGCAACCGACATCTAATGTGCGACAAGGATGGAGCTGCCATGCGCCTTGTCAGGGCTTGCGTAAAACCGTAGTATTATTTATTCATTGTCTAAAATGCAGCCGACTTAAGAAATCACATGCTACCCGTCTTCTTGATTGTCCTACTCTCCTATTTTATTTTCTATAGACGTGGAAGCTAACTTCCGATAGCGCTCCGCCCCTAAGCGTGAATTTATGTGGATCCGAGGGGTGAGGGGAAATAGCGCCTGGCGAACGTCTTTACTATGAACAGCTCTTAATAAAATTTAAGTTTTTTTTCAAAGTGACCTCCATTATGAAAATGAAAAATACGCAGGAATTTACTCAAGTAATTTGACAGTTTACGCAATACCAATTCTTGTCAAAGCCTACTCTTTCGATCAAAACTCTTAAGTCCTGAGTAGACGTGTAGAGTAAACTATCCTATTATTGGCACTGTGCTAGTTATAGTTGTGTTTATGAAAACTGTATTACCGACATAACTGTGTCATGTGAACTGCCTAAATCAGCGTTTGAAACAGTGGATTGCAACTTTGCTGCTTTAAACGTAAGTTATTAAGTTTTTCACTAGGTCATAGGTCATATTTTAGAGGGTCAGAGTTTTCCTGAATGTAAATATTTTATATGGATATAGTAAAAGTTTATGGTTTAAATTTAAACAAAATCACCTTATAACTTCCAAACTTGAAGCTGGAAACAATATTTAAGGGGTGCCAACAATTAGTACCAATAATGCATACAAAATTTAATGATTGGCACTCGGTGCCAATTATTAGTTTTTCCCTTTTCCAATAACGCTTTATTTGCATTAAAAGAGTATCGTAGTTCCGTACATCCCATTTCCGTACAAGGCGACATCAGTGACAGTTCCGTACACGATGCACGTGTCGCGATACTGGGGATCATTTGTAAGAAACTGTCATTAGCAATAGAGGTAGTTGCGTACAGGTACAATCCCTTAGTGACCATATACTCGGAGAGCATTCTAAGAATCACCCGGCCAAAAAGTGGTGTTGCCCGTCACTGAATACAGCCAAAAAATTGGTTCCACGGCCCACTATTTCCGGTCTGTGGGCAAGCAGAGCGTTTAAGTCCCCCCCCCCCCCAAACAAAAACATTAACATTTTCAAACAATAGAAGAAAAATCAACATACACTTCCGCAATGAAGTCTAGTTATTAACAGCGTTGTATTGGAAAGATAAACTCGAATTAGTGGCTTACTGCATTATCAGCAGGTCAGCGCACGAAACGGCACTCAAACCAAGTAGAGGTTTGTGATGACGCACTATACGGGAAACGCAACTACCATTATTACTAATGACAGTTTCTTACAAATGATCCCCAGTATCGCGACACGAGCATCGTGTACGGAACTGTCAAGGATTTTGCCTTGTACGGAAATGGGATGTACGGAACGGCCACCAATTCCATTAAAAGTATTTGTCCACGACTATCTTATAATATACTCTTTATACTTGTGTTTCTTCAATCATAATTAGATACATTAATCACTGCAGTGATTAACGAATATTATTCACTACACCAATAGAAACATCGCTTTTACCCTTTTTTACATTTATTTAGTAGGCCGCGTCCGCGATGTGTCAGTTCAAATTGAAACGTGAAATCAGCATGGTTTGCTTTTAATTTGAAATGCATATTCTAAAAAAGAAGATATAATGAGTAGTGAGAGTGAAAAAGAGGTTTCTTTAACAGCACTAGCAATAAAAGAAGCTGCAGAACTTGCCTCATTAGATTCATTGCCCAAAAAACCAAGAAAATTATACCTGAGAGCGTATGTATGAATCTTTCTTACACTGGAGAAGGGAAATGAAGGTAAATTCTTTCTGGGAATCTGTTTTGATAGTCGTGGACAAAGTATAATATACAACTCGTTATAATGATGCTATTATTACCTCGGATGATTACAAAACTCGCTCGTTTCACTCGCTCGTGTTGTAAACTTCATCCTCGGTAATAATAGCATTCATTATAAACTCGTGTATAATATACTATTACAAAACCAACTTACTGCGGTATTAAATGTATCATGCACTCGCACTTTATCATAAAAAGTGTTTAATAAACCATTATAACTTATATGCAAAAAGTTCCCAGTGTAAAACATGTTCTAAAAAATGGTATAAAAAAAGTTGACCTAATATTTTTTCCGATTTTTTGAAAAATAAAGCTACACTGAATACAAAGTTTCTAATTTTCACTTATAATGAAATTATTTACTAATTATCTACCGACCAAACTGTTTAAAGTGTAATAATCGTGAATGTCGAGGTGCCAATAATTAGAAAACTTGGTATGCCAATTACTAGGTTTTGGTGCCAATAATTAGAAATTTAGGTATGCCAATAATTGGATTTTGGTGCCAATAACTGGGAAAATGTGTTTCTAAAATATTATTGTAAAATTTAATAAAAAATATTGTCATGAAGCGATTTTCAGTACATAATCCGAATTCTGGGGATTTCAGTGCTTATATTTTCATTTCAATCAGTTCTTCATGGGCAAAAACGGACTTCTTAAGCCATTTTGTAACTCGGCGATACCTTAAAGTGCCAATAATTGGGTAGTTTACCCTATATGCTGATAATCTAAGGATACTTTAATTGGTGTTGAGAAATAGAAAGAAGCCACTTATAGCCGCAGGCGATTTTAATTCAAAATCATTAACTTGGGGTTCTCCTAACACTGATCAGAGAGGAGAATTACTTGAAGAATTAATGCCAGCAAACCAATTATTGATAGCGAACAAAGGTAAAGAACCAACCTTTGTAAGAGGAGAACAAGAATCGCATTAATTTGGATATTGCAGCTCATAGCGAAAGCCTGACTGGAATGGTACAAAACTGGAAAGTCCTAGACATTGAAAACATGAGCGATCATAGATACATAACCTTTGACGTGCTACATAGGATCCAAGAACCAAAACGTGCAAAGCATGGTGAAAGATGGAAAATAACCAAAGAGAAACTGGAGGAGCTGTCCGTTAACATAGAGACAACTCTGTGGAATATGGAAAATCAAAACATAGAGAACCCGCAGGAACTGGATAAACTAATTAGGGAAGCATGTGATAATACCTTCCAGAAAACGTGCGTAAACAGAGCAGGCTTTTTAGGCAAATGCTGGTGGAATGAAGATATTCGATGCAAAAGGAAGGAATGTTCTGATCTCAGAAGGAGGATAATCAGAGAAAACAGGAAATACTACAGGGCGAACAACGTTGGCAACAATGGAAGGCTGGCTAAATATAAAGAAAAATACCAAGAAGCCAGAAAAGGACTGGAGAAGCTGATAATGGACTCTAAGGGTAGGAAGTGGAAAGAAATCCTGAACGATCTTGAAAACGATATATGGGGAAAGGCGTATCAGATAGTGACTAAAGGAATGAACATGAGACCAAGGATCAATCTCGAAACGGAGCAATTATATAGGATAGCCGTAAGCCTATCCCAAGCCACCCAGTAACAAAGTGGACGAAGAAGGAGGATGCGAGACCGAACATAACTGAATTTACAATCGGCGAATTAGAAACAGCAGCAGCAGGACTGACGTGCAAAAAGGCACCAGGCCTGGACCAGATACCCAATGAGGTGGTCAGAGTCGCAGTCGGAGCGATACCGGAAATATTTCTTGCGGTGATGAACAAGAGCCTGAGGACTGGAGAACACCCGAAAAAATGGAAGGAGTCTCGTCTAGTGCTGATTCTGAAGCCTGCCAGTGCAGACGAGACTAGGTATAGACCTTTGTGTATCCTGAGCTCCGTGTCCAAGTTATTTGAGAAACTGATAGAGGAAAGAATAAGACCTATTGTGGGAGCTAAAGGGGGATTGTCACCTACACAATTTGGATTTAGAAAACGGAGGTCCACAGTAGATGCGATAAATCAAGTAAAAAAAATGCTAATGCGGCTAAGGGAAACAAGAAGTTGTGTATAATGGTGGTTTTCGATGTTAAAAACGCTTTCAACATAGTGCAATGGCACAGAGTAGTTGAATCCCTTGAAGAGTTGGAAATACCTAGATACCTGATGAACCTTAGTAAAAGTTACTTCGAAGACAGGAAAATTGTTATTGGGGAGGAGGGCAGAGAGCTGGACATGAACATGGGTGTCCCACAGGGATCGGTACTGGGACCCTTATTGTGGAACATTTTTTATGATGGTGTGCTACGAATTGTCATGCCCCCGGAAATCAGCCTAATCGGTTATGCGGATGATCTTGCACTTGTTGCTACAAATAAAAACAATAGCACCCTGAGCAGATTTTTGAGACTCGGTATTTCGCAAATAGAGACATGGATGGAGGAAAACGGGCTGGAATTATGTCCGGAAAAGACCGAAGTTGTAATACTCTCGGGGGGAGGAAGCTGAAGACAATAACAGTTCAAGTTGGAGGAATGGATGCGGAAAGCAAGCAAGCTATAAAGTACCTTGGAGTGTGGCTCGGGACCTCAGGATGGTTGAACACATAAAGAAGAAAGTAGAGAAGACCAATAAGACAGTAGCATCGATAATCAGACTGATACCGAGCACAGAAGGATCTAATAGTAAAAAAAGAAGAATTTTGACCGGCGTGGCACACTCGATTATACTCTATGGTGTACCAATATGGAAGGATGTGCTGGAATTAAAAAAATACTAAAATATGATTAAAAGATGTAAGCGTAGTATAGCCCTGAGGATTATTGCAGCTTACAGGACAGTACCAACGGAGGCCTTACTGGTGGTGGCAGGGGTTACCCCAATCGTCCTGCTGGCATGCGAACGGGCGGAAGTGTACGATACTGGTAGGGAAAACAGACAGGATCTATGACAAACCCTCTATGAGAGATGGCTACAAAGATGGGAAGATTCAACAGTGGGAGCATGGACTAGGAGGTTGATTCCTAGGGTCAAGGAATGGGTTGAACGGGAAGCGCAGATTGACCATTTCATAGCGCAGTTTTTGACTGGACATGGATGCTTTAATAGCTACCTGAAGAGAATGGGAATAGTGGAAAATATAAATTGCGATGGATGTGGAATGGACGAGAAGGACTGCCGAACATATTCTGGTATGTTCAAGATGGAATGAGGAACTGTCAAAAATTACTCTGCTTCTGGGGGAGGAACTGACGGCCGAAAATTTTGCCAAGAATATTGGAAGAGGAAAATGGCCCGAAATCCATAATCACTTGCGAGAGATAATGAAGAGAAAGGTGAATGGAAACAGAAGGAAATAGAAGGCGCCGCCCCACCATGAAGAAATGCGATAGCGATACCGTGGGGGAGGACACACGGCGAAGTAGCGAGGGGTTTTAGTGGGTATACCATTTGTTACGTGTCAAACTGGAGCGCAGCTATATCGCAACAAATTCGGAAGATCTAGCGAATTTCCGCGTTTAGTGAGCAATTTTAGAATATTTAACGTGACGGTCATTTAATGCCATGCACACTGTATGTGTATTCTGTAAATTTAATTTATCGGCGTTCTTGCTTAAACTGTTTTGAATGCAGTTCTTCTGCGCGAATTTTTCTTTCGTTTACCGCTGCGTTCTCCTGGATTTCTTCTCACGTTATTCTCGATGATTATTCTCTGTATTTTGTCTTATTTCCGCACTTAATATTGGTCGAGGATATTTTTATATTTTCGTTCGATATTTCAAGGTACTTGACCCTGAATTTATTCTTACCTACTTTTTTCCAAAATTTTCTTGCTTAGGCTCGGTACGCGATTCTTTCATCTCTCGCAGAGAAGCTACTGCAGAGTGCGGTTGGCTATTTGAATAATTTATACACGTGTTGTGTTCCTTCGGGGATTATTTTCTTCTAGATATTTTTGGGGAATACGGATTGTAAAAGGTACTTTAGTTGTGGCTTTTGTTCCGTCTCCGCACCCATATCGGGATTCGGCTGTGCTCTGTGGCTTTTTTTGAGAGTTAGAGAGAAACCCCGCTCACAGGTAAGCCTTGACTCCTTTCTTTTTCCTTCGTTTGTTTAACTCAATTTGTGATTAATCTGCTACTTTCTTATGTTTTCTTTTGTGTTCTAATTTGTCCTTTGTGGCATTTTAGGGTTTTTTTTTGGGGAGCACTCCTTCTTGGTAAGTATCACTTTGGATTGCATCAGGAAGAGCGCAGGTATACCAGGGCGTATTCTGAACCGCAAGCTCCCACAGACGGTGAAGCTGACCAGTTATCATCTCTAAGGTCAGATTAGCATAATAAGAATTGTCACCAGTACGTTTGGAAGTTATTCATCCTGCGGCTGGATCTTGTGTAGCGCCCGTCACGGCATTTCGTGGCAACACTTTTGTCATTAGAACACATGTACCTACTTTGTAACATTTAGATTTAGATTTATCCTTTTTATATCGTCGCGCGTAGTTTATTTAGCTTTTTGTTTGAGATATAGTTACTTGCTTTGTTTATTTTCTTTTGTCATTCAGTTATTATCTTTGATCATTTATTTTTTTATCTGTTTATAGTTTAGTTTAGTCCGGCCGACACTCGCGTTGCGCCAATTCATTTCATGTAGTTAGTGTGCGTGCGATAGGCCCGTCAGTGCGTCTGCGCGTGTGGAGCTCCAAGCGTGTAGCGGATTTGTCGCGTCATCCGCGCCTGTTTTTGATTCACTTGGTTGGGCGGAACGTTTGTATCGGGTTGCTGATTTCGGATCAGTTTGCTTACGTTGTTTTTTTGAAAATTAATTTTGTTTATTGCTACTTTTGTTTAACCATCATTATTTATTCTCTGTTTAATATATTTTTGTTATTCATTACACATTTAAACTATTTGACTACGTTTTATTTTTGGTTATCTATACACCCCCACTGTTATTTTCCAGTGACCTTTAGGAGTTTGTGGTCACTTGGATTCTACGTTTCGGCTACAGAGGATCAGCCAAAAACTCCTTGGCGCCCATTTATTATACTGTTTTTTTACCCGCTCCCATCTCCGATTAGGGTTTTAGTCGCGGCCGGATCCTCTTGTGACGTTGTAACGTGGTTACGTCACACATTGGTAGTCCATTGGAGAGTCCCACACTTTCGGCCTATAAAAGGTTTCCCCTTCTTTCAAAAAAAACTTACTTACTTACTTACTTACTTACTTACTTACTTACTTACTTACTTACTTACTTAATTACTTACTTACTTACTTACTTACTTACTTACTTACTTACTTACTTACTTACTTACTTACTTACTTACTTACTTACTTACTTGTGTGCACATCAAAACGAAAGACGAATTTCCCGTTTACACAAAAACGTACCGTTACCCATTTTTGTGCACAAAGAAGAGGTTCAAAAAGAAATTAAAACCATGGTGGATCAGGGCATCATCCAACCTAGCGAATCGCCTTGGTCATCACCTATCTGGATAGTTCCCAAGAAGACGCTTCTGGTAAGAGAAAGTGGCGTGTTGCAATCGACTGCCGTAAACTAAATGATAAAACTATCGACGACAAATACCCATTACTTAAAATTATGGACGTACTCGACAAATTGGGAAAGGCGCGTTATTTTTACACAATCAATTTGGGCTCAGGGTTTCATCAAATTGAGATACATCCCGATGATGTCCCAAAAACAGCTTTCAATACAGAAAACGCACACTACGAATTTAAGCGTATGGCATGCACCAGCCACGTTCCAGAGAGTGATGGAAAACATCCTCAGAGGAATTCAGAACGAAAAATGTGTAGTCTATCTAGACGACATTATAATTTTTCCGGCATCTCTAACAGAGCACATACAAAATTTAAAAGAAGTTTTCCAATGTTTGAGAAAAACGAATTTCAAAATTCAACTCGACAAGTCAGAATTTTTACGTATTCTACGCATTCCAAGGTCATATTATTATAGAGGCCGGTATAAAACCAAATCCTGAAAAATTTAGGCTATCGACAAATTTCCAATACCAATAACCCAAAAACAACTTAAGAGCTTTTTAGGACTTCCCGTTTATTACCGAAAATTTATCAAAGATTTATCTAAACCGTTAACTAGGACCTAGTGTCTTAAGGAAGGTAGAAGAGTAGAACATACGAAAGAATTTATCAACTGTTTTAATATTTGTAAAGACCTACTAATGAACGACCCTATTCTACAATACCCTGACTTTGACAAACCTTTCAATTTGACTACTGATGCAAGTGACTTTGCCATAGGCGCTGTACTATCACAGTGTTCTATAGGTGGCGACCTTCCCGTGGCTTATGCCTCGAGAACTTTAGACGACAGAGAACGAAACTACTCGAAAAAAACTGCTGGCTATCGTCTGGGCAGTTAAATGTTTTCGACCTTTCTTATTCGGAGTTATATTTCAAATTCTTTCTGATCACAAGCCCCTGCAACGACTCTTTTCTCTTAATGAATCAAATTCAAAATTAATACGACTACGAAATCAAATATAAAAAGGGGAAAATTAAATTCAAACGCGGACGCACCATCTAGAATTGAAATTCACGCGAAAGAATAAAATAAGAACACTAGCGATTACTATAACGACAATTTCGAAGAAAGTCAGATGCGTGAAGTTGGCGAATTCTAACAATATATCCACCATTTAGGACACAATTTGCACCATTTTGCACCCTCATTATTGACTTGGTTCATCTTCTCTCAGTATCGAGAAATTTTGAATTCTCTTTCTGGTTCGCCAACTTCACGCCGGCGAACCTTTTTTGGGAATTTTAGCCGTTTACAAAAAATAAATAGCTTGCCATTTTGCACCCAATTTGCACCCTCGTTACTGGCTTGATTCATCTTCTCAGTATCCAGAAACTTTGAATTCTCTTTCTGATTCGTCAACTTCACGCCGGCGAACCTTTTTTGCGAATTTTAGCCTTTTACAAAAAAGGAAATATTTAGTTTGCCATTTAGCACCCATTTTGCATAGTAAAAAAAGTTGGTGAACCAGAAAGAGAATTCAAAATTTCTCGATACTGAGAAGATGAATCAAGTCAGTAATGAGGGTGCAAAATGGTGCAAATTGGGTGCTAAATGGTGGATGTCAGAACTTACAACCTTATATGGTTCACCAACTTCAGGCATCTACGAAAGTCTATTACCCGGAACTTACAAACAAACCCGAAAGCCCGACGACTCCGAATCCTTACAAGTAAACGAAGACGACGTGACGACCGCACCTACCAAGGAATCCGAAAATCCTATAGTGGATGTATATCCCGCTAACAGATACACCGATCAATTACTAAAGTTCATTACTCTCCAGCAAAAGTGAAAATTCAGAAGTTATTCTAAAATAAACAGACTATACATTATACAGTTTGTAAAAGAATATTTGGCACCTAATAAGGGTCATTCTGTAACGAATTCGTTAAATTGTAACGTACGTTAAAATTCTAAGTTTTAACATATTCTAGTACTTATTCTGTAACACAAAAAGTAACGTCTCCTTTAAAATCACTAATTTTGACGGGTGCGTTAAAACTCCCGTCTATCTTGGGAATTTGTCGGCTTAATGCTCCAAAGTAGATTCAATGAACCAAAATTGTTAGTGTACTGTGATTTTTCAGTTGATAGTTTGGTGGATTTTACTGCTTCCTTGTTCACACCAAATAAAAATATAACCTTAAAATAATTTTGTTTTCACGCCGCGGACGGTGGATGTGATACAATAGCAAGATAAATTTTATTTCTTTGCTATGGCTAGCAATGAAACAAATGTCAGATCACCAAGAATGACTAAAAACCAGAAAGTTTTATTGGTAAACTTCGTGGAAGCCAACAAAATAGTGCTTGCGCAAAAAGTGAACCCCTCGGATTTACAAAAATTCAAGGAAACACGGCAAACTTTGACAAATGATTTGAACGACGTGCCGTCGGGAGCAAAGAAAAGCGTTTCGGAATGGAAAGATGTAAGTTAGATGTACAACCTTTTCTTTAAAACATTTATTTTTTTAATTTTAGGCCTTCAATGATTTTAAAAAAAGTGTAAGATGGAAAGCGAGAGACCTTCACTTAGAAGCTATGGGTACTGGGGGTGGCCCCAAAACCAAAAAGCCTCTGAGCGATTTAGAGGCGAGATTATTGGCCATGTTATCCAAAATTGTTGTAACTGGTGTTCCAGGTGTTGAAGAAATTGGTATAATTGAAGAACTTATAAATAAGGCCGACGTAAGTAATTTGATATTAAATTTTATAAAATCTGAAACTGAATTATATTTAAAATGCCTACTGTTATGAGTTTTTATGTTCATTTATTATCACAATTTGACTTTCCTTTTTTGCAGATAGTAATAGAAGAATGTGTTGTGGATACAGAATCAACGGTGGAAAATAATTTAAATTTAACAAATACAGAATTTGTAAGTAATACGATGGTTTTAAACTGAATAAGTATAACTGAGCGAAAATATTCTTCTTTGCTTCCTGTTGCATCAACTCTAGTAGCAGACACATCGCAAAATAAAAGAACACCTTCAAAGCCCAAAAGACTGACGAGAAGGTTTGATCCACAATTTGTAAATATAGCCAAACAACACGAACAATGTTTACAAACTTTGGCAGCATCATATGACAATTTGGCACAAGCGTCTCGTGAATTAGTGCAAACATTAAACAGACAGTTAAGAAGGAAACATAGATGTAGTGCTGTTTTTAAGCTACAGTTTTAAGTACGATAATAATTAAAAAATTGCGATTAATTTTTTGTTTTGGTTTGAGACTTTTAATCATACTGTATTTTCTTCATCTAAATAAGAATATTAATAAATTTTAATTTTATATTTCCAGCTTTAAAAATACAATGACAACATAATACAGTTTATCATTTTACTGCAGCTTAATAAGTGAAATGTTGCCTAACAATTTCCTGGCGAGTTCGTAACCCTTCATTGTACCAATCATGTGCATTAAGAGGTATTGCTTGATGGTTATATCTAGGGGGAAGGGGTAAAACTTCATCATCATCGTGCAATGGCACATTAAAATTTATACACATATTACTTATGCAGAACGGCGAAACTATAAATAATTTCGGCTGCTCGGATCGGGTAATATGTTAGTGCCCTATGTCCATGAAACGACTCTTTATCAAACCATTAATGTGTTCAATTATTACTCTAATGTGAGTAAGAGCCGTATTGAATCTTGCCTCTGGAGAACCTTCTGACGGATCGGCAAATGGAGTTAACAGCCAGGGTTCAACAGGGTAACCACTGTCTCCAATTAAATATTTCTTTGGCCATTGTTCACATACTGTCTCTGTAACAGTCTTTTTACTTCTGACATCTGCCATATTGCAGAGTCGTGTCCGACCCAGGAAAGAGGGCATTTATACTCAAAATTTTTCTGCTTGAATCACCAATTATTTGACAATTAATAGCATAAAAATTCTTTCGGCAATAATATGGTTGACCAGGGTGTACAGGATGATCTACCGGTGGAGCTATTATTCTTATGAATGTACCATCTATTAAACCTACTAAATCTGGAAGATCAGGAGCTAATTCAGTGAAACCTGTCTTAACTATTTCTACTTCTTCATTCGTATTAGGAAACGTTATCAAAGTATTAACCAAATGACTTGTTATAGCATCACTAACTTCGGCTATACATCGACTTACTGCAGGCTGACTTTGCGCAATTGTATAACCATGGCCAGTACCCACTTGGTAACCACCTTGATAAAAAAATGTAGAGCAGTAAGTATTCGGAGGTAAATTGGTATTCTAGTTGTTCTTTGAGGTTGATTCATGTGCGGAGTTAAGCTATTGATTAATATTTAACAACAATACTTGTTCACCCTAAACAGTTTCAGAAATGATGAGTTTGGTTGACTAAAAGGGTTACTGACATCACGTAAATGTCGTTGGAATATTCTAACCTCTTGTCTAAAAATAAAAATGTTTCACTCCCTAAAATACTGCAAACTTGTTTCTCAGTGGACTAATAGAATTTTTAAAATACCTTTGCCTTTGATTTTCCTCTTCCTCAACCACTAAAAGATGGATATAATCATCGAAAGCCATTATAAAATTTATGAAATGAACTTAACATGTACTAATCTGTGGCCTTTAAAATTTTACGACTGACGGAAAAAATTAACGGACCTCTTAAAATTTTAACACCTATAGGATCATACATAATAAACATTCAATTTTAGAGTCCTTTAAAATTTTAACACTTAATGCACTATACGTTCTATATTTCGAAAATAATAAATTATATGAAAATCATCATCATGAAGTTCTAAGTCCGAAGACTGGTTTTGGGCGCGTACTTCCATTCTTTTCTATGCTGAAGTAATCTAGAACATCCTACATCCCCAACTATTTGAGAGCAGTGGTCTAGTCTGAGCCTACCCCTATCTATTTTTATCCCTATCTCCGACACTAGTATGTCGCAAATTAATTCCTCGTGTCAGAAGTTGTCCTACCATCCTATCCCTCCTATTCTTTATTGTCTTCCATATCTTTCGCTTTTCCCCCACTCTTTCTAATACCTCCCTCATTATTATCATTGTTATCGTTATCATTATCATTATTATTATTATTATTATGTTTTTTTTTCTCCGAACTACTGAAGATGGCAACTTAGTTGCCGAAATACATACAGGGTGTCCTGTAAAGAATGGGCCATACTTAAAATCTAGCTCCCTTGAGTCAAGACACAGACGAATTCGTCTGTGGTCAAGAGAAACCGATCTGAACCAATTTATCTTAGTACAATTCTGCTTCCTCAAAAAGTTATGGGCCTTCGAAGAACAATTTTTTATTTAATTTTTTCATTATTTCTCGTGCACTTTTGAAGTTATTTCAGTGAAATTTGGTATAGGGAGGTTTTTTGGGTAGCTAAACAATAATATGCAATTACTTTTGAGTAAAGCATAGAGGGCGCCAACTTTCACCACACGCCTTCTTTTATTTTTGTCGTATTTTGTTCGCTGGTACAAATTTTACAATTACTAATTTTATGGAAAGAGCACTCCATTAACTTTAAAAAAGGTATACTTGTTGTGAGTCCCTAAATCGTACCGCTTTAGAGAGAAATAATGCATTTAAAGTTAATACTAATTTGGTATGCCAATGATGCTGATCAGAATCCGGCCTCCGTTTTAAGCACATTAATCACGGTAGACGTCAAACATACAGAAACATGAGACAGCCAACAATTTTCATTCGTAAAATTAGAAATAAAAAATTCTTCGGAAACCCGTAAGGAAGCAAAATAGTACTAAGATAAATTGGTTCAGATGGGTTTTCGAAAACATTTTTATTTCATTTTTTTCAAATGAAAATTGTTGACTGACCCATGTTTAATGTCTACCATGATTAATGTGCTTAAAACGGAGGCCGGATTCCGATCAGAGTCATTGGTATACCAAAGTAGCATTAACTTTATTGCATTTTTCTATAAAACGGTACGTTTTAGCGATTCGCAACAAGTATAACTCTTTTACAGTTAATCGAGTGCTCTTTCCCCAAAACTAGTAATTGTTTTAAAATTTGTACCAGCGAACAAAATACGACAAAAACAAAAGGCGTGTGGTGAAAGTTGGCGCCCTCTATGTTTTACTCAAAAGTAATTGCATATTATTGTTTAGCAACCCAAAAAACCGCCCTATACCAGATTTCACCGAAATAACTTCAAAAGTGGACGAGAAATCTATATCTATAAAACACAAAAAATGTTTCTACCTATGTCCGTTATAGACTCCAAAACGGCTGGACCGATGTTGATGAAATTTTCAGAAAATCTTCAGATTAGCCCAGCGGGTGATCCTGTGAAGTTTTGTAGCGATCGGATCAACAGAATTTTTTTCTTGGTTTTGTGAGAAGCCGGGGCTTGATATGACACATATCAACTGTCAGATTTGACAAATAAAATTCAGACCGTCAGATAGTATTAAATAAATTTTATTTGTCAAATCTGACAGTTGATATGTGTCATATCAAGCTGCGGCTTCTCACAAAACCAAGAAAAAAAATTCTGTTGATCCGATCGCTACCAAACTTCACAAGAACACTCGCTGGGCTAATCTGAAGATTAACTTACAGTAGGTGCCGCGCGTGTCGTACCGGACAGCAAACGTCAAACGGCATTTGTCATTCGCAGTTTATCAAATTTCAAATGATTTTACCACAATTATTTCTTCTAAGGCAGCAACGCGCCGGGTACCAGCTATTACTTATATATTACTAGTGGGCCCGGCAAACGTTGTCCTGCCCGATTGCAGCGCCACCCACCGGGTCCAATTGTGAATGTAAACCATCCAGGGACCCACTCAAATACACAAAAAATTTCATCAAAATCGGTCCAGCCGTTTAGGAGGAGTTCAGTGACATACACACATACAGAAGAATTATTAATTAAGGGTAGTCTTGACCTGATATAATTAGGCAACCCATCCGCAATTTATTTGTTTACATAATATGTTTGATAAAAAATACCTTTCATTAGGAAAACAGATGGGTGAAGGTCGGGTCAGGTACTATAACTGACGATAGGAACGACATATTTGGTTGAACATAAACGTAATCAGAAAGATGTTTCACATTGAATAAACGATTTGGTTAATGAATCAAAAGTTCAATACCAAAAGTAATTTTAGGCAGGACAACGTCTGCCGGGCCCGCTAGTAATTAAATAATTAAATAAAAAATTGTTCTTCGAAAGCCCATAACTTTTTGAGGAAGCAGAATTGTACTAAGATAAATTGGTTCAGATCGCTTTCTCTTGAGCCAAGGAAGCTGGATTTTAAGTATGGCCCATTCTTTACAGGACACCCTGTATATAGTATTTCAAATTTTGTGTGGTTAGGGGTCTGATTGATTCTTGAATTAATTATTTAACCACAATCTCTAACATCTTAATCCTTAATGCCTCCCTATTGCTAACTTTCTCTATCCATGATATCTTCATAATTTCAAAGGCTTTTATTCTTTTTCGATCCGCTTCTCCTATTGTCCAAGCTTCACACACGTACAATGCCGTGCTCCATACATACGTCTTTAGGAGTCTCTTCCGAGTTTTTACATTAACCATTCTCAAGCATAACAGTTGTTGTTTCTTTTGCTAAACGCAACTCGGCCCTGCGCTATTCTTTGTTTTATATCTCTAGTGCTTCTACCATCGCGAGTTATTCGACGAATTCCTCTATCTTCGCATTTTCTATTTGTAATTTTAGTTTTAGTAGTTTTAGTTCTATTTTCATGCCCTGTACATACCAAAATTTTGGTTTTATTTTTATTGATCTTCATGCCGTATCCCTCTATCAAAACTGCTTCCATTTGGTTCAGAGCTATTTCTAATTCGTATTTGCTGGATGTTAACACTGCTATTATCATCCGAGAATCTGAGCATGTTAATAGTTTGGCCCTGTACATTAATCCCAGAGGCTGTTCTCTCCTAATCGAAAACCAGAGGGGACAACGCACACTCCCTTCGCATTTTGTGATGTTTAAAAATTCGATTCTCATTTCAACATCAGTGTAGTTTTGCCCGACGTTAAATCTAGTAGGTACGTTAGAAAATTCCTTTTCGTGACAGAGAAGGGCAGATTTCTTCGAACAACAAACACCAAAACACAAAATTGTAGACAGTGATGAAAATCTGAAGAAAAAACACATCTCCATTGTTAACCGACTGTTCTTCTATTATTAACAAGCTTCCATCATTTAGGTACATCTCCACTAGCCTTGAAGGTATCGCTTGTGATATCGCACTTAAGTGTCTGTTTCGATTAAAAGAAAGCAACTTTCGTAAGAATCTGCAATTTCACCGTGACCATAGCCTAGTTAACCACACTTGTGTGCTATCAGTACGTGTCAATGTATTTTCTGCGCACAATTGTGGAAAATTCCAATCTATCTTTTTTACATACTCTTGAACCATTACGTCCACGTACTGTAAATAGTTCTTCACAAAATATGTTGTGTTTCTAATATACCCAGACACACTACAAAACCTTTCACCGTTCATTCTCTTACAGTATTGTTAACTATAATAAACTTTCAAATCAGGCGAAGTTAGTGTCTACTTATCGACGGCGTTACGACAAAAAGGCGTAAGTGACAAAAATCTGAAAATGAGATTATTTTAGCAAACGAGTCGTAAGAGACATGCCTTTCGGCTAATACTACCGTTGAATCCACCAAAAATTCGAGAGTCGTGAAAATTTGAGTTCAAGTGGTGTAAGCGACAATTTCAGTTGTAATAAAGTGAGGTTATAAAAGTAGTAACCGCCAAGATCTCACAGTGGCACGTGCTGTTACGCCAAACGTCATTAATAATAATAATAATAACATTAATGAGATTTATTAGCTACGTATAACTACAAAAAAATACTTACATCTAAATTATTCACCAAGATAAAAAAATCCACTAATTATAACAGGTACTCCTATAATACAAGACTTAAACCTAAAATTGCTTTTTGCCTTAACATAAAAACGAGGTAGATACCTATTGAGATCATAATATAGTTATTACATTAGATATAAAAACGTTTCCTGTCTATAATAGATCAACAACATAATCCATACCAGAAACAAAGATAAATAAAAGGATGGCAACACTTAATAGCTTTCCATGAACATATTTATTATTTCTCTCTTAAATCTCTTAATATCTCCCACTCTCTTGATGTCTGTGGGCAGTTGATTATACATTCTCAACCCTTTGTAAAAAATAGAATTTAATGAAAACGTTTTAGTTCTTCCCTCTAAATAAAACGTATCTTTTTGTCTAGTATTATACTCATGGATCTCAGAGACAGCCACTAGTTTATCTCTGAGATAACTTGGCGTAAGCCCATTTGTAATTTTAAATATAAAAGTTAAAACCGAAGTGTCAATTGTATCAGACACGTTCAACCACTGCAAACATTTTAACATTGAAATGATAGAAGTGTATTTATAGCACTTTAATATAGTCCTCATACATTTATTCTGTACCTTTTGTAATCTGCTTTTATCTTCCTTACAAAATATATATAAAATTCTGGGGCAGTACATGATATGGGGCAGAATGATTGATTTATACAGGGTGACCCATTTTAAAAGAACCAGCTAAATATCTCATAAATCATAGCAAGTACAAGAAAAAGTTTTTGGGTGGGATTTATCAGAGCGTCAGAAAAGGACAAACTAACGACAAAAAAGATGTCTGAAGCGACAACAAAATAGTACAAACAGCTTTAAATTGTTTTCACGACTAAAAATAATATTACCCGCCACAAAAGAGCATTGCACGACGAAAATGGTTAATGAACGGCAGAAAAGAAATGAGTATTCAAATTAAATACATTACACGACAGAACTGGAGATTGCACGACAAAAATGTATTACCCTCGATAAAACAGCACCGACAGAAATAGGCAAACTAACAATAAAAATGTGTCCATACATGACGACTTGACAACGACAAAAAAGTATTGTTTTACAAGCTAAGAAAAGTGAGATTTTTCCCGTGAGTGGAATGTTTGAAATTTAACTTGAGCATGATGGAAAAGTCGCTTTTCTAACGTGTATAAAAAGTTATTTTTTGTATATTTCACGAAAATCACCGTAATTTTAAATATAAATATTCGAATATAATAATTCATCAAGGTATAGGCATGTGTCAAAGAAATTGAATGAATGAAAGAAAAGTAGTGTTGCTAACAAGAAAACTACCACTTTTCTTTACGATTTTTCATTGAACAATGTGCTTCATTTCTATACAGGGTGCCCCGGTGAAGGTGGGAAATCTCTCGGGTGCGTATAAGTTACACGAAACTAACACCCCAAGTTCATATAAAATTTTCTCGTACGACCTTCCCCTACCGAGATATTCTCCCTTAAATTGGAGAAACAAAAATAGTTTTATTTACACAAAATTTTTATGTTTAATTGTATTTCGATAATTTTCTTGGTGACGCACGGAGTGATTGAATGTCGATAAAATCATGCGACCCGTTTTTTGATAGTGCATCAGGGAAGCAAGGGGTGAACTACCCCTTACCTTCTTAACCTCGTAATTTTTAAGGGGCCGGATATTTTTAATTTGTAACCGCAGTTTTTGTTTCCCCGGACATTTTGCTAATAAAAAGTTACTCTTGTTAGGGTTCGATAAAATGAAGCGTTTTCGAGAAAATGAAACTCAACGAGCAAGAGGTACCTACCGTGTTTCTATGATTTTCGTTTTCATTTTTTCTGGCATTCGAAAAACCGAAAGCAATTTTTTAATGTAAATTTTTACTACCTTTCGCAAACTGTTAAGATTATTTTTGTACGACGCGACGCGACGTTTCGTCTGTTGTCTACATCGTCAATTTTTATTTTTTCTTAATACGGACCTGTACGATTTTTAATGAATTTCAAAATAAATGGCTAATGTAGGGTCAAATCATACTTAATTGGGTATTACACGGCGTTGTATACATTTTTCTGTCGTGCATTGCCTTTTTTAGTCGTTTGAAGCTTTTTAAAATGTGTCAATTTCTTTGTTTTGGGGGACAGTTGATTATTCTATCGTCAGAAGCATTAACCAGGCGGGCAAAACGTTTTGTAGACGTTTTACGCAACACATTTTTGTCGCTAGCTGTCTCGTAATAGTCGTGCGAGGGTCAGCGTTTATAACAACAAAATTGTCGTTGATTCAACCTTTTTTCTTTTTCATTCTCTGTCGTGCAAACCACCTATTCTGACGTGCAGTTAATATTTCCCCAAAGTTTTTAATAAATGTTGTCTAGTTGCAAGGGGGAAAACTGGCGATGATATCAAATTTGACATAGGTGGCGCTGCGGACGTCAAGTGAAGGTCAACTTCAATTTTTTAAATGAATTAGTATGATTTTTGTTCCAGAATTCCATACAACATTTAATTTTGAACAAAAAAGTATTAAGGTACATTTGGGGTAAAGTTTATGGATGTAGAGATATTGAAAATTAAAGTTTTTAATAACATTTTTTCGTTTTCTTCTGTCCATTGAATTTTAATTCCATCAAGTAGGCCAGCGCGTTATCTGCAGCTCATAAGACACGGAAATGTCTTTATGTTCAACTGTTTTTATTTCTGAAAAGTCAAGTTGTCATATTGACTAGTATTTGATTTACATGATTTTTAATGCTTTAGACTACACAACAAATGAGATCGCCAACATTTTACTTGTTCTTGGGGAATGTGGTATGAACTATTGAGCTGCATCAACTTTGTATCGTGCTAGATTCAGTGGACAGAAGAAAACGAAAAATGTAAAATACAATTTTTAATTTTCAATATCTCTACATCCATAAACTTTACCCCAAATGTACCCTAATACTTTTTTGTTCAAAATTAAATGTTTTATCGAATTCTGTAATAAAAATCATACTAATTCGTTTAAAAAATTGAAGTTGACCTCACCTGACGTCCGCAGCGCCACCTATGTCAAATTTGATATCACCGCCAGTTTTCCCCCTTGCAACTGCACAACTTTTATTAAAAACTTTTTCTTCTACTTGCTGTGAGTTATGAGATATTTCGCTGGTTCTTTTAAAATGGGTCACCCTGTATATTTGTAGTGCAGCATATCTAGTAACAGAATTACCTACCTATTCTTCTCAAGACTCCTTGCTTTTGCATCATTTTATTAATAATATAGTTTGCATGCTGTCTAAAACTCAATGTCCTGTCTATAATAACACCTAAATACTTAATGCTATCAGTCTTTGCAATCTCTAAACCTATAACTACTTTATGCTGTCCTCTAATGAATTCAAGCTCTCTTTGTTTACTCCCTATAACCATATATTTTGTTTTACTTGTATTAAGTTTCAGTGCATTATTACAAATCCACTCGTAGAGCACCCTCAACTCCCCGTTTAGTGTAGTAACTAGATTACAATGATCTTTGCCAGATAGGTAAATGAGTGTATCGTCAGCAAAAAGTTGTATTTTACAAAATGTTGTTACAGAAACCATGTCATTGATATATAAGGAAAAGAGAAGAGGACCTAAAATACTCCCCTGCGGAACTCCAAAAAGTGTTTCTTTAGTTTCAGAAACGTAATTACCTATTTTAATTTTCTGTCCTCTGTGCTTTAGATAGCTTTCAAACCATTTAAGAGTATCGCATACTACACCAAAGTTCTTAAGTTTCCTAATTAATTTCATTCTGTCGATGGTCTCAAATGCCCTACATAAATCTAAGAATACTGCAATGATTGTGTCTCCTTCCTCTAATTTCCCTTTCCACTCCGATATTACAAATTGTATTGCAGTCTCACAATTATGTTTACCACGAAACCCCGATTGCTCTTTTACTATAAGTTGGTTAGCCTCAACAAACTCGATTATTTGATCATATACTGCTGTTTCAATAATTTTTTCTATTGTGTGAAGCATATTAATATGCCGAAATTCCTGAATTTTGTTTGTTTTGTAAATTTTAGGTATAGGAATAATCGTAGCTACTTTCAGCCTGTCAGGAAATACTCCTTCAAGCAAGGAAGTGTTAATTATATTCAATAGTGGTTCACCAATAGTATCAATTAGACGCCCTGACCAGGTATGGGTTTTGAACTATTATTAATCTTAAAACTATTGTGGCAAGGCTTAGATTGCATCGTTTTGGGCATTTAGAGTTAATAATAATTGGGGAAAATCCTCGAAAACAGATTTTGTCGTTTACGCCTTCTAGATGCAGTAACTTTTGGTGGGCTTAAACGCCATTTCCCCATGCGTAACGTATGCAATGTTTGAGTGTGTTTTTAAAATTACCTATGCCAAGATCGCTGAAATGTTTGAACAAATTGATTAGAAGGCTACTTTAATTTTTAAATATCAGTGTACATTAATTACAGATTCAACAGGTTTCCCCAAATTTGACTTTGAATTTTCGTTTCAATACGTCGCTTACGCCTGTTGTTTTTTTCCTTTTCTTAGATGTTTCGTGGCCAAAAAATGTTACTTTTAGGTTAAAATTTTCGTTTTGTTTTTCGTTTATTTTTAAATATAGTATTTTCCGTCGGTTTCCTTAAATGTGATATAATAAAAATTTATAGTTAATATTTTGAGAGTTAAATTTCAAAATTTTCAGTTTGTTTCTTGTTTTTTATTATTCTTAAATAAAGCATTTTTCTTAAAATATTTTGGATTTTGTGAATTTTCTATTACTTATTAGAGGGCGTATATACCGATTATCACATTCTTTAACTATAAACACTATTACTAATTTTATAACTAATTAATAAATTTAAATTTGCATCTTAGGCAACCTTTTTTAAGGTTTTAATCAATTTTTTGGTCTCCTGTAAAATTTGACAAAAGCCGCTTACGCCTTTTTGTCGTGACGCCGTCGTTATATACTTCGCCTTATGTTCCCTAATCGTTTTTTTTTCTAATTGTTAATTCCTTTGTATAGAGCGTTTTTTTTTGGTGTTACTTGTATTTCAGCAAGAATTGCTATTATTTTTATAACGACATTTAAAGTCCTTACACCAACATTCAATTACTAATTAATATTAAATGATAATTATTTTCAAAACTACTTAGAAAGAGAACTCTCCAGTTATAACTTTAGAGGGAATTCTTGATGTGCTTTAAGTACACATTCGCAAGTTCAATATGCACTAGTATAGGAAATATTATAATATTAACATAATATGCTACTGATTTATTTTTCTTCCCTGCGATCATATGATCTTGTCAATTATTTAGCGCTACGTGCTCTGAACTTATTTATTACATCATTGTCTGCTAAGAAATATAGACTGGCCTATGAAGATCCTACTTTACTTGGCAATTAACCTTCACATTTACAAGAACCCTTTCAGTTCTCACTACCGAGACAAGTTTTCTTACATTTTTAGACTCGAAAACATCTTTTTTACCGCAGGGAAAGTGAGACTTTAAAACATTATAATACAGTTTGTTATTGATTTTCATTAGGAAAATATGAGGTGTATCAAGGTCCGTCAAAGCTTTTTAAAAATTACATCGTAACGTCTACTAGAATTTCCCTATCAAGAAGCAAATCTATTCAGATACCAATCTTCAAATTGTCATCCCCGCTAGAATGAATAAAGCAGCGACAAACGTTGCGACATCTAGAATTATTAATGGTAAGTATAATATAGCTGCACAAGAACACGAAAGCTAAGCAGCGCTCATCGTGGTCTGCGTTTGGATAGGTGGCCGGTATTTAAATCAGTAAGCCCCTACAATTAATACCCCACGATGAGTTGAACTTCCCTCGTCAACACGCATTAAGCCAGCGTGGCGTTGTAAGGCTTATACACCCCCATAAGGGGAGGCCGACCATCCAACAGTGGATGTTTTAAGAC
This sequence comes from Xestobium rufovillosum, assembly GCA_963966045.1. Classification (NCBI taxonomy): domain Eukaryota; kingdom Metazoa; phylum Arthropoda; class Insecta; order Coleoptera; family Ptinidae; genus Xestobium; species Xestobium rufovillosum. The sequence continues at coordinate 2,315,336 of OZ014501.1, forward strand.
TTTTAAAGAAGGAAGAGAAGGTATAATTTTTAGTGAAGTCCCAATCCATTTTAGTAATAGTTATTATATTACAGCTAGTAAGAATAAATGATGACATAGAAAGAAAAAGAAGCGACTTTTATAACCTATTTGGAGTAGATACGAATAAATGCTGAATTTATATTGCAAAAGAAGGCCGAGTATGTACGTTTCATTTTATATAGGTAAATAGGATTTTAACTCAATAGCATATTACTATTGTAAGAACGCGTTAAGGGGTCTATTATTAACTCGATTGAACCTTCATCCTCGTTAATAATAACTATAACTAGAGAGCGGAATAATATACTTTATCTACTCCTATTAAATTATATATTAATTAATCAACTGTTTCTGAGCAATTAATAGTATCCATAAACAAATAGCGTGATTTATAATAACTCACAAGTGAGTTATTACACCTTCGTTCCCGATTCGGCGAAATGGAACAGTCCATTATTGTTGAGGCGAGGCAGATGACTTGACAATTCTAAAAAGTTTGACGTTTTCAAATACAGTTAAGTAATAATTGTGCTAAAAAAGATGAATTGGAATAATGAAGATGAATTATTATGTAGGTACACCGCCAGAATTAAGGCAAGTAGCTAATGATACAATAGAAAGTACTTACTAACTTGTTTGGGTACGATAGAACTATAAATTTTATTCGCAGTAGGTACTTATCTGTCATATTTTTTGAGAATCATTAACGTACCCCAACCAGTTAGTAGTTCTACGACATAATATATTATATGCAACAAACACAAAAAGGAGCAATAAAATTGCATAATTCAGTCCCACATATTCAGTTTGCTGGTTGTTCAAACTCTACAATTAATTTCATTCATAAAAAAATGAGTAATTATTTAATTTCCATATCCTTGTAACTAATAAGATTTGTAAATAAATATTTATTGGTATAGTCGTAGATAAAGTATAGTATTCAACTCGCGGTAATGGTAATAACTCACTTGATGAATTACAGCACTCGCCTGCGGCTCGTGCTGCAAATTTCATCTGCGTGAGTTATTACCTACATTACCGCTCGTTGAATAATATACTATTATCTACTCCTATTAGATTATAAATTAATTAATCAACTGTTTCTGAGCAATTAATAGTATCCATAAACAAACAGCGTGAGTTATAATAACTCACAAGTGAGTTATTACACCTTCGTTCCCGATTCGGCGAAATGGAACAGTCCATTATTGTTGAGGGGGGAGGCAGATGACGTGACATTTCTAAAAAAATTTGAAGTTTTCAAATACAGTTAAGTAATAATTGTGCTAAAAAAGATGAATTGCAATAGTGAAGATGAATTATTATGCAGGTACACCGCCAGAATTAGGGCAAGTAGCTAATGATACAATAGAAGGTACTTACTAACTTGTTTGGGTACGATAGAAGTATAAATTTTATTTCCATTAGGTATCTGTCTTATTTTTTTGAGAATCATTAACGTACCCCAACCAGGTAGTAGTTCTACGACATATATGCAACAAACACAAAAAGAAGCAATAAAATTGCATAATTCAGTCCCACACATTCAGTTTGCTGGTTGTTCAAACTCTACAATTAATTTTATTAATAAACAAAATGAATAATCATTTAATTTTCATATCCTTGTAACTAATAAGATTTGTAAATAAATATTTATTGTTATAGCCGTAGATAAAGTATAGTATTCAACTCGCGGTAATGGTAATAACTCACTTGATGAATTACAGCACTCGCCTGCGGCTCGTGCTGCAAATTTCATCTGCGTGAGTTATTACCTACATTACCGCTCGTTGAATAATATACTATTATCTACAAGAACGCATAGGAAGTAGCACTTTTACGGTCACGGTCTATACCGGGTGGAGATTTAGTGTGTAATCGGTTCATATCTCTGGTACTGCTTAAGATATCAAAATAAAATTTTACACGTATGTGGGGAACGACATGGAGCATTTAGTAAAATTATTTATGTATATACAGGATGTTCACATTCTGAGTACCAGACCAAAGTTCTATTTCATTAAATGGAAACCCCACAAGTATTTGCGTGATTTCGATTCCTTATAAAATTTAACGAAAATTGATATGATACATGATGTGGTTTTGAGTAAGGACTGTTAAGATATTGACATTTTTGTGTCATTATGGTCCAAAATTTATGACGCTACTGGCGTCTACTGACCAAAGCCACCTAATTATTTTTTATTGAAAGGGGTTTACACACTGCTGTATTTGTGAAATCTATAAATACTTTCACCATAATTCTTAGGATTATACAAGGTGGTTAAGTTATGCAAAAGGGAATTTTTCTTAAAAATTTCAGATAGAATACCATGTATATTATTTGCACAACTGACAGTAACTAAGCTTTTAATTGATGTAGATATTGCCACGTCTACTACTGATAGTTTCGGCAGATATTACGATTGAACATCAAAATTTTTGAATTTCATTATTAGTTTATACTCTTTCTGGCGAATTCCCCCCATTCTGTTGCTCAAAACTCACAATAAAGTTTATATTTTGTATTTGCAAATTGGTATCAATATAAAGACAATAAATCTTATTGTAAAATTGTTTCTTGATGATTATATTCTTAAATGTATACCTAATGTCTTTTTAAAGTCATGTATAATGTTCAAACAAGGAGTGCCATGGAAGAAAATATTATATTTAAGAAATAATCTTGCAATGGGATTTCTTGTGTTAATGTAAACATCATTTGCTAAATATTTTATAGAAACAAAATGCAGACTTATTTTGAAGTTTTGGGTGACAAAGTAGGGGAGATCGTCAAAAATAATGTAAAATACTAACGGAACTCTACATTTTTATAATTCAATTGTACATTCTGTCGCAACTTTTACTGGTAGACTTGACAATGTCCACATCAATAAAAAGCTTAGTAAAACGACCATCAATTGTACAAATAATATACATGGTGTTCCATTTGAAATTTTTGAGAAAAATTCTGTTTCGCATAACTTAACCACCCTGTATTATCTCAAGAATTATGATAAAATTATTTATAGATTTCAACAATACAGCAGTGTGTGAACCTATTTCAATAAAGAAATTTTAGGTGGCTTTGGTTAGTATGCGTCAGTAGCGTCATAAATGTGGGACCATAATGACACAAAAATGTCAAAACCACATCATGTAGTATATCAATTTTCATGGAATTTTATGGGGAATCCATATTATGCAAGGACACGTAGGGTTTCAATTTAAAGAAATAGAACTTTGGTCTGGTACTTAGAATGTGAACATCCTGTATATAACTAAATAATTTTGGCAAATGATCCATGTGGTTCCCCACATTCGTGCAAAATTTCATTTTGATATCTTAAATAGTTCCAGAGATATGAGCCGATTACACACTAAATCCCCACCCGGTATAAGTGTGCAAAACAAGCAACCTTTAAACGAGCATTGCCATACAAACGTAAAATACCTAGATGATTCCTTGAATCTTTCTCACGAAGTAAATACAAATTTTGCATTTTCCGCGCCACAACAACCTCGATATACCACAAAATGGATCCTTGTCATAGAAACATAATACATACAGGGTGTTCCGCAACTGGATGGTCATATCGAATATACATATTCTTGAGGTCATTGTAGTTCAAAAAGTTATAATAAACATATACCCAAAAGCGGATTGTTTCCAAGAAAAGGTTGATTATGTTTCCAGTTTAGCAATGTCTATCGACGTATCGCACGATCTGGTAGGGTGCCAAATAGAGAAACTGAAAGACCACTACGACGACGTAGGCAAGTGTTGGAGAACTAAATTCTTGAATTAATTGAACGCATTCCCACCACTAGCATTCGACGAATTTCTGCTAATCTTGGAACTTCCCAACAGTATGGAGAACAGTTCATGACTTTGATCTGTTTCCGTTCCACATGCAATCGAATGATTACTTAGCTCGGGAGGTATTTTGTCAGTGGATTTGTGCAACCAAGTTCGCTGTAGTAGAATTTTGTTTACTGACGAATCTTGTTTTAATAGGGATTGAATAACATACACTCGAAATTCCCACGTGTGGTCACCTATTGAAAAAAAAAATCCTCATTCCACCAGGAAATCAGCTAGTCGGACCGTTCGTACTTGAAAATTGTTTGACAGGACAAAGGTACTTAAACTTCTTACAAGAATCACTGCCATTGTTATCAGATGTTCAACTGAACGTGAGGCATGAAATGGGGTTCCAGCAAGATGGCGCACCCCCACATTTTTGCAGGGCAGTTACCACATTTTTTAATGAACAGTTTCCGGGAGGATTGATAGGTCGAGGGGGGGGGGCGGTTGCTTGACCTGCGAGATCACCCGATCTCACACCCATCGATTACTTTCTGTGGGGTTTTATGAATACTATGGTGTATTCTGTCACGGTACAAACCAGGGAAGAACTAATAGCTAAAATTTTGGACGTTCCAAATCAACTGAAGAATGATCCAGAAACGCTGAGATCTATTATGTCAATTGCACAAAGAGCTGAATCACACTTACATTAAAACTAACTGAAATTAAATTAAATTAAATAATAATAATTGTTAAAATTAGAATCACTAAGAACTTTTAATGAATAACTCAGAAACAGTCCACTTTTGGGTATATGTTCATTAGAACTTTTTGAATTAGAATTACCTCAATAATATGCATATTAGCTATGACCATTTACGGAACACTCTGTACCTATATGATTTATTGAATTTTTCTGCCAAAGTAAATAATGTATATGTCGTAGCCACATAACAAAACCTATCGTTTTATAAAACGTCTAGTCATTTTGTGTGTCTGGTGGCCGGGCAGATAAAGGAAGCACATTCCAAGAATATAAAACGTCTAGTCGTTTTATAAAACGACAGGTTTTGCTTTGTGGCTACGACATAATATAAATTTAACGTTCTCCGCAACACAGTAACCTCAATGTGCTATACATTACGAATTTGATTTGATTGACTCCATTCCATTGAATCACTTTATGAAGGCATAAGTGATGAACGTATAATTTTAATGTTGTAGATAAAAAATAGTACCTCTATAGTTTGTCATTTTACAAAAGAATACCATTACTTTTTCCGCTGTGTCTAGGTGCACGTCAGTGCAAGCAAGACAAAAAATTCCGGGCACGCGATTCGTCGTCATTGTATACACAGTATTCCACTTAACTTGTTTAGTATGTGGAACTTTTAAACCGCGGTAGTTATAAGGGTGTTCAAATGGGGAAAAATGTTGCTTATTATAATTATAATTCAACAGTACCAAGAGAACTTCGGAAACTATTTCTGTTTCTGAGAAAATCGGAAAAAAGTGAAAATGGCCGAAATATTGTTTTTGTTCTAGAGCCCTTATTTGTTGATGTTTTGATACGAAATTTTAAAGCAAGTTATGCGTGAAAATTCTCAATGGGCCGGTGGTATCAATTTTTATACAGGGTGTTTAATTTAAGCGTACGAAAAGTTAAGTTTGTTTTTTCTTATGGCCGCCTTATTGGTACTGGTCATATTCGAGTAGACGGTTTCAAGAGCTTTTCAACCATGTATAATAGTCCGCATAAAAACCTTTAGTTAACAATGAAAATCGAAAAATTTGCCCTTAAGATTAACAGTCCATTAAAAATGCCACATTTCTCTTCTCTAGCAAGCTATGAAAAACAAAGCATTATGTTTATTATGGTAACAATTAAATAAGACAACTTAATTATCGCAGGTAAATGTAGTTCAGAACGTTTGGTTGCAGCAGGATGGTGCACCTCCTCACAATACACATAGGGTTCGTCAGTATCTAAACAATTTATTCGGTGAGAAATGGATAAGTATGTTTCATATTTATGATAGTAATAAGTTACACCCGACGTATTTTTAATATACAGGGAATACAGGATCAATACACTGGCCAGCTCGCTCCCCGGACTTAACACTCCCAGATTTTTTCTTGTGGATTTACATAAAAATCACGTATAGAGTCAAGAATATGAAAATCAGCATGCTCTTCGGGCAGCTGTAGTGACCGCTCTTAGAGAAGTTCCTCGTCAATTTTTGATAAATGCGGTCAACTCGGTGGAAACTCGATGTAGAAACTGTTTAGATGCTGATGGAGGACTTTTTGAACAATTATTGAACTAGATAAGAGAAGGTGTGGCATTCTTAATGGACTGTCACATCTTAGGGACAAATTTTTCGATTTCCATTGTTAACTAAAGGTTTTTATGCTGACTATTATACATGGTTGAAGAGCTCTTGAAACGGTCTACTCGAATATGACCAGTACCAATATGGCGGCCATAAGAAAAACAAACTTAAGCTCTGGTACGCTTCAATTAAACACCCTGTATAAAAATTGATACCACCGGCCTCTTGAGAATTTTCAACCTTAACTTGCTTTAAAATTTCTTATCAAAATATCAACAAATAAGGGCTCTAGAACAAAAACAATATTTCGTCCATTTTCACTTTTTCCCTATTTTCTCAGAAACAGAAATAGTTTCCGAAATTCTCTTGGTACTGCTAAATTACAATTATAATAAGCAACACTTTTCCCCATTTGAGCAGCCTTGTAACTACCGCGGTTTAAAAGTTCCCCATACTAAACAAGTTAAGTGGGACACTGTGTATACGTTATACTTTCGTTTAAGTAATTCGTTAGCTGTCACGACGATCAGCGGTTTCTGTGGGTAGGGCAGGTATCACACAGAGTTTGATAGTCATGGGTAACTCGTAAAATTTTCGCGATCTGACTCTTCAGTTCAACTCACAGATGGCGAACCGCAGAACTGAACCGGTTCAGATGAGTCACATAGCTCGCAAAGCACACAAAAGAAAAAGACGGAGTGCACAGGCGATACATCACTCGAGAGCCAGACGCACTCGAGAACTGCATGCAATGCAAAGCAAAATTATCAATCTATATTTCGATTCGTACTTAACCAGCTTATTTAGTTTTTTGACCATTCAATTATGTATATTATAATTGAGGTTATAATAAAAAAAAAATTTTTTCACCAAGATATTTTATTTTATTTTTATTTTTCATTTCTATTGAATTATGATTTGAAATAAATTTCATAAAAGAGGTAAATTTCTGGGTACTTATCCACTGTAAAAGTGAAATTTATTATTCTTCAAATATTATTTACCTGATGCCTTTTACTCTAATAATGAAATGGCTGCAATTAATGTTTTCAGTATAAGTATTTTGCTAGTATTGAATATACCTAGGGACCTGAAAAATTCTCGAAATAACAGAAGCATCAGAACTATGTAATGTATGTAACCTAGCTATTTAATAAGTTTACGAGTGCATCTGCATTCTGTGGCGTGTAAAAGTAAAGCAGTCGCTGCCCTGTACTTATTTTTTTACCTACCTAAATTCCACATTATAAGATAAAAGTGTAGCTGTAACCTACAATAATGCAAAACACTGAAAATGCATAGTGAATACAACTTTCGCATCGTTGCAGCACCAGCCGAACCGAGATAAATAAATGAGTAGACAGATGTACTGAAGCAGAGAAGAAGCAGGACCCGCGGAACCGCGAGCCGCGGCATCGAGCCGTTGCATCCAGCATGACACACGCGTCGACTTCCAAATCCCTGATCTACGAACTATGCGCGTGGCGTGCTGTTGTTGCGAACCGCGAGCCAAATGCGCAGCGAAGCAGCTCTCTACAGCTCAACCAGTCAAGCAGATCTTTGAGCCGGTTCGATAAAGAATTACCCTTGACTATAGTTTGATGTCCTTAGGCTGGGTGAGTTAGACTCCCGTAGAGGTTAGTTTCTTTTTCTTACGTTTTTACAGTATCTTTTTCTGGTCTCCGTCAGTTAAAATTTAACGTGCAAGCAAAACTGAAAATTGCGGGCACGGGAAATGCGAATAAGTGTTAAATATCCTGTTCAACACGATATTTAACACTTATTCGCATTTCCCGTGCCCGCAATTTTCAGTTTTGCGTGCACGTTACCGTGCCCCTAGACTCAGCCTACAGTTTTAGCTACAACCAACTTTTAATTTTGAAAGTCATTTAATCTGTTCTACCCGTATACAGGTAGTTTCTTTTAAAGTGACAAGTAGAAATATATAGCCAGTTTAGGGCCATCACGTGCAAATTCTTTGGAAAAATTGTTTGCAGTGCATTTATATGTGATGTCTCAGACTCGGCTGCCGCTTCTGGGGCAATCGCCGGTTCTAGAACATTGTTCAAAGTCAGATCTAGAATCAGCATAGAGTTTTACCTGTGTAGAATTTCACCGATTTTTCCTGTAACAGGATAGCATGGTGTCGATTTACATCACCGTGAAGGTTGTTTGAAAGTCAAAGAATAGATCACGTTACAGTTTTGCTGTAATAAGATAGGTATGTAGTGTAATAAAATAACTTGTTCAAAGTTACTTAGCATGTAATCCTAACTCCGCCGATTGAGAGGTCATTGACAACACCAGATGTGAAAAATGATGCAATAGGTTATGTTACATCTCTTGGTAAGAGGTGGAGATTGGAATTACTTATATACGAATTGTATAGCTATATGGCGAACGTATAATTGCAGACTTCGATTAGAATCGAACAATTCTACCACTACGCTTCTGGAGTTTGTTCACATAAAAACTTTTAATGCACAATTATTGGGAAGGAGGGAAAAAAGATTTATTTGATTAAAAAGGGATCGTAGTTTGCACTGTAAACATAGAACTTGAGGAAGAAGAGAAGCAATAATTATCCATAATGACGAAATATGAAAAATTAGAAATAAGATTAAATCTTTCCTTCAATCGCGTAGAAAACTGGATCAAGATTTAGCCGTATACGAATTAAGAAAAAGTTAGACCTATTACTTGGACTCAACCAACAAGAACCCTCCAAGAAAAAAGGTGCAAGGCGAATGGAAACTCCTCCCTATAATGAATACTCGAATTTTTCCTGCAATCGTTTAGAAGACTTGTTCAAAATTTAGTCGCGCATATTTGAATTAACAAAATTAAGCCAGATGACTTTGCAAAACAACAACTAACAAGAAACCTGCGAGAAACAGGATGTAGAGAGAATGAAAAAACTGTTCGTTTTGATTGCACTGCGCGGAAGATTCTTGGAGAGAATTCGTAGAACTTCGTTGATGTTCGTATGATCCTGGATTCTAGCACCAACTGATTATGTTTGAAGGTAGGCCCACTCTCATTGAATTTGGATATAGAACGCTGTAGTAGGGTTACCTGTTCACGTACTATGGTTTTAATTTGATTTTGATTGTTGGCTAACGAAGTTATAGCTTGATCATATTGCTTTGCATCTTCCTCGTCAAGATTACCTGTGATTGCTTTGATCACAGTTCTTAACACATTTATTAATCCTCGTTTTGGTCGATTATGATTATAAAGTGGGTTCAGTTGAGTCAGGTGTTTTTGTATCTTTAAAAGGCAAGTAATCGTTAATCTGTACGAATTAAAGTACTCACGGGCATAATCTCCATTAAAAGGATGACTTTTTTCCAAGCTTACTTTTACCTTTGTGTAAGCGCCAAAAAGTGTTTCGTATTCTGGTATTACATCACTTAGTTCGTACATGTGCACAAATGCCCAATGGTCGATTTTATTCTGGGCTATTCCTATTTTTAAGGGAAGTAGCCCGGGGTTGTCATTAAGATTATGAATATTTGGTGTTTCACCAATAACCGCTCCTGTCAAGCAGTAGTACCTGTAACAATTATTATTGTTTAATTAATTTTGTTTGCTCGGGTCATTTATTTTATTCTTCACTGAATGGTTTCCGTTTTATTGGTAATTTAGTTTCTTATTTGAACCTTATTATGTTCTAAAAGTTGTAAGATTTCGTAAGGTCCTTTGAATTTATTTTTGCTCTTACTTTGTCTGCCACCTAATCTTTTATAAACTACTTGATTTAAGTTAAAAGTTTTTCAATGTTAAAAGTTTTTCAATATTGCATGTTTCGAATGTGCATGGAAAACCGTAGACCACTGGTTTCATCCTTTTGGGACTCATCAGTACGGTGCTTTGCCCTACACACCCGAACTATGCAATATTGCTTGCTTTATATATACTTACACGCTTGGTGTAAGTATTAGCAAGAGCTAATTATTTGCCGAATTATGGGGCGGTTATGAGTGGTACTGGACCGTTCGAACAACTACTCCTCGGGCAAATACCCCGCCAGGCATTGAATTATAGAACTAAATCCAGATTTTATGTACTACGAGATCCATACTGAATGCTACCCCAAACATATCGTTGGGCTTGGAACATCCTTAGATTGATTTAATGTAAATTGATGTTCATTTAAGCCGCGGTTTTCCAATTTGTCTAATAATTTTTGTTTTCGCCATTTTGATTTCTCTGCGATATCATTAAACACTGTTTTTAATTTTCCTTTATGTTTAAAAGCATATTCCGTGTAATATGGTTGTGTTAACATTTCGGAGGGGTCTCTTGATAAAGTGTGACCTAAAACTAGTTCGAATGGTGCAACATTTGTATACGAGTTAATAGAACTGTTGTCAACAATTATTGCGTATTTTATTAAATCGTTCTCTCCCTTATTTAAATTTCCTAAAAGTCTCAAATGTTCTATTAAAGTTGAGTGAAATCTACTGGAGAATTGGATTCATGATGTCTTGGTGTGGTAAAATGTATATTTAATTTATGTGTTTTTAATAATTCTTGCAGGATCGTATTATCGAATTCTTTTCCCTTGTCCATGACTATTTGGACAGGCACATCGTAGTAACTGAAGTATTTTATGAAACCATTGCATACCTCTATTGCATTTGCGCCTTTAGTTTTTATTGCTTGACCTAATTTTGAAAATTTGTCAATGATAGTTAAAAACGTTTCTTTGTTATATATATGAAAGTATCGGCATGTATAATTTATTTCGAATGGTCTGGTTGGAGTTTCTCTTAAGACAAGGGGTGGATCGGGTGGTTTACGACAGTATTTTGTCTTTTGGCACACTTCGCAATTATTAATATAATCATTTACATGTTCTCTCATATTAGGCCAAAAATATTTCCGTTTTAGTTGTTCTAATGTTTCTTGAATACCTCGGTAGCTGCATTTTCCTTCGTGCTGGAATTTTATGAACATTATTTGTTTATCTTTCTGGGGTACTGCTTTAACAATTTTTGTGCATGAAACCAATTTTAATCCTTTTGTAAAGATCCTGATCATCAAAGTAAATGTAAAATGTTTTTTCTCCGTCAGTATAGTTACGAAGAAAATTCAAGTCTAGATTTTCGTTAAATTTAGGAATACATACTTCTAGAATTTTCTGATGCTGAAATTTGGTTCGGTTCACTACTAATTTATTGTGAACATTGGGTTTTATCAAAAACTGGTTATTTTTACTATTAATAATTTCGACTAAAATGGGTATGGCGGTACTAGTTGTTTCGTTACTAGTGGAATGAGCAGTTTCCGTACTTGAAGAGTTTGGAATGTTAATGGATGTTGCTGATTCTGTGCTTGATGAATGTCTCGTCTGTAATTTTGTCAACGGTGATTTAATTTGGATGTCTGAAAGAATTTTAACTTTTGGAGTTTGGGAAGTTCGAGAAGTTTGTGGTTGATTTCGAGTTTGCGATATTGGGGGATTATTCTGGATTTGTGGAATCGGAAAATAATTTTGGATTTGCAAATTTGGAGGATCATTTTGGAATTGTGGTTCATTTGGAAAAGGGTTTTCACATAGTGCTTCTAGGAAATCTAGAATTTCTTGATCGATTTCGCCAGGGTTGTTTATTACTTATTGAGTATCCATTGGATTTATATGAACTCTCGATAAGGCGTCCGCGTTTGTATTGTACTTACCCTTTTTGTACTCTACCGTATAGTAGTACTCTTCGAGTTTAAATCTCCATCGCACTAGTTTTGAATTTGGATCTTTAAGGTTGAATAACCATACAAGTGGTCTATGATCCGTATAGATTGTAAATTTATGTCCAAAAAAATAGGGTCTAAAATATTTACCTGCCCAGACTATGGCAAGTAATTCCTTCTCGACCGTACTATATTTCTGTTCACTATCATTCAACGTTCTACTCGCGTAAGAAATAGGTGTATCGTTTGGAGGTGTTCCCTGGGACAGAACTGCACCAAGCGCGACATTACTAGCGTCTGTGGTTAATACAAATGGTCTGGTAAAGTCAGGATATTGAAGAATGGGGTGGTTACTTAAAATGTTTTTGCATGTTTCGAAACTTTTGAGGAATTCGTCAGTAATATAACTTTAGCTTTTTTATTTAAACTCTTTGTCATGGGTTTGGCCAGATCCGCTAAGTTTTTAACAAAACGTCGATAATAACCAAGTAGCCCTAAAAAGCTTTTTATTTCTTTCCGTGAACAAGGTACGGGAAACTTTTTGATGGCTTTTACTTTGTCGGGATTAGGTAGTACTCCGTCAGGGGTTATTACATGTCCAATATACTGAACTGCTCTGTGTACAAATTCAGATTTGTCTTCTTGAATTTTGAAATTACTAGAATATAGTCTATCAAAAACTGCTTTTAACCTGGTTAGATGTGCTATAGATAATAATATCATCCAAATACACCAAACATTATTCATTATGTAAACCTCTTAGCACGTTATTCATTACTCTATGAAATGTCGAAGGAGCATTTTCAAGTCCAAACAGCATTCGCTTGAATTCAAAATGTCCATTCTCAGTAGAGAATGCTGTTTTTGGAATATCTTCATCGTCCACATTTTTGATATCTGATTTTTAACTTCTTGTTTGTGAACATACGGAAACCTATACGATATAGTGAATACGGGGGTTTCATCTTTTAACTTGATTTTATGTGTTATGCTGTTTGTAAAACTGAGTGGGATTGATTCACAATAAAAAATATCACGATAATTCAAACACAATTTTTGTATTTTTTCCTTCCCTTCTTTATTACAATGGTTAAGCCTGATATTTTTGTTTTAAAAGGTTATCATGAGTTTGGTCTAATTCATTATGTACTTCCATTTTTTCAATCAAATTTACATCTATCATATTTACTGGTTCTACTTCCAAAGGTTTTTTGAATGTAAGTTTTGCTGGTTCTTCATTGCTATTTATTACAGCAGCAATTGCAAAATTATCTGAAATGTTCACCAAAGCTTTTCGCATTTCTACACCTTCTCCGAATTTTTGATAATTTAGAATACCTATGTTACCTTCTTGTTTCACAGGAATTTCCACAACTTGTTGAGCACGGGGCTGAACTATACACAATATGAGATTACATTGGAGTTTTCTACGGGCATTTCAATTTTTTTATTAATTTCAATAGATATTTTCGCATTTGGGGTTGTCATAGTTTTTTTCATACAAATTCACATTAGCGTTTAAAAAATGCTTTAATGAATCAACGTCAATTAAACCATCGAACTCATCGCTAAACTTGAAAATGTAAAATTTGTGATTTTGATGTACATAGGTACCTACATTAAAAATTTTGAAAACTGGTATTGTCACAATTTCTGAATGATAACTGATACCATGAGCTGTTTGAATATTAAGTCTTCTTCGATGATATATTTCTTGTAAAATGTGTGTGCTATTTTAGGGGTCATTAAACTTTTAGTGCTACCAGTGTTAATCAAAAAATTTGCATTTATTTCGGGAATGTGTATGTATGGTACATTATCTTTAAGAACATTAAGTTGTATTACGTCTGGTTGTTTGCTTTGTTAACCTGGTGAAAATTTGAATTTTCTGCAGGTTTCGGTGTTTTCGGTTTGATAAGCGTATTCGTTGTAATATTCGTTGGTGTATTCTTCTTGGTTGTACGTCTGTGGATATTCGTCTGGGTTACCTGGAACATTATATGTTTCCTGATAAAAATTAGTGTTATCAATTTCAAAGGGGTTTTCATATTCTTCATTCACATTTTGAGTATACAGTTCCATAGATGTGAATTTTGGAGGTGGATTAGGTTGTACTTGAGTGGGAACACGAGAATATCCAGATGTTGTATCCATTGGTTCGGGTTTGAATGCACCAGAATTACGACAATTGAAATTTTGATACGGTTTATGATTTTCATTATTAAATTGATAACGTTGAGTTGGAAAAGCATTTGGTAGAAAGTTATTTTGGTTGTTCGAGTTAAAGAAATTTGGTCTTTGAAGTGGAAAAGCATTTGGTCAGAAATTATTTTGATTATTTGGATTAAAGAAATTATTTGGTTTTTTAAATTGATTTTGAGGGAAAAATGGTCTACTAAATGTGTTCTGAAAATTTGGAAAATTAGGTCTGAATTGCGTTTGTGGATTACTATTGCCAAAGGTATATTTTGGTGGTGAGAAATTATTATAGAACTGGGGTCTATAGAAATTTGGTTTTGTCCGGGACCATACGTTGTGTAGGTCCGAATTTTGTCTGGGTGTTTAAAGTGTTAGACATATTTTGGGAATAGAGAAAGTTTTCTTCCTCGATAAGAAGAGTCATAGCCTTCTCAAGACTATCGGGGTTCCTTAATCTTATGTTATTTAGAATTTGACCGCCGAGACCGAAGATAAAGGTCTTTAAAGCCAATTCATTATAATTTTCTAGGCGAACACGTTTTTCCTCATTCGTAATTGGAACTGTGTTTAACTTGGAATTAATTAAACTACGGGCATCCTGACAGTCTACATTACGCTGATCTTCGAAACTTAATGATAATGCATCTTTAATTTCCTGCCAACTTGTTAATTCGGTCCTTGACCCAATTAAAGAAAGCGCTCTCCCGGTTAACTTACCGAGTATAGCTAATAAAATATAGCCATTTATTGGATCCGCATTATTTCGTGGATTAGAAAATGTAGAAATTGAAAGCGTATGCGGATTACCATCATAGTGTGGTATCGTATCCACGTGTAATTTTAATAATTGATAATTAGGGTGACATGCAGCTTCATTTGCTGCCATTTTTGTACTATCACTGTCACTTGCACTTATTCTATTAAATCTATGAACTATTTCTTCAATATCAACTTCTGTCATAAAATTCTTAATTAAATTAAAATCGTCAATTTTACACTGCTTAAATATTTTATTTTATTTCAAATCTTTACTTTATTTCAATGACTATTCCACTCATCGAATTTTAAACCATTCCAAACTCGCCATTTCTGAATATATTGATGTATTACAGAGAAAAAAGTACCTGCTAAAAATTTTATCGAGGGTAATAAACCAATGAACGGTTAGAATTCACCAACCTACATGGTTTTACAGCGGCAAAATTTTAAAGTTTCCTGGACTACCAGGTCGTTGTCTAGCAACCACGGATTTCTGTGCTAGCAACTCAATTTATTCAATTTTAGTAATATTTGTGAAATTTATGGCAAATGAAACACTATGTAAAAATATTATCGACGTTTCGCCTCTGGTTAGAGGCTTTATCAAGATTATATATTTTTAAAAGTTTACAAATTGTGACAAAATTTTTTCTTAATAAAAATGTAAATAACAGGAACTAAGAACTTATATTAAAAATAGAAATTATACGTAGCACACATGATTTTGTAAAAAAAAAATATGAAGGAGGAAAGAAATGTACATAAATTAGAATCAAGTGGTAGAGAACAGATTTACGTTATTATGTCACTGTAAATTTGACTTAAATTTTGAATGTCAGATCTGTCATTCAAGGAATTTTTATCTTTTTGGATGTGTATCATTTCTAAAACCAGTCTAGCTTTTAAGTTTTTTTCTTGTTCTAAAATAGTAGTATTGTGAAAATCGAAATTGTGTTTAGTATCTTTTATGTGTTTACTGATAGCTGAATTACTATTTTGGTAAGTATGTTGTTTTAACCTAGTTTCAAGGTGATTTTTGGTTTGCCCAATGTATGTTTTATTACAGTTATTACAATTAATTTTGTATACAATATGAGTTTTCATTAATTTTGGAATTGGAGTTTTTAAACGAGAATATAAAAATTGTAAGTTGTTATGCTTTTTATGAGCAATTACAAAATTATGTTTTAATAATAATTTATTGATGTTATGTGATATGTGTTTTATATATGGTAAAGAAATGTAATTTTTAGGTTCTTTTTGGTTTTGATTGTCGTTATTGTTATTATAAAAATGATTTAGTCTATTTTTTATAATTTTGTCAATAAAATTTCTTGGGTAATTATTTTTTATTAAACAATTTATCTAACATCACAGGTCAAAATGAATTTTACATCAAAGATTCTTGGTCATTTAAAGAAAAAAGCAAAAATTTTTATTTCCCTGAAAATTATATATTTATTTCACTTGATGCTGTATCTCTCTATACCAACATTCCAATAAATCTAGCAATTACAATAATCAAAAAAAACTGGAATAAAATTGAACCTTTCACGTCACTTACTTTAAACAATTTTATTACAGCAATTGAACTTACCTTAACCACTACATATTTCAAATTTAAAGATAAAATTTATAAACAAACTGATGGCTGTGCTATGGGTTCTCCAATTTCAAGCACTATTGCCCAATTAGTTTTAGAAGATTTAGAAACCACTGTTATTCCTAAATTATCATTTAATCTACCTTTTTTTGTACGTTATGTAGATGATTGTCTTACTGCTATTCCTCCCGACAAGGGAAATGAAATTCTTCATCAATTCAATAATTATCATCCCAAATTACAATTTACTATAGAAATTTCAAAAAATAACCAAATTAACTTCTTAGACTTAACACTATACAAAATTAATAATTCAATAGAAACAGAATGGTACACAAAACCCACTTGGTCTGGCCGTTATATTCATTTTAATTCCAAACAACCCACTTGTCACAAAAAAAGTATCGTTATTTGCTTGACTGACAGAGCAATCAAACTCTCCAGTCCACAATTCAGACAATATGCATTAAACAAAACCATAAATTGTTTAATAAAAAATAACTACCCAAGAAATTTTATTGACAAAATTATAAAAAATAGACTAAATCATTTTTATAATAACAATAACGACAATCAAAACCAAAAAGAACCTAAAAATTACATTTCTTTACCATATATAAAACACATATCACATAACATCAATAAATTATTATTAAAACATAATTTTGTAATTGCTCATAAAAAGCATAACAACTTACAATTTTTATATTCTCGTTTAAAAACTCCAATTCCAAAATTAATGAAAACTCATATTGTATACAAAATTAATTGTAATAACTGTAATAAAACATACATTGGGCAAACCAAAAATCACCTTGAAACTAGGTTAAAACAACATACTTACCAAAATAGTAATTCAGCTATCAGTAAACACATAAAAGATACTAAACACAATTTCGATTTTCACAATACTACTATTTTAGAACAAGAAAAAAACTTAAAAGCTAGACTGGTTTTAGAAATGATACACATCCAAAAAGATAAAAATTCCTTGAATGACAGATCTGACATTCAAAATTTAAGTCAAATTTACAGTGACATAATAACGTAAATCTGTTCTCTACCACTTGATTCTAATTTATGTACATTTCTTTCCTCCTTCATATTTTTTTTTTACAAAATCATGTGTGCTACGTATAATTTCTATTTTTAATATAAGTTCTTAGTTACTGTTATTTACATTTTTATTAAGAAAAAATTTTGTCACAATTTGTAAACTTTTAAAAATATATAATCTTGATAAAGCCTCTAACCAGAGGCGAAACGTCGATAATATTTTTACATAGTGTTTCATTTGCCATAAATTTCACAAATATTACTAAAATTATTTAAAAAAATGGCACAAATAATTATACAATTTATAAACAACTTGAAGAAATAAGTGAATTATTTTATTTTCAAGAAGCATAATTTGAGAAGAATATAAAAACAAGAAAATTCTAAGAAAATTAAATAATCTAAGAAGCAAAATTTAGAAGAATATATAAACAAGAAAATTCGAAGAAAATTAAGTTCTCAAAGAAGTTTAGTAAGAAACCCTTAATTTAAGAAGATATCCACACACTGAAAATTCCACAATATCTCGAAAATGAACAAGCTAAATTTTTATGAAGAAGTAACATGCAAATTTGGTAATTACACCACAAATATTCTTAAACAATATTCTAACTTAAACATTAAAATTGCACAACTTAAAAATAATAGAATATTTTTGTTAAAGTGTAGAGAACACGATTTAATCCCAAATTTTTTAAATTACCTCGCTCCCAAAAATATACATATTGAAAATTCAAAATATTCTTATAAAATACATGATACTATTTTAAAATGTCAAAAATCTTGTTTAAACATTCTCATTTCCGATCATTACACCAGCATACAAAAAATTACTAAAACCCTTCAATACCTCGAGATTCAAATTAATAGAATATTACCACAAACATATAACAACTTTTTTAAACAATCACAAAACCAAAAATTTTACTATAAATTTCTTAACATAAAAAATAAACAACAACAGAAATTAATAAAACTTACTAATAAACATACTAATAATAATGATTGCAATCTCTCTATTAATAAAGAATGGATACATAACATTTCTACCACCGACATTCCAACTAATGTACAAAAATTTTACAATTAGGCCCAAATTTTACTATAAATACCCGTAATACTGAAATTCCAATTAATAATATCATTGCCACTATTGAAAGTGGTATAACTTTACTTCCATCTGAAGAAAAAAATTATATTAGAAATAAAATTTGCCAAATTATTAAAAAATTTAACAATTCTTATACAAAAATTAACAAAAATGAAAAAGAACTATTGACTAACATTAAAATTACAAAAACATTCTTTAAAAACAACCCACAAATTATCATCCTAAAACCCGATAAAAGTAACAAAACAGTAATAATGAATTCCACTGATTACGAAAATAAAATGTTTAATCTATTAAACGACAAATTAATTTATATGCCTCTTCCTAAAGATCCCACTATTAGTTTACAAACTAAAAATAATAATTTTATATCTAAATTATTAAATGAAAATAATATCTCTTATACACTTAGCACTAAACTTAAAATACAAAATTCCCTACCCCCACGTATATATGGCCTCCCAAAATTACACAAAATTAATATCCCACTTAGACCAATAGTATCATGTATACAAAGTCCTTTTTATAAATTATCAAAATATTTATCTAATATTTTATCTAACATCACAGGTCAAAATGAATTTTACATCAAAGATTCTTGGTCATTTAAAGAAAAAAGCAAAAATTTTTATTTCCCTGAAAATTATATATTTATTTCACTTGATGCTGTATCTCTCTATACCAACATTCCAATAAATCTAGCAATTACAATAATCAAAAAAAACTGGAATAAAATTGAACCTTTCACGTCACTTACTTTAAACAATTTTATTACAGCAATTGAACTTACCTTAACCACTACATATTTCAAATTTAAAGATAAAATTTATAAACAAACTGATGGCTGTGCTATGGGTTCTCCAATTTCAAGCACTATTGCCCAATTAGTTTTAGAAGATTTAGAAACCACTGTTATTCCTAAATTATCATTTAATCTACCTTTTTTTGTACGTTATGTAGATGATTGTCTTACTGCTATTCCTCCCGACAAAGAAAATGAAATTCTTCATCAATTCAATAATTATCATCCCAAATTACAATTTACTATAGAAATTTCAAAAAATAACCAAATTAACTTCTTAGACTTAACACTATACAAAATTAATAATTCAATAGAAACAGAATGGTACACAAAACCCACTTGGTCTGGCCGTTATATTCATTTTAATTCCAAACAACCCACTTGTCACAAAAAAAGTATCGTTATTTGCTTGACTGACAGAGCAATCAAACTCTCCAGTCCACAATTCAGACAATATGCATTAAACAAAACCATAAATTGTTTAATAAAAAATAACTACCCAAGAAATTTTATTGACAAAATTATAAAAAATAGACTAAATCATTTTTATAATAACAATAACGACAATCAAAACCAAAAAGAACCTAAAAATTACATTTCTTTACCATATATAAAACACATATCACATAACATCAATAAATTATTATTAAAACATAATTTTGTAATTGCTCATAAAAAGCATAACAACTTACAATTTTTATATTCTCGTTTAAAAACTCCAATTCCAAAATTAATGAAAACTCATATTGTATACAAAATTAATTGTAATAACTGTAATAAAACATACATTGGGCAAACCAAAAATCACCTTGAAACTAGGTTAAAACAACATACTTACCAAAATAGTAATTCAGCTATCAGTAAACACATAAAAGATACTAAACACAATTTCGATTTTCACAATACTACTATTTTAGAACAAGAAAAAAACTTAAAAGCTAGACTGGTTTTAGAAATGA
The DNA here is from genome assembly GCA_963966045.1 of Xestobium rufovillosum. Classification (NCBI taxonomy): domain Eukaryota; kingdom Metazoa; phylum Arthropoda; class Insecta; order Coleoptera; family Ptinidae; genus Xestobium; species Xestobium rufovillosum. Next base: position 2,335,684 of record OZ014501.1, read on the forward strand.
TACACATCCAAAAAGATAAAAATTCCTTGAATGACAGATCTGACATTCAAAATTTAAGTCAAATTTACAGTGACATAATAACGTAAATCTGTTCTCTACCACTTGATTCTAATTTATGTACATTTCTTTCCTCCTTCATATTTTTTTTTTTACAAAATCATGTGTGCTACGTATAATTTCTATTTTTAATATAAGTTCTTAGTTACTGTTATTTACATTTTTATTAAGAAAAAATTTTGTCACAATTTGTAAACTTTTAAAAATATATAATCTTGATAAAGCCTCTAACCAGAGGCGAAACGTCGATAATATTTTTACATAGTGTTTCATTTGCCATAAATTTCACAAATATTACTAAAATTATTTAAAAAAATGGCACAAATAATTATACAATCAATTTATTCACATCTAGGGTAGCCAGCATTTGACATGACTAATAAAGTATGGTTAGAATCATACCATTAATGAAATGCATCTATCTCAACTAATAAAGCATAGGTTTGAATTTAGTGGTTTGTTTCGTGAAATAGTCATGATGAATATCATTCGAGCTTACATTTTACCTGGCAAAATTTGTCAGTAGTACACTCGAGGTTCCCAATTTCTTTCGTGACATTTTCAAAAATTACTCGACTGACGTCTCGTAATTTTTATGGAAAATTTCACTCAAGCAATTGACAAGCAACCTCTCGTGACAACTGAAAAATTTTGCCGGCAAAATCTAAGCTCTTCTGATATTACTTATGAAAAAATGTACTTTACTTTAATTCAGTTACTTGAATATCTTTCTTTATTATTTCTCTTAATTATGATCTCTAAAAAAAATCAAACAAACGAGGAATTGGAAAAAATAGGAAACGAGTACCTACTTACAGTAGCAAACTGATCATTTCCGGTGGTGGCGATGTAGTCCTCGACCTGAATCTGATGTGTTGTTTGCGTTCTTCTTCAATCGCGACGATTCTTTACGAAAGTCCAATTTCACCAAAATTTGAATGTGCTAATAAAACGTTGAAACGTGCTGGAAAATTCGATTTTTGTAATTTTGCCGATTAGCACATCCTACCGAACCGACTGCGCCAGTTATTTTTCGAAAGCCCAAAAAACAGTTTTTAAAAAACTTTATTTTTACATAAACTTCAAAAAATACAGTTATTGAAAAATACGTGAGTTGAACCAAGGCTAAGTCCTAAATGTCCTCTAAATACAATAACAGCTTCCAAGTAAAATAATCTTCATCAGCACAAGCATATCTTGAAGAGATACCAAGCGCAGTTTTATGGCAGAGCGCTATCTGCATCACGTAACTATAGGGAAAATCACCTTACTTTTTATGTACGTCACCGGCTTCATATCAGCACTGTTGCCACAAGAGTTTATGGTACTCAATTTCAAAATATTAAAATTCAATTTACCTCTCTAATTGAATTCAGTGGTAATATGGGTCCATTATTTTCCAATTCTCTTTCAAAATAGTTGATAAGGGACGCTACAAGCTCCTTACAACGACTGTTTAAGAACTTGGGCATTATACCAACAATAACAATAACAACACCGATAATAAATAACCAGGAGCACTATTTTAGTTCTCAAAAGAACAGATTTTTACCGCAAAAGTTGATGAACAAAGAAAACAAGGGTTTAAAACACCAAAAACAACAAAAGTTAGCGAAACTTGACGCTTTCAGAATATCAGCTGTCAAGTCAACCGGGAAACGTTAACAAATTAAGCGGCAATCATGCAACAAAATAGTGTTGTGTTTAGACATTCAAATATTTCTTTATTCTTTTTAGCACATGCAATTTATATGACTTGTCATTTTACGTAAGGCGACTCTCAATCGTTACATTTTGTGACGTGCATAAAAAGTAAGGTGATTTTACCTGTAGGTATCTAATTTCATCAAGAATTGGGAATCCATATAATCAAAATGGTGCATGCAAGTTGTTCACTAATAACATCGAGGTGAATTAACTTTGTAGGTGAGGCCAGGTCATTTGTAATTTCTTGGTACTGATAAACAAATCCTTCATGTTTCATCTGTAAAAGGAGAAGTATTTGCATCGAAGCTGAAAAAATTTTGACATAAGGTATTTGGATATTATGCTTCGGTGCAAGTTCAATCAGATACTGCCTTCATCATTTTTTAGTGCAGAATTTCGCGCGAGCATTTCCGAACGATCGAGAAGTCGTTGTAATGGTGTCGATTTTCAGAGAGCTTTTTCGAACTCCGCCGATCATAGAGACCGTACGTAACCCAACACCGGGCGTTGGTTATTGATTATTTGTTATTGATTATCGATAACTGATTAAGTATCGGTTATGAATCATCGATTATCGATTATGGGTTATCGATTATTTGTTATTTATTGTATCGAACGATTGGAAAATTTCATGATTATAGAGAATTTTGCAGTCACCACCACCATTTAAATTAATATTCTATTAATTCACTGGGCCGTCTCAGTCTACCGTAACTGTCGAAATATGTTGCAGAACTTGCATTCTTTTTGTATGCTGTCCACCCTCGTAGGGTGGTCCTTATTTATGAAATAGGGAATTTCAATTATTGTCTCACACCCTGACATTTCTCCATTCATACTGATATAAAGCCCAGCAAAATCTCGACCAAATCAAACGATGGGAAACCATGCCTCACGTAGGTCCAAATGTACCTAAAATGCTAGAAATTATATAAATGCCGTACTGTTTTTTTTTGTACGCGTAAAATAGTTTTTTGGGTTTCTATGCGTGAAAAACGAACAAAATAATATATAACTACCATATTAGACGTGTTCGTGCTTATGAGCAAGTAGAGGGAAGTGCCGTCATAGTAGATAAAGCTGCGTTATTATTCAGTGTCAGTAGTGTTCTTTAACTGTCCTCTTTAGAAATGGCTTGCAAGCGTAAATTGCGAACAAATATATTCTTAGTAGGAAGTCACACTACCCAAATTACTGGTAGTAAGCTACCCTCAAACAGGCAGGCGTTGAGAGTTTTTTTTTATAATATTCGATATGTGAATTTAACGGTTCGAGAAAGTGCACGCTTGGCGATAGAAGAGACAGTAATTTTCTGGCAAAAAGCTAGAATTCCTATAAGAGAACCGCAACATTGTATTTCCAAATTGGAGGCCATGTATAAAGAATGGAGAAATTTGCAAAAAAAAGTCTGGTAGAAATAGTGATGTCCAGAGAAATAAACAAAATGAGCGTACTAAAAAATTAGATGACCTTTTCGACATTGCACATGCCAATGCCCTCTCGACAATTAAAATAGCAGAAGACAGAGAGTTTTTAATATCACAAAGACAGAAAGGAAGGCCAAGAGATTTAGCAGGGGTAGGCAAAAAACTCGCAGGAAAAGAAAAGAGGCCTCTGAAAAAGCTGGAAAGAGAATATGAAAAGCGTGAAAAAGTTAATCAAGGCAGAAGCAACGAAGATGAAGGTAAGTTGTTTTTATTTTAATGAATGATAAATCACAATCTAATACCAATCACAGTAACCTCGGCTGACTCTGATGAAGATGCGAAAACAGAAGATTTTTTAGAGATACCATCACGCCTAAGCTTGTAGCTGTTTTAGACAGATGCAAAATAAGCGACAGGGATGATGTTCACATTTTAGTAGCAGTGGCAGAGGCACTTGACCACCGTGTTGATGATTTAGTCATTAACAGATCTTCAATTCATCGCTGCCGGGAGTGTTTACGATTGGAGCGTGCTTCCGAGTTAAAAGGAAAATTGATGGCTTTGAAGCAGACCGATGCAATGACGGTTCATTGGGATGGTAAGTTACTTTCTGCTTTGACTGGAAAAGAAAAAGTAGAGCGTCTGCCTGTTATTGTGACTTCTAATGGAACAGAGTACCTGCTTGGTGTTCCCCAGCTTTTATCTGGCATAGCATCTGCAGTGTATCAATTACTTGAAGAATACCAACTGACAGAATACGTTCAGACTCTTTGCTGTGATACTACCGCCTCAAATACTGCGTTCTTCTTGAACAAAAATTGGAAAAGGACCACTACTATGATGTTTGTAATCTTCTGAAATCTCGCATGTCAGGTATATGCAGCTAACTATGTAGTTTAAATAAACGATCTTACTAAGATTTCTGTCTGCAAGCCATCTAGGTATATATATATAAAACAGCACTGCAGGCCCTAAAGGCCCATGGCTTCAAGCCATCTATACCTGGTGCTTTATTGTTTCTTAAAATTTTTAGTACTAACTCAAACTCTTCTCTCAGTATAGGACAGCCTACGTTATCCCTCTCTATACTGATTTCCCTTTCTAATATATCTCCTACTTCTTGTCCGGCATACAAGTTTCCCAAATATTATTTCCACCTATCTGTCTCCCCGCTTCCGATTAGGACATATCCTGCCTCGTTAATGTTTTTGCTGCTTGATCCAGTTTCTCTGAAATTTCTTCTAATTATTTTATATGCTTCATCAGTCTTCCCTACTTCGAACTTATCTTCCACTCCTTTGCATTTAATATTAATCCATTGTTCTTTCCCTTTCCTACATTTCCGAATAATTTCGCGCTTGATCGCCCTGTTAATAAAAGGTTTCTGTTGAATTGATGGAATCATTTGATATCTTGGTTTCCCTCTTTCATCTCGTCTCTTTTTATATTTTCGCATTTCCTCTATTAGACTCACAATATGTTTTGTTATCTATGGTTTTCTACTTTCATTCTGTTTATGACTAAACATATATCTAGTTGCGGAATCTAAACTATTTTGAATGCAATTCCATTCTGCCTCTATGTCCCTAACCATTTTTCCCGAACTTATCGCGCGTATATTCATCTTTTAGTTTCTGTAGGTCAAGATAACTTCTTCCGTTTCGTTTTTACAAAATCTGAAATTTAAGATTGGCCTTCATAACCAGTATGTTCTGAACACTATCTATATTGCTCCTGGATAACTTGTGGAGTCCCTAACTTGATTTCTAAATTCTTGCCTAACGAGAATGTAATCTCCCTAGGCTCCTGTCATCTTCCACGTATGGCGTCTCCTAACGTGATGGTGAAATAGAGCGTTCGCAACCGTTAGGTTATGTTTATCTTAAAGCTCGATCAGTCTAACTCTACGGCCTCATCACTATAGTAGTTAGAAGTAGACATGTATAGGTGTGTTATTACTGATTTTACAGATTTCGAACCTAACCTAACCATAACTACCCTGTCACTTAGCTGTAAGTTATTTTCTACACTCTACCCTACATTATTCGGCGTAACAATTCCTATATTATAGGCATAGAATAATCCAAGCTTGAAAGAACAGTGACCATGTTTATCATATTAATTACTCTTAATTGCACCATTGGAAGAACCAAAATAGTCTTTTTTCTATAAATCACCACAGCATAACGCCTGTTGGTAATGCACTGTACTCTCAACTGACTCAGGGCTATATTTATATATTCACAAGAAGCGGCCATGTAGCAGTCCCGTGGTTCCACTTTCTTGGTTTACCTCCACGGTCATTTTTTAGTCACTCTAGTAACCGTGGGAGAACACCAACAAAATTTACTACTTTGCTGCGATGTGACTGTCGCGCCACTAGCTAGCGTCGCTATTGCCACTCCTTGTGAAATGAGTGTTGTGGTAAGCTATAGCCAACTACGATTGCTGTTTAAAAAAATGTAACTGGAAATCATACCTTCACGTACCATCCGTAATCCGTTTGAACTGGTGAAATCACTCCAAGTATTTTTCATTTTAAGGCAAGAAAACGTGAACCTTTCTAAAATAACTAAAAGTAGTACTTACATGTTGGTTGAAGTTCACTTATCTTCTGACTAGTTTTCAGTGACAGTTCTTGTTATTACATAAAAATAATAAAAATACAAGTTATCAAAATATAAATATTTTATTTTTGCACAGATGCAGAACACTTTCTTATAGCAATCAATCTAATTCTTTTTAGGTGCATTAGCTTCCCTAAACGGCCTTAAGGCAGATTTGCTTTCCACAGAAGCAATAAATGCTAATGCTCTTTGAATGCCTGCCGGAACTGGAGGTGGAGTGGGCAAGTGAGTGCCAGAAGGTTGAAATCCAAATTCATTGGCTACGTAAGAAAGAGCTACTGGACCTTCCGGTGAGTTGTACTGGAATGAGCCTTGGACTTGTTCTGCCGTTTCCTCCGGGCTAATCTGTAGAGGGTGCCCTTCTTCTTGAGCAGAAATACCATTTTCTGTGTCATAACTAAGAAAAGGCTTCGATGGACTTTTTTGTTTTCAGAATAAGTTATACTTTAATCGTGTACCAAGTATACTTACGAGTATTGGTATGATCCATCTGGTTGAACATCTTGATCTTGTCTTAAAATACGCGCAGTAAAATCCGATGAGAGAGGGATTGCCAAAACTGGTACTAGTAGTACTGCTAAAGTAAGCTATAAAGAAATTGATTTATTAATGTTTGACAGGGATGTACATAAATTCCATTGAGCTTTCTTTATTAGACTTCCTACCTACTAAAAATTCTCTTCCTAAAGGTTTATTATTTTTAGTGGGTTATACCTTATATTTATTTCCACTTATACGGCTGTCGTATTTCTTCTGCAACACCTGTATATTACTGAATTTTTTGATTCTCAAATTTTGTTAGCACGATCCTCTTTAGGAGCTTTTGGAAATTTAACGAGTGTGGTATATTTGTTGAGTTGTTGTTGTTGTTGATTTTGGGAAAGTGGGAAAAAGTGATCTTTTTGAAGGACAGTTTAAGTTCATGCTTTGCGGTGTACGGTTATTGTGGGAATAAAATTATTCTTCTAAAACCAATCTTTCATTTTCTCATAATAGAAAAGGAAAGGAGCCGTATGCAAAACATCACAAATTCGAAAATTGCGTGTGCACTCGCACACCTGTGCCAAGACTTGCAATCTGAAAGCTTTCGTGCTCTAGTGTAACAGACTCTTAGAGAAATTGAAAATTACAGCGTGCGGGATATTCGGAGCTGAACTCCGATGTCTAGTTCTGTTGAAATTGATCCTTAAGACTTTGTTAAGAAAATTGTTCTGTACAAATTCTAATAAAGATACGACGAAGGGAATACATACGGCAGAGTCGATTAAATTTGTACGATTTGGTGTCTACTAATGATTCATCAACAAACCTTACCTGATTCGTTCCTTAAAAAATATTCTCGAAACAAACAAACGTAGAACTTTGTCAAGACATCCGTATGACAACTTTTATTGCGCATATAGACTGAAGTTTGAACAAGACCTTTCATTGTACTAAACTAATCGCCATCATCCGCAAATTTCCTTAATGGAAATATAGATTATGGCAACGATTATACATAAAAGAATGAAAATTCGTTCATAATTGCTTCTACGAAAAAGTTCATCCTTTATAAATGTTAAGTCCGAAGACTGGTTGAACGCGAACTTCCATCATATCCTATTCTGAGCTTGCTAATCTACGCATTTCCCCAAAGGCAGAACATCCTGCATCCTTAACTTTTAGTTCCCACCTCCGCAACTACTATCCTGCGGACTAATTTTTCGTGTCTCAGAAGGTGACCTACCATCCTATCTCTCGTATTCTTTGTTGTCTTCCAAATTTGTATCTTTTCCGTAATACTTTGTAATACGTCCAAATTTCTAGCTGTACCTATTCAGGGTATCTCCATCATGCGTCCGTAGCGCGTATTGCGCCCTTATAATGCCGTGCTCCATACCTACATTCTAAAGAGTCTTTTCCAAGTTTCTACATACTGTTCTGGAACACAACAGCTGTTATTTCTTGTTGAATGCAACTTAGCCATCTACTATTCTTTGTTTTATGTCCCCACTCTGCTCTTACCATTATTTGAAATGGTGACCGGTTTTGGGGTTATTATTTACATAAACCGGTCGCCATTTCAAATAAAGAGTGTCGAGGACAATCGGATTTCAATTACACCTTTATTAATTAAATAACCTCGATTATGTAAGGTTTCATCAATTTTGTAAAATTGAATACCCTCTATTTGATTTGATTCCCAGATTTCTTAATCGATTTCATTACCCGGCTGTAAAAAGAGATTTTTTGTTATACCATACAGAAGATACAAAACTAAGGTCTCAGGGTTTGCGAAGAAAATAACTTTTTGTTTCCCAGTCGAAGGAGTACGTAGCAAATATATCTACCGGGTATCAACCATTGTTCTACAAAACGAATCCCTCCCTAGAAAATAATAATTATCAAAATATAGAAGTGTGATTGTAGAAATACTACAAGATGTTTTATCGTTTGTCTCTAATAAATGGAGGAATAATTGCCTTTATTTGCACGGAAATTTGAAATCTCAGAGTTTTAAACGTTTTGCAAAATTTAAATGGATCGATGATAGTGTACAGGAGATTTAGAATTTACTGAATAAGTTATTTCATTAAAAAAGGAAAAAAAAAGTGTAACCGGTCCATCTCCTGATCTGACACTTTTTACGAGGAAATGCAACAATGTATGCTTCCATTTGAAATTAACAAGTTACAGTTTTGATATTTTCCGATTTAGTCGTGCAATGGGGAACACTACTAGCTTCATCTAACTTACAAGATTTACTACTATAATGTCAAACACGAATGAAATATATATACATATATAAATATATCGTATGCTACATAAAAAATTATAGTGTTGGGTAAGCGAAAAATCTGCAATTGAAAAGTTGATAAAATTGGCAATACCAAAGGGCGCCTCGTGTCAGGTGTGACGTAAAATTTCGCGAAATTACCTCTATTGTCTAACCACAGAACTTGCTAGTCTTCCCCTACAACCGCTGCGCCAACAACAATAATGGTCGCTGCCCTGAATGAATATCGTAGCGACAGAATCTGCGTGTTTGGGCATGCTTAAGTCCCTACCCAACTTTCGGAACAATGCGTCTCAGCGTCCATTGAAATTATGCGTTTGAATATAGCAATAAACATTATGTTTCAGTACTTGATTCGCAAGGGCGCCCATAGAGAATTTTCTAGGAGGGGGCAAAGCAAAAATATGTGATATGTATGCAAAAATTGTCAATGCGCTGCAGGCGAAAATGTTAAATTTTCAAGGTCGGGATGTGATTTGCAAGTTAAATGCAGCAATCTAGGGGGGGGGGGGGGGCAAGTGCCCCCCCTTGCCCATGCCTATGGGCGCCCTAGCTTGATTGCTGTATAACATCTTCAGATTTTGATCCCGCCATTTGCCTGGATAAGGATTCCCATAAATATGAACCTTTCAGGTTTGTTCTTCACCGATTTAGTATATTTTTGTAAATACAAATTTAATTGATTGCTAAATGAATGTAAGATTTTAGCTATTTGGCATTTGGCAAATGCTGCATAATGTGCAATTAAGTTTCTAAAAGAACTCTTAAAAAAAATAACAATGGGAAGGGCGATATTCTTCTTAAACATTTCAAAATAACAAAATTGATTTTCTAGTACCTAATTTGTTTGCTAAAGCTCTGGTTTCCTCGAATGCGGTACCGGCAGATTGCGACCGTAATAATGCGGTGAACGACGTCACAAAAAATTGTTCTATGCAGATCAGACGTAGGCGGTTTTCAAGGTAGCGTTGGTGGACGCCGCAGCGCAATGTTGTTGGTGCCGCTATATTGAATGCGGTAGCTAGTGCGGCGGAAAACAGTTTGTCAACGGTTTATTGCGGCGTGAATTGCCGCACGTGTGTGTCTATGCTTAAAAGCGGTACTGACGACGCTTTCTGACCTTACACTTCTTATTTTTAAAGATAGCTACCAGACATTCCCACTGCAATCTGACGTCATTCGCCGCATTATTACGGTCGCAATTTTCCGTTGCCGCATTCGAGGAAACCAGAGCTTAAGCAAAATATGCCAGCTCCTTCTGTTTCAAGAATTCATATCTAACTTTTTCGATTTTTCGTGGAAAATTAAAAATGGAGAAGAAATGCACAGGGAAGCATTGTACATTTTACCAAATACAACTTACCAAATGTCGCATCATTTTGACTGAATTTCAGAAGACAACTGAAGACTACCGCAAATGCCAACACTTATTTATACGATTTTTAAAATACCACTAGTTTGGTAATGCATGCATCACAATGTTAGCATAAACATGAATGCAAAAAATGTTTTAAATATTATAAAAGGTAGACCAGGAAGTGCGAAATCATCTAATCTTGTTACTTCATTTTTAACATTCACCTCGATAAAGCATCATCATCTACACACTTCTATGTTATAAATATGTAAATGAGCGTTCTATAAGAATTAGGAAGTTTACCAGTGGATTTTGTGCCATAAATGTAGCCTTGAAATCAGTGAAAACGTTGATCAGATTAACAAAAAGCAGACTCTCGAGAAAATACGGTCCAACTAGTCGGCCGATAACTTGATGTATTATGCCAACCCTAATAGATCACCTCCATCCATTAGTGCATCTAAGCATTTGAAACTATAGACGAGCTGGAATTCAAAACCTTACATGTCCACAAAACCTAATATTAAGATATCATTGAAAACATGCCTAGAAAAGAATAAATAAAAAAGTTTTCTTTGATTTTATTATTCGAAAAGCGCTATATTAAAACTTAAAACAAATTTCCATAATAAAAAAAAGAATTTAGAGTCATCCAGATTATAATATAAAACAGTTTGGACGTGTTGGTTTTTGAATGAAATGGTTGGAATAAATTGACTAGGTAAATTATGTTGGACATGTCGATGTATCTGATGTTTCAAATAATTTGGCAAACAAAATTTTTATTTCACAAAGCCTCAGGGATTAATGTACAGGGTCAAGGTATTAACATGCATAGATTTGCGGGTGATATAGCAGTGTTAGCATCTAGCAAAGAAGAATTAGGAGCGGCTTTGAATGAAATGGAAGCAGTTTTGACCCAGGGGTACGGCATGAAAATCAATAAAAAGAAAACTAAAATTTTGGTGTGTAGAGGGAGTGAAAATAGAACTAAAATTGAAACACAAATAGGAAATGAGAAGGTAGAGGAGGTCGCGGATTTCTGCTATTTAGGAAGTAAAATAATTTCATATGGTAGGAGCACTAAAAATATAAAACAAAGAATAGCGCAGGGTCGATTTTCTTTTAACAAAAAGAAACAACTGTTATGTTCGGGAACGGTTAGTGTAGAAACTCGGAAGAGACTCTTAAAGTCGTATGTATGGAGTACAGTGTACGGCTTGCACTTTCATCTTCGTATTACCATCGTTCATGGAATATTCTGTAAAAATTTTCACATAGAATGTGTAGAAATTTTAACTCACCGTTTTTTGCCATTAAGTTAATGGTAGATGTTATGGCGTGGCTAAAGACTTGGGCACAAACAGATACCTCAGTTTTTTTTCAAATTTTTGTTGACTCAATATGAAACTTGGTTAGTTTTGCCATTGCACGAATCAAGAAGACATGCTTTATATGTATATGTATATACCATGAGTAACAGGAGTAAATGGTACACTCCCCTTTTTTCTTTATTTTTGAAGATGAATTATTGAAACTTGGCACATCGTATGTACCAGTGCTGGGTTCGGATACAGGTAAATCGTACTCGAGTATCGAATACGGATACTTTCTAAGTATCCGGATACCGGATACAATAAACTCGGATACTGCAGACATACTAAGTATCCAGATACATGTATCCGGATACTTTTTTCGGATACATGGATACGGATACTGCATATAAAGTAGTGCAGTAATGCTCTGCTCTGTGAGGGCAACATTTTATGAAATAGCCAAGAACTGTATATTTTTATTGGTTTTAATAAATTTATTTGAAAATAAACTAATAAAGAAATCATCTACTGCTCCAACATAAGTGTGTAAAAAACATACATTACTCATCTACATATTTTCAGTAAGTCATGTAACATAATAGTAATAGTAAAACTAATAAAGAAGAAAAGAACGCAATAAAAAAAACCTACAACATGAACTTACTAATATTTTTGTTGATGTTTAAAAAAATCAGCAACTAACTTTTACTTTACAATTTTTCTAGTTAAATATTTTTTAATGTAGTATAGTTTGACTTTGAAAGCACAAGCACTTCGAAGTGTTTGTCACTTAAGGCGTTACGTCTTGGAGCATCTATAAATGTAGCTATTGAAAAAAGTCTTTCCACCGGTGCCGAAGAAGTTAGGCAAGTGTTATACTGTATTGACAGTTTTAAAACTGGGTAATCATTGAGCATGGATATTTGCACCCTTTTATCTTCCAAGTATCTTAATAACTCCAGCTCTATTTTCTAGGTTTTGCTTTGTTTTAAACTTTGGGTGTTAGAACTGGTACATTCATTTGCAGCTTCATCTAAATCCTCACTGAGTAGTTAGAAAATGACAATACTGGGACACATCCCTGGCCGAGGCGGTTGACCGCCTCGGCGCACAGTGGGGCCAAATACATGAATTCTTGGCAAAAATTCTGAAACTTGCTATACTAATTTAACAGAGGTCCGTTATTATAGGAAAAATAATATAAAAAATTCCATCGAAAAAATGGGGTAGTTTTGGGGGGTTAAAATTTAAATAGTTATGGGTAATTTTTGAAACTTCCTATACCAATTTAACATAAGCCCGTTATTGTAGGAAAAATAATATTAAAAATTTCATCGAAAAAATGGGGTAGTTTTGGGGGGTTAAAATTTAAATAGTTACGGGAAATTTTTGAAACTTCCTAGACCAATTTAACATAAGCCAGTTATTGTAGGAAAAATAATATAAAAAATCCCATTCAAAAAATGGGGATGTCTTTGGGGATGAAAATTGAAAAATCGCTTTTTCAAAAATGTTTTTTTAACACGAAATCGCAGAAAATCGCAAAAAAACAAATTGGATCCAAATTCTACAATAAATGTAAGATTTAATCACGAAAGCAAAAGTGCTCGATATGGCTCGATACACAACTAAAAGTTTATCAACTTTAGCCAACATACTATTTCTGTCTGTATGTATGTCTGTATGTATGTCTGTATGTCTGTCTGTCTGTCTGTCTGTCTGTCTGTCTGTCTGTCTGTCTGTCTGTCTGTCTGTCTGTCTGTCTGTCTGTCTGTCTGTCTGTCTGTCTGTCTGTCTGTCTGTCTGTCTGTCTGTCTGTCTGTCTGTCTGTCTGTCTGTCTGTCTGTCTGTCTGTCTGTCTGTCTGTCTGTCTGTCTGTCTGTCTGTCTGTCTGTCTGTCTGTCTGTCTGTCTGTCTGTCTGTCTGTCTGTCTGTCTGTCTGTCTGTCTGTCTGTCTGTCTGTCTGTCTGTCTGTCTGTCTGTCTGTCTGTCTGTCTGTCTGTCTGTCTGTCTGTCTGTCTGTCTGTCTGTCTGTCTGTCTGTCTGTCTGTCAGTCAGTCTGTCTGTCTGTCTGTCTGTCTGTCTGTCTGTCTGTCTGTCTGTCTGTCTGTCTGTCTGCCTGTCTGTCTGCCTGCCTGTCTGCCTGTCTGCCTGGCTGCCTGTCTGTCTGTCTGCCTGTCTGTCTGTCTGTCTGTCTGTCTGTCTGTCTGTCTGTCTGTCTGTCTGTCTGTCTGTCTGTCTGTCTGTCTGTCTGTCTGTCTGTCTGTCTGTCTGTCTGTCTGTCTGTCTGTCTGTCTGTCTGTCTGTCTGTCTGTCTGTCTGTCTGTCTGTCTGTCTGTCTGTCTGTCTGTCTGTCTGTCTGTCTGTCTGTCTGTCTGTCTGTCTGTCTGTCTGTCTGTCTGTCTGTCTGTCTGTCTGTCTGTCTGTCTGTCTGTCTGTCTGTCTGTCTGTCTGTCTGTCTGTCTGTCTGTCTGTCTGTCTGTCTGTCTGTCTGTCTGTCTGTCTGTCTGTCTGTCTGTCTGTCTGTCTGTCTGTCTGTCTGTCTGTCTGTCTGTCTGTCTGTCTGTCTGTCTGTCTGTCTGTCTGTCTGTCTGTCTGTCTGTCTGTCTGTCTGTCTGTCTGTCTGTCTGTCTGTCTGTCTGTCTGTCTGTCTGTCTGTCTGTCTGTCTGTCTGTCTGTCTGTCTGTCTGTCTGTCTGTCTGTCTGTCTGTCTGTCTGTCTGTCTGTCTGTCTGTCTGTCTGTCTGTCTGTCTGTCTGTCTGTCTGTCTGTCTGTCTGTCTGTCTGTCTGTCTGTCTGTCTGTCTGTCTGTCTGTCTGTCTGTCTGTCTGTCTGTCTGTCTGTCTGTCTGTCTGTCTGTCTGTCTGTCTGTCTGTCTGTCTGTCTGTCTGTCTGTCTGTCTGTCTGTCTGTCTGTCTGTCTGTCTGTCTGTCTGTCTGTCTGTCTGTCTGTCTGTCTGTCTGTCTGTCTGTCTGTCTGTCTGTCTGTCTGTCTGTCTGTCTGTCTGTCTGTCTGTCTGTCTGTCTGTCTGTCTGTCTGTCTTTCTGTCTTTCTGTCTTTCTGTCTTTCTGTCTTTCTGTCTTTCTGTCTGTCTGTCTGTCTGTCTGTCTGTCTGTCTGTCTGTCTGTCTGTCTGTCTGTCTGTCTGTCTGTCTGTCTGTCTGTCTGTCTGTCTGTCTGTCTGTCTGTCTGTCTGTCTGTCTGTCAAGGCCGTTGAATTTCGTAGACTGCGCATGCGCACGGTTGTATGGAGAGTATTTAAGCAAGCGGTGCTGTCAGTTAGTACTTGTACTTCAACAAGGGAACCGCATTTGAATAATGACACACATAAACGTAGACACGTTTCATGTTCTGGACGGTGCTGCTGTGGATGAATCAGCACGCCGTGTCGAGGTGCACGTACATCAGCCGTTCGTGACAACAACAACATTCAACGCCAATGACGAAATTCGCATACCAATCAACCAACAAGACGTTTACGTACTGCCGCATCTAAGCTGCATCTACATAGAGGGCAGATTCATCAAGGGTGCAGGAGGCGGAGATGCGGCTTTAACAAATAACGCCCTCAGTTTCATCTTTGACGACGTCCGCTATGAAATCAACGGAGTGGAGGTGGATCGAACAAAAGACGTGGGCATCACGAGCACACTGAAAGGTGTAGTTTCTCTGAATGAGGGTGAGGTGTGTGCGCTGGAGAATGCCGGCTGGACGAATACGGGAGACTCACCGAGCCACCTTATCGACGAGAACGGGAACCTTAACGTGTGCATCCCGGGAAGAATCCTGCTGGGATTCTTGGAAGACTAAAACAAGGTGCTGTTGAATGTGCGTCACGAGCTCATTTTGACTCGATCGAAAAACGATAGGAACGCTTTCGTGGGTAACGAGGACACCAGAATTGAGTTGAGCAAGGTTCATTGGAGGGTGCCGTACGTCTATCCATCGGATGCTGAATACCTAAAACTTCTCAATAAGAGAACGTTGCAGATATGTTTTCGCAGCTGGGAGCTGTACGAGTATCCGGTGTTGCCGCAAGCTACGAAACAAACGTGGGCCGTCAAGACTGCAACACGGTTAGAGAAACCCCGCTACGTTATTGTCGCCTTCCAGACTAATTTGGATACGGATTCAAGCAAATTTGACCACTGCAATCTGGCAAACGTCAAACTGTACCTGAATTCTGAGTGCTTCCCCTACGAGAATTTAAACTTGGATTTCTCCACGGGGAAATACGCCCTGCTATACGAAATGTACGAGAACTTCCAGAGTTCATACTATGGAAAAGTTGGCGAGCCGCTATACGGCAGGGAACAGTTCAAGGATCTAGCTCCCATCGTGGTGATTGACGCATCAAAGCAGTCGGAAAGCATCAAGTCTGGACCCATAGATATGCGTCTAGAATTTGAGTCGAGCGAGAATTTTACGGCCAACACAACCGCATACTGTCTCATCCTGCATGACCGCATCGTTGAGTATACACCGGGTAATGAATCGGTCAGGAGAGTGGTGTGATTGCATGCCTACTCTGTATACAGATTATAGTTTTAATTATATTGATGTAAAAATATATTCATTGTTTTTATTTTTGCGAAAACCCCGGCGCAGGCGCCTGGGCCACATCCAAAGGCATCTAGCAGTAGTTGAACTTTACCACCCACAACCACTCCCATTGGATGCCGCCCACAACCTTTCTCATTGGCTATTGCCCCGCCCACTCTCATAGAGCCCCGGCGCATGCGCCTCAGCCACTGCCAAAGGCCCCAAAGACATCAGAGGCAGAAGACATGACTCCTTCAGCAGCCTCTGGTCATTGATGGCACCTGGATGGACTGGCCTGAACAACACGTGTACTTTCAGAGCCCCAGCGCATGCGCCTCAGCCACAACCAAGGGGGCCCAAAATGGCGGCTTGGGGGGCGCACTCTTCGGCAAAGACACTCGCTTCTTCTGAGAGAGGCTGCCGCAGAAGTCGTTGCTGAAGAAGTGGATGGCACCTGGAGAAACCGGGGGCCCGGCTTCCTTGAAGAAGTGGATGGCACCTGGAGAAGCCGGGGGGCCCGGCTTCCACCCGCCGAAGCGATCGATCGCCTCGGCGGGCTGGCTCGAGCGCCCCATCGCTCCTCAGCCAGAAAGACGGGCGCCCGGCTTCAACCCGCCGAGGCGGTCAACCGCCTCGGCCAGGGATGTGTCCCAGTATTGTCATTTTCTAACTACTTCACTGAAGTCAAAAAGTCGTCTATCATTTTCTCTTCGCTGTTAATCCACATTTGAAGCAGGTGCTCTCCTCAATACTTAACTTTCGATTGATTGCTTATGCTTAGTTTCTCATACTTATTTACTAAAGACACTAATAAGTAACCAAAACAGGTATTATTTTCACCTTGTAAGATGTCTAAAGTTGTAGCCAATGGTTTCATTATTAAGCAGTATTCTTCTAAGAAGAGTAATTCTGTTTCTTTGAAGGGCTCAAGCCCTAAACTTGCAAATAAGTGCGGGAGTTTCTCTTTGGATATAATAATTTTAGAAACTGCTTCGTAAGTTGAGTTCCATCTAGTTATTCCTGGAGTGTTTAATGAATGACCCAGAACCGCCTTTATAATTTCGATGCTTTTTGGTCTATTAGCTTTCTTGCATAGCTGATTACACTTGTTAAACGCATTCATTTCTCTTGTCCGTAAGGTTGGTGTTTTCTGAATCATATTTCTATAATCAGCGGTTACAATATTAAATTTAATGTATGGCTAGCACAACGCAGGTGTCACGGTAAGATTGGGTCCAACGTCCCATCTTCAATATTAACTATATAAAATTCATCGTCTTCATTGTTTTGATCTTCTTTTCTTCCTCGTCTTTTTTATCGCTATCACCGTGGCAGCTGATCCGCGTACAAAATTATCATCCAACTAGTGAACAGTAACTCCTAAAAAACTTCGCTTTTTATTAGACGAGATATCCGCCGTGCTGCAAAAAAAACTTGTTATTTTTATTTTTTCCTTGATTTGTTGAACATTCTCCTCAAGATATCATTAAGTTAGTCAAAAAATTATTAGAAAATAACAACCAAAACGTAGTACAAAATTTTGAAATTTTAAATCTGTTATCCACCTGTTTAGAACAAAATTATTTTCAATTTGATAACAATTTCTACAGCTGTAAAGCAGGTCTTATTATGGGAAACCCTTTGAGTCCCTTATTAACCGAAATATTTATGGACAAGATAGAAACCCATATTCATAACAATAAGCTTAGTAAACAATTCTTGTATTGGTTTAGGTATGTGGTTGATACATTAGCAGCCTGTTTTACATTAACGGACAGACAATTAAATTCATTCATAGATTTCATGAAAACATAAATCCGAATATAAATTTCACAATAGAATTAAAAAAAGATAATGCGATAAATTTCCTAGATCTAACGATTAACAAAGTAAACAATAGACATGAGTTTTAAATTTTTCTGATTTTCGTAAGTAGGTACTTGTCCTTTAACATTTTCCATACTATCGGATAATTTAGTGCACAAACATGAAGGGCATATTGTCTCTGCTGCGTTTCCTTGTAAAATGGCCTTTAGATAGTGAAGTTTCTGGACATCATCTATGTTCGTGTTCGTGTCGTTATGTATTAGTGAATTGAACGTATCATGGAAGCTGAGCCAATCTTCTAGCGCACCATTAAAAGTTGGTAGTTGTATTGCCGTTTGAAATTTAATTACATTTTGTTGAATTTTATTACGGCGGTGGATATAGCGTTTAAGTGTATCATCTACCTACTTTAGAGGTATGTTTTGAATTAAAGGATAAAATAATTAAATAGGATTCACTTACTACTTCGATGCTCTACGTGGTAGGAGGTATGTTGATTTCTAGCGATGTGATGCTATTTGCTATTCCTAGTTTCTTGACGATGCGTGACCACGCTACGATAAACACTGGTTCCAGTACAATTTTTTAGACGATGTGAAAACTCTAGTGAAGTTACAAACTGATGATTTTCCCTTACGAAGTGGGAACTATATTAAAAAATTCGATGACAATCCAAAATGGTTGCAAACTAACACGATGTTTAAAACACAAACATTAATTTTTCTTATGCAGCACTGAACAGTCCATACGCTGATTAGTGATTACAAAGTATATCCGCGACACGAAGTGACCAAATTTATGTTAGAGTTCCCGTGGTGCGACCAAAAACTTTGCTTAATTAAAAAAAAAACGTAAATTGATTTTAAATACAACACTTTAATAACACTGAAGAAAGCAAACAATAGAACAAACAAAACAAATTAATAATAAACAATGGACCAGATAAATTAATTAATTGAAAAATTGAAATGCGTTTAAAAAACGAGAAGAAAGAAATACGCGTATGTGCTAAATTGAGTAAATCTGACTATCCTATTTTCTAAAATTTACAAACTAGGGCAACTAAATGAAATGTTCACAGTCCGCATCAGGTAGCAAAACTGTGAACCCTATGTGACACTACCCGCATGTGTTACGAACGCTGGCGCTGTACGAAAAGTATACAAATATCTAAATCTAAAGCTAACTAACATATACAGAGTGTTTTAAAGGTTTTTGAATCTAAACACTGTCTGAAATGGCTTCTTCCTCACAATCGGTTAGAAATGATTTTATTTCAAACACTCCTAAGTTTGACGACTTTAATTTTAACAATGACAACAATTATTTTTACTTTTTTTCTGACTCTAAAATCTGCTGTACGCTTATATGAGAATTACGAGCAGACATATTAGCTAGAGACCGGAATTTTAAGCATTATGCTTACGCCAGAAATTGGCAGCACTTAAGATATTTTTGTTTATATATACATTTGTTGTAAAAATAATGGTTTTTAACAAAAATTTTTGCGCTTTTTTGCCTTTTTTCAAGTAATACGCATATTCACTAGTTTTCAGCTTTTTCATGCTTTTAACAACTTTTGTGCCTGAAATATCCAAATAAAAATGTAATATTAGGCAAAAATTTATTTCTTATCTATAAGTTTATTTTTAGAGATCTAACATAAGATAACTAAATGAAAATTAAAACTGAACAAGCTGGAAGTACAAATGCAAATATTGCTTACATAAAAATATGCTTAGCGTTCCCTATAATCTTAAATTTATGACTCTGTAGGTGGCGCCATTTGCTAATTTATTGCCGCCGGTCCAGATGTTTTGTATGTGGATTTGTGGATTTTTTAAATCCAGTTAGGAAGATAGGG
This sequence comes from Xestobium rufovillosum, assembly GCA_963966045.1. Taxonomy (NCBI): domain Eukaryota; kingdom Metazoa; phylum Arthropoda; class Insecta; order Coleoptera; family Ptinidae; genus Xestobium; species Xestobium rufovillosum. The sequence continues at coordinate 2,355,182 of OZ014501.1, forward strand.
ATGTTTCTGTATCTGTTACATTTGAAAATTCAGTTTTACTCCTGACGCAGAGAACTAAAGACGTGAAATAAAATCATAAATCTTTCCACATTGCTCGTTGTGTTACCAATCGTTAATCTCTGAAAATAGTGAAAAATGCCAAAAGCAAAACCTACTGTAGAAGAGTGGATCAGGAACTATAAAGAATTGAAGTATGAATACAACAAACTTTTTTGTGGTGCTTGCCTGAAAACTATAAGTTTTGCAATTACATTTTACAATTTCCTAAAATTGTCTAACATTTTTTAAATTACTCATTTTAGATCAGTTTAGATAAAAAATAGAACATAACTCAACACGTAAAAACTGCGTTACACCAAGAGCAGCTTAAAAAATATAAAACTGATATATCTAAGCAGCAAACAATTAGCGAATCTTTAGCTAGTACTTCTCATTATAACGAGCAGCAACAATTTAACTACGATTTATGCAGCACTATGATGCAATCATGCAATGCAACATTCCGATGAATAAAATAAACTTGAAGCCTATCAAAACATTCTTGGAAAAGTACTGCAAACAACGGCATGTTCCAGACGAAAGTACACTTAGAAAAAGTTTTGTTGGTCCTGTGTACAAAGAAACATTTCTAGAAATTAAAAATATAGTTGGAATTAATCATATTTTTTTTAGTGTAGATGAAACCACCGATTCTCAAGGAAGATATGTAGCAAATTTAATCATAGGTGTTCTCAATGAAGAAACACCTACCAAGGGATTCTTAATAAGCTGTAAAGAACTTGACAAAACCAATCATGCTACTGTATCGAGGTTTGTGAGTGAGGAACTTGCGAATTTTTTTTTGCCAGAAACAGTGCCCAGTGAAAAAATATTATTAATGCTAACTGATGCCGCTGCATATATGGTAAAAGCAGCATCAACTTTAAAAGTATTTTATCCCCATTTAATTCACTGCACATGCTTGGCCCATGGAATAAATCGTGTTGCTGAATCTATAAGACTGAAGTTTCCTCTAGTAAATGACTTGATTAGTAATGGCAAAAAAGTATTTGTGAAAGCTCCTTTAAGAGTGCAGGTTTTTAAGGAAAGATTACCGAATACCCCTTTACCACCGGAACCTGTACTAACTAGATGGGGAACTTGGTTAGATGCGGCCATGTGCTATTCCACTTATTATGAAGATTTCAAATCCGTTGTCTCACTGTTTCCCGAAACAGCAAGTAAGTCAATAAAAGACTGTCAAATGATTTTCAATCAACCAGAACTTCAAAACAATTTGGCTTTTCTAAAAAGTCATTACAAAAGTGTGAGCGAAACAATCAAGAAGCTTGAAAAACAGCAAATTCCTCTCACCGAGTCTATTCAAATCGTAAGTGACTTAAAACATACCATTTGTGCAGTTCCAATGCGTATCGGTACAGAAGTAAGAGAAAAATTTGATGATGTGCTTCTTAAAAATGAAGGCTTTCAGATACTGCGTAAGATATCAGACAGGAAAATTTTGATATTGATCCGAACATCGTAGCTAAATTTAAACAAGCCCCAATCACTAGTGTGGACGTTGAGAGAAATTTTTCCTCATATAAACTTATTTTGAGTGACAGGCGACAAAATTTAACAATGGAGCATTTACAGCAGTATTTAGTAGTTGCATGTTTTAATAAAGAAACCTAGACCGTTGATGGTATGTAGGTAGGGTTTCTTAGGGAGTACCTTAAAATTTTCTTTTTATTTAAATGTAGGTACCAATCTGTAAATTTGTTGTATTTTTCATTCAAATAAAAGGGTTCAATGTAAATTGCATCGTTTCCTTCAGTATTCAGTATGGAAAGCGTAGGTTCCAAGGTATTTAAATATAAAATAATTCAGGGCCGTACCCAGGGGGGTTAGAGGGGTTAACCCCCCCCCCCCGAAATACTAAAACGAGAACGTCATAACAGCAGCTGGCTACGGAAAATTCGAAAATTTTTCGGAAATTCGAAAATTGGAGGGTGCATTATTTTTCCAATAATTTGGAAGATGACGTGAATGGTCGCGGAAAGTTATCCTGCGCTGCTGCGCCATTAATACTTGTAATAAAACATTTTCCTCATTATTATTTTCGTTCGTCGTTTGTAAACTTATTTTTGAACTCGTCGCTCTCAAAATGACATTTCGCGAACCCGACAGACAAACTCGAACATAGTGTTCGCGCACTAGTGCGCGAAATCTAGCAAAAAGCACTGGTCCTTTCAGTCTTTCTAGAAATAATTTGACTTGATAGCAATAAAGTTTGGTTAACAAAACGCCATTTCTCCAATTTGGATGTTGAAAATAGTGAAAGAATAAAGATAAATCGCTATTAATTCGATTGACACTCAATTCAATAAATTAAACCAAATGTCATTTTCTACAATTGTCAAATGGAAATCTGTCAATGTAACTACTTGATTTTTTGAAATTTTAAATTGGAAACGTATTAGATAATAATTAAACAATTATAATGTTCGTTTCAAAAAATATTGTACGAACCTCGATGCGCGAAGACGTCTTCGTCGCATTCGCGCAAATGAAGCACGAGCGACGAAGGAGCGAGTGCTTCATTTGCGCAAAAAATGTCTTCTCGCACTCGTTTCGTAAATAACTATTAATACCATACCATATCGACAAATAAAAAATGATCTTAGGTTACTTTTATCATTATATTTACAGTTATCATTCAAGACGAAAAAGGTACGATGAATGGGACTCGGGGTCTACTACTATATTTTTATTTTCAGATACTAACCCCCCCCCCCCGAAAAATAATTCTAAGTACGGCCTTGGGATGTAGGGTGTTCTACTTTTAGGGAAATGCGAAGGTTAGCTCAGGATAGTAGAGGATGTGTAACCCCCCCCCCCGAAAAAAAATTCTGGGTGCGGCACTGAAATAATTTCTCATTTAATTAATTCTAGCCAGTGTGTGGACAAATTTTGGCCAAAGTATATTAATTTCATGAGATGAACTGCTAAGTAGGGATAAAATGGTGGTATGTTGAATTATTTAACTTATTATTTCAGGTTTCGTTCACGTCGTTGGAGTTTTCTTAATGAGTTTCTTAAATTAATGCTTATTGCACTTTTTCATGCATAATATGCTTTTTTAATGCCTTTTTGGGGTATATTTTAAGCTTTTTTAAGCACTTATTTCCCATTTTTTTATGCTTTTTTTTCCGGCCTCTACATATTACAGTACTGGCCAAATCTATCCTCGATACCGTTTGAATGGAATTTGTCCAGAAGTTTACACAGTTTTATGAACGTAGAAGTTGTATGTCTTGCCGCGTTTCATTCGACAGTTTACCTTTTCTACTATTCGGCGGCTCTCCGGGAACTTTTAGATTATTATTCCATTCAACCAGCCATTTCACAAATAACTTCAAAAAATTCAATATCTTTAATATCTTTGTCGGTCATGTTTTGAATAGGTTCACGGTCAGGATTTCGATTGGAGAGTCCAAAATACTTGACACGTTGCAAATACCTGAGTTTTCCGTACCGAAATTCATTGGCATTTTTTTTAAGTAATTGGCGTGCGAAATCGTAATAACGCAACGCCACTTGTGCGAATATGATAATACGCACCTGGGTAGCGTTAAAATAGAGTAGCAGCCCAAAGAAAAAGATCGAACATACCTGGGGCTCTTTACGAAAACTGGCTGATTTTCCAGAAATAAAATTTTCCGGCTAACTGAAGAACTCAATTATTGTAAAAATCTGGAAAGGAAGTTGCAAACCCAGTACATTGTTTTGTATCAACTTCTGAATAAATTTCGTGCGAACAAAACCAGTCGTACACATTTTTAAATTTTATCCAATAACTATCTACAGTTAACTTTTGTTCCAGTATTTTAAATATTTAGAACATGCTTTAAGTTTTTGCTGCTCTTGAAATATTTCTGCTTTTAAAACATCACTTACTTATTTACTTACTTAATTTCAGGCGCTGTCTGCAAAAAGTCTCACAAAAAGCTAATACTTATTTTACTAATAAAGTTTTCTTTTGACTTTTGAAAACTAACAATTAAATTGCCTTACATTTTTTTAACTTGTTTGTTCCGTTAGTTGTACATCTAAAAGTCTCATCCGAAGTTTTCCTTGTTGAGGGCACTTCCCTAGTGATGCAAGTAGGCCGGTTTTCAAAAATGGTAGGGATGGCGTCACTAGTAGTTAATTTTGGACGAAGTCGTGGTAATGCAAGGATCATACCATCATCGCTTGTCATTCTATCTTTCCGAATCAAGAATTTGTCAACAAAATGATCTATGCATATTACGTAGGTATGTCTTCTTTTGTGTAAAATTATCCCTGTGGATAGAACGAATCCATTTACTACACATTTTTTGTTTATTTGAAAAAGAAAGCAGATTTATAGTCTGCTTTCTTATTGCTATAACTTGTAGAGCAATCAGGAACACAGCAGCGGTAAGGCATCTGAATTATTAAAAAGAAAATTTATTACACCAATATTAAATCTATTAGTGCTCTAGTGCACTTACAATGTACGAATTGTATGTGACAGTACATTAATAAATTTTGTAACAAAAGCAGTGTTCAAAACACTACCTATTAAAAATTCGCATTGAGAGATATGTCCCTCTGACCTTTTCCCTGGTGAAATAAATTTTGTGTAATATAAAATACGCTTAAATTGCGATGATGGCTTCCTTTAGTAAATATATCTACAACTGTTGTACCCACTTCTCTCATCATGTCGTCCAATATAATTAATACGGGCTTTTTACCATCGAATTCTGTATATTCCGGCATACCCTGTTTAAATTCCACATGAAGAAGGTTATTGTCAGCATAAAGTGGTTGCCATTCGTCAAAGTACCAAAATATTTTTTCAAACTTCGTATCACACAGTGTATCTATGTGATTCAAAAAATTTTTTACAAAATATGATTTACCACATGATGTTGGCCCGGCAATAATTCCTGTGAAGGGATGCTTAAAACGGATGTCCATAGTGTACTACTGAATTCAACGTTCACAGTTAAAATGATACTTATTTTATTATAAACTTCAATAAATACCACTCATTTTCTCTTTGCTAAATATTTGTTCCGCATTCTTATTAGAAGTGTTACTACAAGGAAAATGTAATCAACCTGTTTTACGTATAAAATAAAAAAGTAACTCAAATAATGCATATAAACCTTTATTATTACATTTTAATATCTATTATGTTCTAACATGTTTTCTAACTTAATATTAACATCATTCTCTACGGTTTTATTGAATTTTAAAATCAGCTCATACAGAACACTATTGTCCTTATACCTGTTTCTAATAATATTAGAAAACAGTTCATCGTTGTCACTGTTTTGATATACACCATTACTTTGTAAAATTTCAGTCGCAACTTCGGTTACAAAATAATCGTAGTCCGGATAACGGCAATTCTTCAAATTATTCATTAGGTTTACAAAAAATTGTCCAACAGCAACTATACGTTTCATTGTATTATGTGCAATGTAAACACTGCCCGGACCCTCGTGACACTTTATTGAATATATACCAAACCAATCTAAACACACTTTCACTTTTGTTAAAAACACAATCTCCTGCAATTCATCAGTGACTTGGATACCCAATATTTCGTCTCCTCTCTCCAAAAATTCCACAAACTCGTCATTTATAAAAGAAACAGACTGATAGTAACTGCTATCGTGTATTTTTAATGTAACGCAATATTGATTAAAAGGATCGACGCCTACTGAGACCATTTTTGTTTCCGAATTTGTTAATGGAAAACTTACTGCGTCTAATAGACGATGTGCTTCCCTCTGTGTCTGTTTCTTTTCGGAATTCTCAGCTAACTCGGCCCTAGCGTCTAAGTTAGACCATTCTTCAGTTGTTATCACCAGGTCCGCTTCCCCATCGAACGGGTCCCTCTCGTCCTTTTGGTGATACCTTGGGGAACTCTTCTTGTTTGAAGGCGACGTTTCTTGTGTCGGCACCGACGACATTTTCTTGGACGACGCCTTAAGTTTTTTGAAGTCGAACTTTTGGATCCTCTTCGTTGGTTGTCTTTCATTGTTATCGCACGACCTCTTCTTCGACGATTCACTCACAGAATACATGGCACTACTTGACGTTTTGAAATAAACTGAATTAATTACAGTTGTACACTCTTCTTTTATGCAACCTAGGTGGGGGCCATTTTATCAAAAAAATTTAAAGTGCTTTCGTCAATTAGCATGAAAGATCATTACAGATAATTAATATGTCATTAAATGTCCATTTTAGCCTCCAAAACTTTCATGCCCCCAGGCAGAGAAAGTAGCACTCCTTCTACTAACTCGCACTCGATCACCGACAAAATATTAATATTAACCAAACCATTCACTGCGCGACTGGGCCCTTGGCATATCTTCGATAATGTGAAGTGTCCTTATCTTTTTAGTTTTTCTTTGTCGTGTAATTACAATTTTCCAAACAACAATCCTGAAAAGACGTGTGGCGTAGCCCACGGGTTCCACTTGTAAATAATATTATCTGTATACCGAAAAAAATTTTCACCTTATTCCCTGAGAGCGCAACACACATTCCCAAGCCGGCGCTACGTACTTTTAGTTGAGTACGGCTTTGGCACAATAATAATTATACATATTACATATTACATATTACATACAATTATGCAAGGCAACCGTTCATAGTAGGGCAGCGTTATAGAAGTTGCCTAGCCAGCAATTAACAGTGAAACGTAGCGTCGTGAATCTGATGAACAATACGAAAAATAGAATTGAGTCAGGTTTTAATTTTCTTTTGCTGAAGTTAGCTACCCAAAGCTTAATTTTACTTTTTGTTTTGTAACAATCTCAGGATTTTTGGTCTCCCTCAGACTGTGGAGGGGGAGGACACGACGCAGGTGGTTTCCGACTTTTTTCGGCAAAAGCTACAGCTCGAGATTAGCTCAGCGGATATAGGCAGGGCCCACCGTCTGGGAAGAAAATTGGCCAACAGTAAAACTTCTCCACCTGTTATAGTTAAGTTTATTAGCTACTCTCGCAGGAAGATGGTTATGCAACAGAGGAAGCTTTTAAAGGGTACAGGGTTTTTCATAGCTGAGGATTTGACCGGGGAACGCTTGAAGCTGCTGAAGGACGCACAGGATAGGTTTGGTAGAAGGTCGGTTTGGACGTCGGATGGTTCAATTTGGATAGACAGGAACAAGCGAAGGTGGAAGGTGGAGAGTCAGGCCGAGTTGGTGTTGATTCAGTGATGTGGTTGGCTGATGGGAAGTGGCACGCGTGAACGCACGGTGGAGGTTTCTGTGTGAGCTTGTGGTCTTGTTCTTGCTACTTGATTATGTTTAAATTTTTCATAATTTTAATGTTACATATATTTTGCGAACTGTTGTACGTTGGGTATGGGTGTGGGTTTATAAATTTTGTTTATTTGTGCTCGACGGGCGACCCTGGGTGTGTGATTTCTGGCGCGTTTCTCTCCCTTTTTCACTGCCGGTCTCCTCTTTTTGCATTGCTTTTTTGTTTTTTATTTCATAAATGGAAAATTTAAGTATTGCACATATTAATATACGCTCGCTAGCGAATGGTTTTGCCGAGTTCAGGGATTATGCTGTAGGGTGTGAACATGATCTTATTTTTGTTACAGAAACGTGGCTTAGTGCTGCTATTGACAGCCGGTTGGTTGGTGTGCCTGATTTTAATATAGTGCGAAGAGACAGAGGGGGAAGAGGCGGTGGCGTTGCGGTTTATATAAAAAATACGTTGCGCTTCACGGTGGTACATGCTAATCAACAGCCGTGGCTTGAACAACTATGGATTCGCGTTGTCCTTGGGGGTGTTAGATACGCTTTTGGCGTAATGTATCGCCCGCCGCACACGAGTTGTGCACAGTTCTTTGAAAGTTTCGAGGATACCTTATCTGCTATTCTTCTCGAGTGTGAACGCTTAGTTTGTACCGGTGACATGAATGTTGATCTGCTGGATATTAACAATACGAATACTATAAAGTTTTGTTCCTTATTGGAGGAGTTGGACCTGACGCAGGTAATTCGTGATCCCACTAGATATTCTCTTTCTAGGATGTCATTGCTTGATGTTATGACTTGTTCTCGAGACCTAAATGTTATAGATTGTGGGGTGATGAACGTGGGACGGTTAATAACTGACCATGAGTTGATCTTTTGTATATTGCCCGTTGCTAGGATTAAAACTAAAGCAGAACTTAGAATATTTAGAAGTTTCAGAGACTTTCATTATGATGGTTTCGTCATGGATCTTGAGAATGCCCCTTTTGATGATATACTTCGTTTGAATGATGTAAATTCTAAAATAACGTTATTTAATAATTTAATCACGAATGTATTTGACAAAGCATGCACCAATAAAAATTGCTAGCGTCAAGAAAAAACACAATCCTTGGCTAACTGATAATCTCAGGTTTATGATGGGACTGCGTGATGGGGCGCTGCGCAGGTTCAAGTCATCGAGAAGTCCAGCACATTTTCAGTATTATAAACAACTGAGAAATTTCGTCACTAAGGCTGTTCACCTCGAGAAGAGGGCGTATCTCAGGCACACACTTAAGAATTGTGGATATAAGTCATTATGGAAGGAATTGTCAAATTTCAAAATCGCCCCAGTAAGAAATATTTCTGAAATTCCAAACCACTTAAATGATCCGGAATTGCTGAATAATTATTTTATAAATTGTGTGCCGAATTGTCATGCGGTGAACGTGGACAGCACTGTCCAGTTTTATAGCAATAACCAAAAAACTCAATTTTTTAACAAACTCGCGTTTAATTTGGCTGTTCCGGAGCAAATCAGGCAAATTTTAAAATCGCTTAAAAGTAATGCGGTGGGCGTAGATGATGTTTCACTTAAAATGCTGCTACTTTCCTATAACATTTTATCGCCATATATAACAAATATAATTAACTCCTGTATATTAGAGAATTTTGTGCCTGATGCGTGGAAGATGTCTTACGTTATTCCACTGCCTAAGGTCTCCAGACCTACGGACTTTAAGGACTTGCGTCCAATCAGTATACTGCCGGTTCTCTCCAAGGTGCTGGAGAGGGTAATTTGTGTTCAGATTATTCAGCATTTAAACAAATATGATATTCTTCCTGCATACCAATCGGGATTTAGGAAGCATTACAGCTGCTCCACGGCACTAACACACATAGTTGATGATGTTCTCGAAGCGAGCGATAAGGGTCTTGCCACTCTTTTAATACTTTTGGATTACAGTAAGGCCTTTGATTGCTTAAATCATCGAATTTTACTGTCAATTATGCAATATGTCGGTTTTGGTGAGGGTGCTGTTAAATTTTTTGAAAGTTATTTGACTGATAGGAGGCAAATTGTCAGAATTAACAATAAGTGCTCCCGCGAAGGCATTCTGGAGAGTGGTGTGCCGCAGGGCTCCATCCTCGGCCCTCTTCTGTTCTCTATTCACACCTCTAATTTGCACTCCTGCGTTTCACGCTGCAAGGTGCATTGTTACGCTGATGACACTCAGATTTATTGTTCTTTCAGGCCGGAGGATATAGGTTGGGCTTGCTCTCGTATAAATGATGAGTTGCATTTTTTAAATCTTGAATCATTAAAACATTGCTTAGTTCTGAATCCAAAAAAATCGATTTTGATGTTATTTTGTAAGTCATCGTTGCGAGACAGTTTAACGGATCAATTGGACGTGCGCCTTAATAACGAGAGATTGAACTGTGTCAGGGAGGCTAGGAATCTGGGTGTCATCATTGATGATGAGTTGAGATTTAGAACACACATTAAAAATTGCATAGGGAAATCTTTTGGAATGTTAAAGCAAATTTTTCTTAAGAGGCACATCTTAGATAGACACTTAATAAAGTTATTGTGTGATTCCTTGGTTCTGTCTCACTTCACATTCTGTGATGTTTTATATGGTTTTTGTATGGACTCGCGGTCCGCGCGCAGGGTGCAATATGTCCAGAATTCGTGTGCGAGGATGATATGCGGTGTGCGGAGGACGCATCATATTTCGCACAAATTAAAAGAATTAAATTGGTTGAACATGGCCAACCGACGTCTTTTGCATGCAAGTATATTCTTTCATAACATCATTGGCTCACAGAAACCTGCATATTTATATAACAAGATAAAATATAGGTCAGACGTACATAATATTAATATACGGAGAAAATCTTTAATCACACCGCCATATCACAGGACAGCTTTGTTTGAGAGATCATTTGTTTTTAATATTTCCAGAATTTACAACACAATTCCAAAAACTGTTAGAAGTATGAATGCGTTTCAATTCAGGCTGTCTGTTAGACGCGATCTGTTGGCTCGGCAATAGTTTTGGTTTGTAGACCGGTTGGATTGGGGGGGGGGGGGGGGGGGGTCGTCGGTGTGTTGCGCGCCTGGGTCGTTTCGTCGCATTTTTCTTTTATTTTCTTTCATTCTCGTTTATCTTCGTTTTTCTCCAAAACTTTTGTCTTGTTGAGCTTATTATAATTGTAATTTATTACTGTAATGACAATAATTTAGTTGTTCTCTGTTTTGTTGTTTTTCTATTTTTTTAATCTTTTCTTTCTGTTTTTTTTTTCTGCGGTTAAGTGGAAGAGCAGATCGCGTTTTGGCAACAAAGCGCGAACTGAACTTCGCCGTTTGGCATAAATGTATTATTTGAAAGTGTATTTTTTTTTGTTGAATTGTGCCAATAAAGTCTATTATTATTATTATTATTATTATTAAACAGTGGTGCCTCTTGTTTTGGCTACTGACTAGTTATGTTGAAAGTTCCATGTTGGTTTAACGTGAATTGTAGCACGTATTAGATTGAAGAGATTTGTAATTTCTTTATGTATCGAGCTTTTAAGGGTGTAATGTTCCGTTATATTTGCAAGCGTTCACGGTGTGACAAACTGAAACAAAACGCGTTGTTCGATTTTGGTCAGATAAGTTTTAAATGACATATAAAGATTAGTTCTTTCCTGCGACAGAGCATTTTTTTAAATAAAATGCAAAAAACAATTTTTTTGGTGTTCTGAAAAATGCCGATATTGGAGAAGGCAACATACCCCTACCTTTTCAGTTAAGAAAAAAAAACTCTCTGTCGCAGCCTGTACATAACCTTTGTCTATAACGCCAACACTTTATTTTTTTGATATTTGCATTAATATGCAAGTGAGAAGTCATTTACGGCGGGGTGTTTGGGTAAAATTTTCAATACAATTGCCTACATTCAGGCGTTTTACTGGGATCGTCGCTAGCATCTAGCCAAGATAAAACTTTATGCACGAATGTGTGGTACAGTCAATTAGTAGAGCGGTCAACATGTATTTTCAAATGGACGAAATAATATAATAATAATTGTTCTTCTGCTATGAAAGCGAATAATTTGTATTTTGTCTTGGGTAAACTGTATTTGAAAATCAACATTATAAATAAGTTTATGTTCTTACGTTGACATACGCTTTTTACATAATAGCTACATAATTAGTTTTTTAGGTAATGGGAATGAATGAAAATAAACTATCATACGAAAATACAAGACAATACTTTTTCATTCAAGTATTTGAGCTGATGCATACAGGGTGATTTTTTTTGACCGTCTATTAGAAGTATCTGGAGAACTAAAAGAGATATTGATTTGAAATTTTGGCTGTGGCCGAAACCGGGTCGGATCTCTTTAATGAAAATATTTTCAAAATGGTGGCATTTCCGGGAATACCGGAAGTTGACACCAACTTTGTTATCTTAAATGGAATGCTACCATTTTCTATTTTTTTTTAGATTCCACGGAAAATTTTAATGTCAATTCAATACAGGTTCGCTATGTCTAAAATTAATATTTTCAGAGATATAAATTTTTTTCTCAATATTTTGACAGTTGTGGTAGATTATGTAAAAATTAATATCTCGATAACGTCTAGCAGTAAGATGTTCGATTTTTTATGGTGGCAAGACGAGGTGTTGGAGTTACTAATCAGGCAAACAAATTTTCAAAATATATTACATAAAATTTTCTAATCAACGACATATGTTGATCGCACAAAAGTAGCAAAAAGTCATTTTTCTTAGATAGAATGATACCATTTTCAATTGTTTTTTAGATTCCACGGAAAATTTTAATGGTAAATCAGTAAAGGTTCGCTATGTCTAAAATTAATATTTTCGGAGATATGAATTTTTTTCCAATACCTATTTTGACAGTTGTGGTAGATTATGTAAAAATTAATATCTCGATAACGTTTAGCAGTAAGATGTTCGATTTTCTATGGTGGCAAGACGAGGTGTTGGAATTACTAATCAGGCAAACAAATTTTCAAAATCTATTACATAAAATTTTCTAATCAACGACATATGTTGATCACACAAAAGTAGCAAAAAGTCATTTTTCTTAAATAGAATAAAAAATCGAACATCTTACTGCTAGACGTTATGGAGATATTAATTTTTACATAATCTACCACAACTGTCAAAATATTGAGAAAAAAATTTATATCTCCGAAAATATTAATTTTAGACATAGCGAACCTTCATTGAATTGACATTAAAATTTTTCGTGGAATCTAAAAAAAAATAGACAATGGTAGCATTCCATTTAAGATAACAAAGTTGGTGTCAACTTCCGATATTTCCGGAAATGCCACCATTTTGAAAATATTTTCATTAAATAGATCAGACCCGGTTTCGGCCACGGCCAACATTTCAAATCAATATCTCTTTTAGTTCTCCAGATACTTCTAATAGACGGTCAAAAAAAATCACCCTGTATAGTGGCATTAAATAAATTTAAGATTACATTCGACATATTATGGCTATTAAAACAAATACTAATTTGAAAAGTTGCATACTCGCCTAAGGTTAGGAGACAAATTCTCACATTTTTTATTATCTTCGTCATCACAAAGTTCTCAATTCGAAAACTGGTTAGATGCGTACCTCCATCCTTTCCTGTCCTGAGCTAGCCTACGCATGTCCCTAAAAGTAGAACATTCTACATCCGCAACTATTTGAGAGCAGTAGTCTAATCTGAACCTACCCTTAAATCTTTTTATTCCTGTCTCTGACTATGTCGCGAACTATTCTTTCGTGTCTCAGAACGTGTCCTACCATCCTACCGTCCTATCCTTCCTATTCTTTATTATTCTCCATACCTTTCGCTTTTCTCCAACTCTTTCTAATACCCCCCTATTGCTAACCTTATCATTTCACGGTATCTTCATCATGCGTCTGCAGCACCACATTTCCAATGCTTCTTTTCTTTTTTGGACCGTTTCTCCTATTGTTCAAGTTTCGCACCCGTACAGTGCCTACTCCATGCATATGTCTTTAAGAGCCTCTTCCGAGTTTCTACATTAACCGTTCCCGAGCATAACAATTGTTTTTTTTTCTGTTAAACGCAACTCGGCCCTGCGCTATTTTTGTTTTATATCTCTAGTGCTCCTACAATCGCGAGCTATTTGATTTCCTAAATAGCAGAAATCCGCGACTTTCTCTATATTATCTCATTTCCTTTTTCTATTTCAGTTTTAGTTCTATTTTCAATCCCTCTGCATACTTTCTTTTTATTGATCTTCATGCTGTATCCTTCTATCAAAACTGCTTCCATTTAGTTCAAAGATATTTCTAATTCATCTTGCTGGATGCTAACACTGCTTTATCTTCCGCGAATGTGAACATGTTAATAGTTTGGGCCTGTTCTGTCCTTAACAATATTAATCGCATGTTCGATATGTAAGTTGAAAACTGGAGGTGACAACGTACATCCCTGTCTCGCTCCCTTCCGGATAGCATATTTTGAAAAACAGGACGCTATGAGTATGGCGTTTATGTATATCCCAAGTAGGTTTTGCCAGTGCAGAGATATTCAATGTGTTAGCGTGCTACTATTCCCTTGTTTTCAATAGTAATCGCGGATTGTCTTTAAAAAAATACCTTTCCTGACGGGATACCGAACACAACACATCGAATGTGAAATTCTGTAAATTACAATAAACTTTAGAAGAAAAAATGAAAAAGGATCCACTTGAATTGGAAAAAACACTCTTTGCGCATTTTGGAATTGAGCCACGCCTGTTGCTTGCTTTGCAAGAAGTTCAGCAGTTATTAAAACGCGTGAAAATGGAAGTAGACCAGTCAGTTCAGTATTTAACCCCATCATGCTCCTAGCGTCCTCTGTTTCAAATTATGCTTCCGGATATCTACTTCTCTTCGTTCCTGCTCAAATTCTATAACTGCCGTTTGCTCTTTGTAGAGATTATGTATTATTCTTCTGTTCCTATATTTCATCCCTGCCTTTCTGATCGCTTCGAACATCTTCCCCCATTTTACGTTGTCGAAGGCTTTTTTCTAAATATGCAAATCCTATACAGGGTGTTTCAGGAGGAATGGTACATACATCAGTATGTTATAGTTTCGCTCATTTTGAACAAAAATGTTCATATGAACACGTGTTCAATTCTCAATGCTTACTGAGTTAAGCCAACTGAATTATTGCATAAACGAATTTATTACCTCATTAATTCTGGCAACTAACTTTTGATATACAAAGTAAAGTATAGATTTTAGAGGAATGGCCCAAAAATCCCACATCCAAACTTGGCAGTTCTTCCCGGCGCTCCTTTATTCTTGTAGCACTGGCCATAATATGGGCGATTAATTAATCACGTGTGCCACCATGGCCGATCCTAATATTGCTAAATGGCAAATTGCTCTGTAATGCGCTCTACATTAAAATTACTGTATCTTAGTAACCATTGAGAATTGGACACCTGTTCATATGAACTTTTTTGTTCAAAATGAACTGTTCTATAACATACTGAAGTACGTACCATTCCTCCTAAAACACCCTGTATAGGTGCTCTTTCTCTTTCTATTGTATATTCAACAGATGCTTTTTACATATAAATGCTATTGTATTTACCAAATACTGCCTATGTAAGGTACCAAAATATACTCGTAAAGCTGGCCTCGTGCGTTCCTCTACTTAGTCTAAATCCGAACTGATCTTCTCCTAATATTTCTTCCGTCCTTTTCTCCATCCTTCTTTGCACAACTCTAGTCAGAATTTTTGACGCGTGAGAAGTTAAACTGATCGTTCTAAAATTTTCACACCCAAACGCGTCGTTCTTTTTTGACAAAGCGACTATGATGTTCCTTTTATAATCTTCTGGAATTTCATCTGTCTCGTATATACGGCTAACTAGTTTAAATAGACGCTCTCTTACCTCTTGACCTGCACACTTTAAAATTTCTCCCTGCAATCATAATTATTTCATACGCTTCGTCAGTTTCTCCTACTTCGAACTTATCTTCCACTTCTTTGCATTTATTATCAATCCAGTGTTATTTCGCTTTCCCACATTTCCGAATAATTTCCCACTCGACCGCTTTAAAAATTTGTTTCCCTCCTTTAACTAGCCTATTTTTCTATTTTCGGCTCTCGTCTATTAGAGTCACTATATCCCTTTTGTTATCCAGGGTTTTCTACTTTCATTCTGTTTGTGACCCAAAGTACCTATCTCTAGCTGCAGAATCTAATCTATTTTTAATGTGCCTATAATATAATAATATAATGTTTATAATATAAATTTTCCGACATATTTTGATGAGTACCAACTACACGACATTATTTTTTAACATCCTGTATAATACAGAATAGAAAATCTAGTGGGGAGGGGTCTCTTATATATGCTTTTTCTCTAAAATGTTTAAGATGCAATAGAAGAAACGATACGCCTATTTCTAGGTGCCGCACTGTAATAAAAATGCATACTTTCTAGCTTTACGAACCTTGCGTATAAGCTCTTTAAAATCGTCTTTTTGTAAAAGCACGTCGGCAGCGTACGTCTGCAGTCCGAACTTCATGGTACTCTCTCTAGATTTTCTCGTACGTTAGCAACATTACACCCTTAAACTCGTAGGATGTATTTTTGCTTTATTACATTAAACCGTTTAATTGGACTACCCTTGTGCTATATCGAATTTTCCTAACATTTTATTCTTATAATTCAGTAACGCACGTAGTATAACACGTTTTTGAACAAAAAATTTAAATACGGAAATGAGGGGACTATTAAATTATTAGGTATAGTCTCCATTTGTCGAGATTCTTGTGTTGAAACTAACTATTTATAATGCGATTTGTTTTGTCTGAGTAACGCAGCTTCATACAGCCGACTTCAGCATTTCAGATTCGGAGACCCATATTACGAAAATTTAATAGATAGGTACAGGATTCTTTAAATGATTCGTAATTAGAGATAATTGTATTGATTTTAGTGCTACTAAACTGAAAATTCGTGTCATTGGTGTCGGCATTAATTTGTCAAATATTGTTAGACCCTAACCATCTCTAATGTTAACCAGCGAAAAAATCTGGCGTATAGAAGTACTTTTTAATACATGACAATCATCTTTGCCTCGTATTACAACCTTTGGACAGAAGTAATGTATAAGTTGTAACTAGAACGCAGCGAAACGCGTGCGCTAAGATATGCTGATAATCTTGGAGATGTTCAGGGGGGGGGGTGTTCTCAAATCACATGCAACCAGTCTTGGGAATAACAAAAAGATGGTGAACAGTAGAAGAACTTATCTAAGTGGAGTTCACGAGAAAGACGAACTCAGGACATGAGCTCTAACCGTTGACTGAATAGTCAATCAACGATCTAACGTAGGAAAGAAGTTAAATATTCCGGACTAACCATAGGCAACAAATTATATTACAGCGGTCACCTGGAGAACTTAATGAAAGGGTCCTATGGGCCTGCCAGAAACAACGTGAAAGCTTAGGCGAGCATTGTTTTCCTGAAATACTCCAATGACGGATGGATGCCTAATATGCTGGCATAATGCCAGAAAGGGAGAATCCTTTACCAAGCTAAGAAAATTGCAGACTTGCATTTATTAGGGACCACAGGCACTGTTGGGATCTGCCACCGCTACACATCGTGAAGAGTGGAGCCAAAGTTCATCTAATCTAATAGGACCACAACTCACTTGGTGTTTAGAATACTATTAAAAGAACACACAGAATTACTCACAAGAATTCTGAATAAACCCTTGGAAATTATAGATGGGACAAGAATTACAGAAGTAGTAATGTACGGCACAGAACAACGTAATTTATTGTAGAGTAGGTACCGACAAACGAGATTCAGGTAGAGGTCAGCAAGATAATAAGAAAATGTGATTCCGAAGACATACCCGACATCATAAGAGAAGAAGTCCACATGACAAGAATACATTCCATGAATGAAAACACTGCTCAACTAAATTTGTTTTTAAATTCTCTGTATAAGACAGGCAATAAATTAATTGCAAAAAAATAATATCTCAAACCAAGGTGAGCCTTGCGTGTCAGAAATGTAATAAAGTACTAGAAGTGCCTGGTTGAAATTTCTTCCCTTATAAATAAATAATGAAGCAGTAATTTTGCAATATTGCATAAGTTTAAAAAAGAAACGACGATTACAAACAGATGACCAGTTTTATTTGTTCGCACAATTCAAAAGTACACTCAACATTTGCTAATTTCAGTATTAAATATAAAGTCTGTAAAAAATGTCCTATATTTTGCTATAACACAGTCCTTTTACTATTAAACTTGAAAGTCGGATTTTCAGCATTTTATCCTCTGAAGGGTGGCTTGAATGAACCGAAACTTTGAGCTTGAGCGCCGCCTTCAGTTGCAACATTATATGCTATCGCTCTTTGAATAGCTTCCGGAATGGGTGGAGGAGTAGGGAGATGTGCCCCAGAAGGTTGGAAACCATTTTCATCGGCAACATAAGAAACTGCTATTGGAATTCCTTCAGGCGAGATATATTGAAAAGATCCTTGAGCAGCCTCGGCTTCTTCTGTTGGACTTATTTGACGAACTTGTCCTTGTTCTTGAGCAGCAATTTTATTTTCAGTTTCATATCTGGAAAATAACAATGTTGGCAGAATTGCTCTCGTTTACTTTGTTTATTATTCTACGTGACCAAACCTTAATTCTAACCTAGTAATACAAATAAAATATACATTTTTTGTTTCAGTTTCATATCTGGAAAATAATAATGTTTGCAGAATTGCTCTCTTTTACTTTGTTCATTGTTCTACGTGACCAAACCTTAATTCTAACCTAGTAAGATAAATAAGATAGACATTTTTTGTTTCATTAAGTTAGTTTCATCTGCTGTTAAGTATTTTGCGTTTTTCCCCAAAGAAAAACCTAGGAATAGAGAAAAATTGACTAATTTTGTCACATGCATATAGCGGTCAATGCGCTATTGCAATTGTTTATTCTGACAATAAACAACAACAATAAAACGGTGAATGTCCGCACAGACACAGACAACCTTAGCAGTATATATTCCTACCTACTTACACTTTTCAATAAGAGAAATAATATTGCGGATTTGATACCCGATTGATATGTTGGTCTAACCTTAAGGACTCTCCTCCGTGTTTCCTCTTGTAAATGCATATATCGTTGGAAACCCTGTTATTGTTAGTAACCTAGACATATTATTTATTTATTCGTCAAAAAAGCCATTTCAATAATTTATTTTTAAATTGTAATGTATGTCTTTGCAAATTCATAAGTTTACCATCTAATATAGTTGTAAATTAACCCTGTTCTATAATTCTGTACACGAAGAAATTTCCAACTGACTGTTACGGTTAATTTTTAATCTCACTATCATGTAAGTTTTTAGTTTTATATTTTGATAGTTGCTGCATTTTCCTGTATTTTTATAGCCTCCTGATGAAGCAATAAATTATTTCGAAAGCTTGAGCTAGATAAAAGAGTAATCTTCATTCCGCCCTGGCGGGTTTCCCAATAAACTAAAATTTGTTAACCAGATTCGCCGTCTATTCTCGTATAAGATATGTTTCTACAGAATATTTAACAAATAAAGTTAAAGCAGAAGACAGACACAAGAAATCCAATTACAAGATTACTTCTTGAAGATACTACCTTGTTTGAAATTATAGCAAGAGCCTTGGGATCTTGCTGGCATGCGCGAGTGAGTAGTCGTTCATGCTCAGCAACAGTGCCCGCGGTTTGGCTATGGATGGGTGACCCATTTCTGCGCTGTGGCTAGGGCGCGCCTTGGATCACCTATCCAGATTTACCTAATGAAGTTTTCCAGGTTTTCCTCATTCTCGCACTAAATGGTGGGTAGAGTACTAACAACTGTAGGTCGTTCCTGTGACGCACCTGCGGCCAATAGTAATATGCCGCCTCCTCCGTCCCGCACAAGCCATGTAGTTAGCTTCTGGGGCTAACCTTAGGGTTAGTAGGAGTGAGTAGAGATATTATTATTACTATTATATTATGCATTTAAAAATATAACTATCTGGAAACTAAATTTGTTGCCTTAGTGTGATACCAACTTGCAGAAACAAAATCTTCCTGCCGATCTTGTATGTATTACACTAAAATTTATGTCCCAAAAGTCTACAAGCTTCTTGTCAGCACATCACCTCACTAATACCTACTATCTCTAAAACTAACCTAAATTTTAATTTTTAAATTGTCTAATTTTCGTTCTTTTTTCTAAAAATACGCGCTACGAATGTGGAATGTTGCACTTAGCACCGTATTCATTACCGACGATTCATCTTGAAGCAATTCGTTTCTGGAGATCTGATACCATCACTTAAGATATTAGTAACTATGTAAAATAATGTTGCTGTTTTCCGCTTCCTCTCACATCTGAGAAATATGCATCACGGGGTC
The DNA here is from genome assembly GCA_963966045.1 of Xestobium rufovillosum. NCBI lineage: Eukaryota > Metazoa > Arthropoda > Insecta > Coleoptera > Ptinidae > Xestobium > Xestobium rufovillosum. The sequence goes on from OZ014501.1 coordinate 2,374,907, forward strand.
ATATCGGCCGTCACGGTCTCTGCCACACTAATTACTGAAAGAGCTGCTGCCCTCTTTCAAATAATTGTGTTCGTCTAGTTTCTCACTAAAAACTCCTTCAATATGGTTAAACTTATTCTTTGGCTCGTTAAGTCATTGAAATGTGCAAGAGAGCCTACCCATTCCAATATTACCAGAACTGCGTAGAATTGCAAGCTCATCAGGACTGTGCATTCTTAAGAATTATGTAAAATGGAGAAATCTGTATGCGAGATTTTATAGATGGAGCAGTTGGGTTTGTTTAGTGGATTATCATCATCATAAAGTTTTCAGTCAGAAAACTGATTGGACGCGTACCTCCATCCTTTCCTATGCTGAGCTAACCTACGCATTTCCCCAAAAGTTGAACATCCTACATCCCTAACTATTTGAGAGCAGTAGTCTAATCTGGGCCTACCCCAACCTCTTTTTATCCCTATCTGTGACTCTAGTTTCTAGTATGTCGCGAACTAAGCCTTCGTACCCCAGAAGTTGTCCTACCATCCTATCACTCCTATTCTTTACCGTCTTCCATAAATATCGCTTTTCTTCAACTCTTTCTAATACCTCTCTGTTGCTAACCTCATCTATCCACGGTATCTTCATCATGCGTCTATAGCACCACATTTCGAATTCTTCTAATTTTTTCCTATCCGCTTCTCCCATTGTCAAAGTTTTTTACCCGTACATTGCCGTACTCCATACATACGTTTTTAAGAGCCTCTTCCAAGTTTCTAAATTCATCATTCCCGAGCATAATAGTTGTTTCTTTTTATTAAATGCAAGTCTGCCCTGCGCTATTCTTTGTTTTATATCTCTAGATCTCCTACCATCGCGAGTTATTTGACTTCCTAAATAGCAGAAATCTGAGACTTCCTCTATCTTCTCATTTCCAATTCGTGTTTTAGATTTAGTCGTATTTTCACACCCCCTTACACACAGGAATTTTGGTTTTCTTTTTATTGAGCTTCATATACCATAGCCCTTCTTCAAAACCGCTTCCATTTCGTTCAGAGCCCTTCCTAATTCTTCTTTGCTGAATGCTAATACTGGTACGTCATTCGCGAATCTGAGAATATTAATATTTTGGCCCTGTATATTAATTCCAGCAGCTATTCTATCTTTAACAATATTAATCGCATCTTCAATGCATAGATTGAAAACTAGAGACGATAACGCACATCCCTGCTTCACTCCCTTTCGGATATATACTTCTCTATGTTCCTGCTAAAATTCTATAACTGCCTTTTGCTATTTGTATAGATTATGAATTATTCTTCTATCCCTATACTTCATCCCTAAATCTTTGAGCACTCCGAACATCTTCCATTTTACATTGTCGAAGGCTTTTTATAAATCTACAAATCCTATATAGGCGCTCTAGCCCTTTTCTACTGTTTTTTCTATTATTACTAATAAAGCTAAAATGACTTCGCGCATTCCCCTATTTCTTCTAAATCCGAACTGATCTTCTAATATTTCTTCCGCCCATTTCTCCATCCTTGGCACATTCTAGTTAACATTTTCGACGCGTGGGAAGTTAAGCTCATCGTTCTAAAATTTTCACACCTATCCGAACTTTTTTACTTTTGGCAAAGCTACTATGTTGTTCCGTTTGTAATTTTCTGGAATCTCGCCTGTCTGGTATATGAAGCTAACTAGTTTGAATAAAAGATCTCTTACCTCTTGACCTGCGCACCTTTAGATTTCTGCCTGCAAGCCATCTATACCTGGCGCTTTATTGTTTTTTAAACTTTTTAGTCCTAGCTCAAACTCTTCTCTCATTATAGGGCAGCCTACGTTGTCCCCGTCTAGAGAACTGCTTTCCCTTTCTAATACACATAATATCTCCTACTTCTTGTCCCCCACATAAGTTTGCCAAATATTCTTTCCACCTATCTGCCTTCGCTCCGCTTCCGATTAGGATAATTCCTGCCTCGTTTCTAATGTTTTTGCTACTAGATCCAATTTCTCTGAAATTTCTCATAATTATTTTGTATGCTTCAACAGTCTCTCCTACTTCGAACTTATCTTCCACTTCTTTGAATTTAATATCAATCCATTGCTCTTTCGCTTTCCTACATTTCCGAATAATTTCCCACTTGATCGCCTTCTCTATAATTAGACTCACAATATGTTTTGTTATCCATCGTTTTCTACTTTCATTCTGATTATTACCCAAAATATCTCTAGCTGCGGAATCTAAACTATTTTTAAAGTAATTCCATTCTGCCTCTATGTCATTAACCATAATTTCAGCCGCGTCCTTTAGTACTTCGTTTATCTTTTCCTCTAGTTAAATTCTTCCGCTTCTTTTTTTAAAATCTTAAATTTATGATTGGCCTTCATAACCACTATGTTGTGATCACTATCTATATCTGCTCCTGAACAACTTCTACAGTCCCTAACTTGATTTCTAAATATTTGCCTAACGAGAATATAATCTATTTGATATCTACCTGGGCCTCCGGCATCTTCCACGGATAGCGTCTCCTAACATGATGGTGAAATAGAGTGTTCGCGACTGTTAGGTTAGGTTATCGCAGAACTCTATCAGTCTAACTCCCCTATCGTTCCTATTGCCTAATCCAAAGGTGCCAACTATTCCGCCTTCCCTCCTTGTGCCTACGGCTGCATTGAAATCTCATACAATTATTAAATTTTTGTGCCCCCTCACAAAATCTAGCACATATTCAATATCACTATAATCTGCCTCTACGGCCTCATCACTATAGTTAGAATTGGACATATATACCTGAATTATTACTGTTTTTACAGGTTTCGAATCTAACCTAACCATAACTACCTTGTCACTTTGCTGTAAGAAATTTTCTACACCCTGCCCTACTTTCTTCCGCATAACAATTCCTACTCCCTAATTTCCTCATACAGATCCTGTGTGTATTACTCTAAAATCTCCGCTCCAGAAGTCTCCAGCTAATACCTGCCACTTCTAATGCTTACCTATCCATTTCAATTTGAAAATGTTCTAACTTTCCTACTTGTTTCATGCTTCTAACATTCCACGCTCCGATACTTATGATTGCTGATTACTCCCCCTGAAGCAGTCCCCGCTCGTAGATCCGAATGTGGAACTATTTTACCTCCGTAAAATTTTACTCCAGAAGGTTCCATAATCATAAATTAAGGTAGGCTGTTCTAGGGATAAAATAATGTGGTGGTTTCCCGTTGCCTTCCACATCACAGTAGTGTGCATTACAGTGCCATGCCGGCCCTCACGATCTCTGCCACTCTGATTACTGAAAGAGCTGCTGCCCCATTTCAGGGACTTGATTTAGTCTGTTCTCAAATAAAAACCCCTCCATACAATATGGTTAAACCTATGGTTCAGCTGTTTAGGTCATTGAAGCACGCAAAGCATCCCACCCGTTCCAGTATTACTAGAACTGCATCAAGGTATAGTACAAGATCCCGAATAAGGTCGACCTTCACCCATCTGTTTTCCTAATGAAAGGTATTTTTTATCAAACATAACATGTGAACAAACAAATCGCAGATGGGTTGTCTAATTCTATCAGGTCAAGACTACCCTTAATTAAAAATAATGTAATTATTTTTTTTTTGATTTCTACACTCATTTGTTTTCTCAAAGAATTCAGTACCAATCGAGAGTACCAAGTATAAGGAACAAGGAAAAGGTAGGTTGTCTATATTTTACTGCTCGCTATTACCGGGTTGCCAGGTATAAACAGGTGAGTTGGTATTATAAATTTACACTCATCTGTTTTCTGATTCAAATATGTGTTAAAATAAAGATAATTTTATTGCGAACACGGAGGTATTAGGTTGCCTAAGCAAAATCGGTCAAGACACACGGTTGTCGCGCTTTAAAAATTGGAATATTTCACAAGTTTCAGAGTTGTCAGTGTCAAATTAAATGCGAGAAAATTAAATCTCTCAGGAGAGTGAACATCGAGTAGGCAAATTACGACTTCCAGATTCTGTTGCATCTCTGGTCCCATACTCATGTACTTCGTTTTGCTTTCGTTCCATTTCAGTCCCAATTTTAGAGCCCTTCCACTTAACCTTTCTATTACAGTTTTGAGGCTATTTCTTGTGTTTGCTATAATTACCACATCGTCTGCATATGCCAGGCACTGGTGGTTATTACCGTAGATTGTTCCTTGCCTGTTGATACCGCTATGCCGCTATCCCTAACACGACACAATTAGGTAGAAAAGTGGGAGAGATAAAGGCACGTACTGAAAATTGCGGTTGGTTCATGGATGGCTATTTAAAACCAACAGGGTTCGTTGGGGGACCCAACACCGTTACAAGTTGACCATACATATATTGCACTTGACAAGCAGTGATAACGATGACAATTCCTCAGAAACTGAGTATCATCTTGCAACTTCTGATGAATCTGATGCTGAAGAACTTTTTGTATTTAGGTACATGTGTAATGACATCAGAATTTTGTAACAAAATATTTCTTTACTAAAATAATGTGTTATTAATTTGTACCTATTTACTCTGTTTACTCTGTTATTTCTTGTATATTATTATACTGTTATATATTCTTATATTAAAAATTGTTTTTAAATTATCTATAGCACGGAAAAAGGGCATGCGCACTCTCTTTCACTCGGCAGCTGCCTCGCATGCAGCTGTTATGCTGCGTCCTCTTTCGCACAGAATAGTACGCTCAACGCTCGTCTGTTGCGCACAGCTCGCTTATTCAAATATTCCAATTTTTAAAGCACGACAACCGTGGGTGTGTCTTGACCGATTTTGCTTAGGCAACCTATTACCACCATGTTCGCAATAAAATTATCTTTATTTTAACACATATTTGAATGAGAAAACAGATGAGTGTAAATTTATAATACCAACTCACCTGTTTATACCTGGCAACCCCGTAATAGCGAGCAGTAAAAGATAGACAACCTACCTTTTCCTTGTTCCTTATACTTGGTACTCTCGATTGGTACTGAATTCTTTGAGAAAACAAATGAGTGTAGAAATCAAAAAAAAATTAATTACATTATTTTTAATTAAGGGTAGTCTTGACCTGATATAATTAGACAACCCATCCGCGATTTGTTTGTTCACATGTTATGTTTGATAAAAAAATACCTTTCATTAGGAAAACAGATGGGTGAAGGTCGACCTTATTCGGGATCTTGGACTAGTACAAGTCCGTTGGGATAGATGGTTTAGTGGATGTCACGAAAATAAGATACGATCCCGCTACTGTCCTATAAATATGCAATGAACAACTTTTTTATTTCTTATTTCTCTCATACTGAATTTTTGCAAATTTGGATTCAATAAAATCCTTTTCAACCACGGATAATATCAATATAAGAAAATGAAAATTGTTTTTTATTAATTTTGTTAGTAGGTAAATTACTATTTATTTTAAAAATATAAAATTATAATTTTTCAGGATATCTCGGAAATGAAGGTAAAAAGTCTGGGTAGGTATTACTCAGCGATTCATTAAAGGCTTAACATAGCAGAACTTCTCTTTTATTTAACCTCGCTGCTATTTCTCATGATTCTTTAAATACCCATTCACCACTCATTTGGTTTCGACCAAAAATGTATAGAAACTTTCCATATCTTTTGGGTAATCAGCTCTTTCCTACTTGGAAGTTTTTCTGCTTTTATGGTTGACTGCTTTCTATCACCCCGTATTTTGATCCGACAATTAGTTCTTTTAAAAAATCATTATTTGTTTGCAATATCCAAAAATTCGTTTGATTTTGCTGCAATAAAATAAATTGCTGTATGACAAAAAATTTGCTTACGCATATTGGTAGCCTCCATCGGGTTGGATATCTTGGTTTTGGTTTACGATGCGGGCTATACTTTCAGAGCCAGGAGCGACAGGCAATCCTCGTTGGGGAATCGATAGTACCGGTGCCAACAGAACTGCAATTACGACCTGAATAAAAAAAGCAGTTAATTCCAAGAACCAATTTTCTTCTGACAAAGATTTGAACAATATATAAATTTTTTGATGGTTTCTTATAGCCTTCATGGTGTCCCCCTCTGCTATGAAACGCCAGTCGTGGTAGTCAGTCTGTTACTTTTTGCGTACATACAGTTAAACAAATAATTCTTGCTTAAAAATTACTAAATTCTTTCTTTTTTGTTTCCCTTTTCTATTCTTTCTTGTTTATTGAAAGTTCCACCAGTTAGATTTATTGCTTGACAAATTTCTGTCTAGCGCCGGAGAACGCGCAAACAACTGAAAGAGGCACTTTTGAGGCACTTTCTGGATTCTACAGAAAATTCTGGTTGGTGTTGATATAAAACAGTAGTGCATAATAAATTAATAGTAAAAAATATTTTTAAAAACAAGCATTTATTTAAATGCTCTGAAAAAAGGAAAATAAACTTTCAAATAAATCAAACCAAAGCAAACCCATAATTTTGTTACCTTACACAATTTGTTATGATATAAAAGCTTGTCGCGAGAATATATATACAATATATCTTGACGAAAGTAATTCTAAGTAGAAATTGTATTTTTATATGAAAGAAATTTACACACGAAAATCTGGCGACAAGCTTTTATATCATATACGGTGCTTTGCCCTACACACCCGAACTATGCAATATTGCTTGCTTTATATATACTTTATATATAGTTTATATATAAAGCAAGCAATATTGCATAGTTCGGGTGTGTAGGGCAAAGCACCGTACTGATGAGTCCCGAAAGGACGAAACCAGTGGTCTACGGTTTTCCATGCACATTCGAAACATGGAATATTGAAAAACTTCTAACAAACTAACATACATTGCAATTTAAAAAAAAGCTTGTAAAAAATGGGAGTTTCATTATTTAATTTTGTTGAATTCTGGTAATATTTTGATTCCTCAGTTTAATGTCACATCCTAATCACTGGGCGCAGTATTTTCAAACTTTAAGTACACTGAACTTTAATTTAGACCTTTGTCATTAATGCTACGGCCGGCAATTGTTTGGATTTGAATTTGTTTATTTTGCAGCAGACGCTAAAGAGTACCCTGCAACTGTAAATAAATGAAATCTCTCTTATATCGTGGAAATTTTGACATTTAGAGGTTGTTTATGTTACATAAATTCGATCTAAAATTTTACGGAGAACCCAAAAGTGTAAAAAATTAGGTAGTTCTATTTAAAATAAGGAAGTTAGGCGCCACTTCCGGTATAACCGGAAGTTGGATTAAGTTGCCATTATTTTCATTGAATAGAGAATATTTGAAAATGTGATACTAGAAATTTTCAGAATTCTATTGTGAGCGCTTCTCCACAAATTTCTAATAGGAACTTGTCGTGACACATCCTGTATGTTATACAGGGTGTTTCAGGATTAACTGGACAAACTTAAAATCTGAATTCAGGACCCCAAAATGAGAAAAAAGGTTCCTATGAGGGTATGTCCGGAAACGCTTCATTAAAGAGTTGCCTCCCTCCAAAGACGCTAAAGTTAGGCTTTTATTTTCTTTCTCAAACTTGGTGAAAGATGAAAAAATTAATTTTGATGAAGATTTCCTACCATCGAAAACGCTTGCAAGGGACACTTTTTCAACCATCCCTTATCATTTAAATCGGTGATAACAGCAACCCTCATTATATTTTTTTATTTAAATTTTTTTCGGACCCGAATTTTATCATATGAAAATGTGGCTTGCAAAGCCTGATTCATTTAGAAACTTTTTGTCTTTTATATTTTTCACGAGACTGATAGTTTTTGAACAAGAAAAGTAAATATGTTGTCACGACCCATAACGGTTATTTGAGAAATTATTGCATGAGGTACCTATTTAAGAAAATGGAAAATGCCTAATAGGATGATGCGAAATAATCGATTTTACACGGTTATTTGACAGCAGCCTCCTAGGCAATTTTCATTTTCTTAAATAACTACCTAGGTACCTACCTAATGCAATTTCTCAAAGACACAAAAAGTTTCTAAATGAATCAGGCTTTGCAAGTCACACTTTTATATGATAAAATTCTGGCCCGAAAAAAGTCCAATAAAAAAATTGAATGGGGGTTGCTGTTTTCACCCATTTAAATGATAAGGGATGGTTGAAAAAGTGTCCCTTGCAAGCGTTTCCGACGGTAGAAAATGACTATCAAAATGTATTTTTTAATCTTTTCAAAATTTGAGAAAGAAAATAAAAGCCCAACTTTAGCCGATATCTTTGGAGGGGGGCAACTCTTTAACGAAGCATTTCCGGACATACCCTCATAGGAACTTTTTCTCTCATTTCTAGGTCCTGAATTCAGATTTTAAGTTTGTCGAGTTAATCCTGAAACACCCTGTATAATAATTATTGATAGTGCGCATAGTAGTGTTATAAACTTAAATTTTACTTCACCTATAAGTTGTACTGGATACTAAATAATTAATAAAGTAATTGGCTCTTGTTCATATATCTAATCGTCGCAGGTCCATATATAATAAGAAAATTAGTTGCATATAAAATGAATGCACTAACGAGTCCCGCAAGGACAAAACTAGTGATATGCAGTTTTCTATAATTACTTTGAACACAACATATTAATTTGGTCTATTCCACCTATTAAATTGGCTTTTCATGCAGCCTGGTAACCTTAGAGTATTCACCTAAAGCTTGCTTCAATTGTCCCAAAAGTCGGGTATAATTTTATAAATTTTTCTCTTTTACTAATATTATCTTAGAGCCTGCCTACAAAGTGATGCACGACTTTTGAGGCATGTGCAGTACATTCAATTTTTTATTTCTGTCGCCATGCTTGAGGAAAAGAACATATTATACGGAGTGAATCGAAACGACGGGAATAAATTTAAATAGGAGATAAAGTGACCCAAAATAGAAGGAAAAATATATGAATATACAGTGTTTCACGAATGGGGTTGACAAGAGACAAACTTCTTTAATATTAATTTTACGCAGAAAAATTATAAATGAATCGTCTGAAATGCTCCGTACTCTCGAGGTGTATTTTTCTATAACAGAAAAATTGATACTTTATTAAACATTCTGCTTCTCGGGAAACCTCAGGTGCAATGCTTTAATTTGATTTTGAACTTATACGGTGTCTGAAAAAATTAAATTTCATATAATTACAAGAAAAAATGTGGCCTTGTGCAAATACACTAGGTGCAAAAATTGAGATAGCTGATTTAGTAAACATTATGTTACTTCAGAGTCTAAAATGAGTAATAGCAAAGTTTTTCCTTTCGACAATTGCATCCGTGGACACAATTTATGTTCTATAAAGTACATAAATCCTGACGAAGATATCAGGCGTTGAAAATTATTCGATCTTTTCGATATATTTGAGCAAGTTTCACACCCGAGCAGCAATATTCTTTTCTCACAATATATCCTTGAATTTGTACAATATACCAGCTTGAAATTCCCACTGCAATTTCTATAAAACTCTAGGAGCCAGTACTGCGTCGATTGGGCTTTTCAATTTTCTGATGTTTCTTTTTATCCTGAATTCAAAAACATGTCCTTTGTTTGGAAAAGTTTTAAAATAGTTCTCAGTAATAAGTTTTCGTACATTAATGAGTGAGAATCCACAAAATGATTGGAACATTTACCTATTATTTTTAAAATTCTCTGCAAATTGCTTTTCCATGTTCGCTTGCTAAAAAATTGAAATTAGTTATATTTCCCTACACTGAAATCTTTCCAAACCATCCACGTTTTCGAATTCAGGATAAAAAAGATAGATACAACAAGAAGTTAAAAAATTCAACATGCTCCCTATAAGAAATCAAAATTTTGATTATAATTATTCACTATTTTTTCCACCGTAGAGAACTGGACGAACGCCTGCGCCGTAAAGCGTAAGGCTGAAGATGAAGAAAATAATTGGATGGAGAAAGTCCGTTTATACATACAATCAAAATGACACGAAAATTCATCTTAAAATGGGCTCTTATTAAAAGAGTAAATAACCATTTTTCAGTTTATTCATGCTATTTCGGTAACTATTCAGAAGAGATAAAATTTCAAGAAATCGTATCGATGAGGATCAAACAAGTCGTCGTTTTCCCAGTTTAACATTCTCTCTCTTCACTAATAATCAAGATAACGATGCGCCCTGTATACAAACTTAAAAATGTGCTGGTATAATTTTCAATAAATTAACTTTAAACTGGGAAAGAATTTCGGGACGCAGAGTGGTTTTAAATTATTATTAACTTCCCATTGTTTACCTACTGAATTATTACATGACAGAAGCGTACGTGCTTATTGTAGGCATCCATCATTGCATAAAAGCATCCAAAGCCATCATATGCACTGTAAAGTATCTCAGATATTTCAGATTTTTAATGTTTTGAACAAGATCTAAATTCTGCTATTAAAGTTATTACAGTATACAGATAGGTATTTTTAATATTATCATATCTTTTATAATTATTATTGTATTCAGTCACAAATATCAGTACTATATTCAGAATTTACTTATGTATAATATACTTTTACATACATTAAATCAACAAGAACGACTAAGTATATTAAATTGTTATTAAAATTAAAGCACCGAATGAGAACTACCCCTTTTGATGCAAGAAAAAAAATATATCACTTGTGTCATTCAACTTACTAATTTGTACATCTTGCCTAACTGAATCATTCACAGACACAGAAAAACTGATTCTGAAAATACGAAATCCAATATTTATAGCATGATAAAATTGACCTGCCGCATTTACAGAACGATGGCCAGCATTCATTAAAAATTTCATCAGCTGTGCAACATCTTCTTGTATATGGTTTAAGGTCAGTCAGTAAACGTAAGTTTATTTCGTCTAACACTAGTCAGATATTATGTCTGACATTTAACAATTATGGTAAACTCACGTTTAAGTTCAGTATTATAATTTATTACACAGGATGTTTCAAGACGAGTTTAAACCAGGTGTATCCCAGAAACTAAATGCCGAAATTTGATTTCTTGCAGCCTCGAATCTTTAAGACCTAAGGGTCGACTGTAATATCTAGTTCCGCTAGTAACAGATCTGAACTTCGTTAGTTCGAATAAAACGCACCTACCTATACGATAATTTAAGTTCACATCTTCCTGTTCTTAAGCAAAAAGTTCTCCACTACGACTACTAACAAAAAAAAATTAATAAGTGGATAGTTTTACATCAAATATTACGAATTCTAAGATTGACTTTAAAGTTCTTAATTGTTTTGAAAATATTTTGCAATTTACAACTAGATATTAAATTTCAGATTAAAACTTTAGTATGTATTAATTGCATGGTTAGGTAACCAAATGTACACCATATTCATATTTTCTTCAATATTCTTATCTTGACGATATATAAAACCGGGATAACCCGAAATGATGTACGTTTGGTTGCATAATCAGATCTTGGAGGTCCATTTAGAACGTTGTTGAAGTTAGCATCAGCTTCAGATTTGAGATTCATAAATTTACAGTGGACCAAACGATTATTGTATTTGATGGGAAAAAATCGTGAAACTGGTAATTTAAATAGTATTTGACATGAGTATAATTATTGACGTGCTATTCATCAAATCGAAAACTACCTAGAACATAACTGTCAATTAACTGTGGAAGAAAAATACAATACACGTTCTGGCTTGGCCGCTTGGCCAGTAGAATTTTTTGAAATTTTTGAGGTTCGGAAAGGAGATCATTATATTCTGAAACTTTTGTTCGGCCTTTTTAATTAGAACGGAAATCTCTCTGGGAAAGGAAAATGCGAAACACGTTTCGGCTTGACCCAATCGACTTTTTGAATTTTTTGGTCGTTTGAAATGAAACCCTCATACTTTGGAATGAAACTTTGTTTCGCGCCATATATGCTATAGAAAACAATAAAGTACATTTTGATACGGTCTATATGATTTTCCAAAAGGTAAATACGTTTTTATGTAAACAAAAGGTTGAACTTAAGTAAAAAGTTAATTGACAGTTATGTTCTAGGTAGTTTTCGATTTGATGAATAGCACGTGACTTATACCCATGTCAAATTCTATTTAAATTACCAGTTTCACGATTTTTTCCCATCAAATACAATAATCATTTGGTCCACTGTAAATTTATGAATCTCAAATCTGAAGCTGATGCTAACTTCAACAACGTCATTTAGACAGCAGAGTAATCATAGATACAGGACGACATTTTGTAGTTATAGCATAAGTAATTTTCGACGCAAAATAAATCGCTTATAGAGCAATCAACAATAATTTATTTGAAATGTGTCTGCGAAATTAGTATCCCGAAGGAAAAATGTTGTTATGCGTTGGCTGCTTGACGATTTTCCATAAATCAGTATAATCGTAGTCATGGCATTAAGGGGCTGCAATTCAAACCTACAATTTGCTTAAGAACAGAAATTACTAGAAGTTGATACCTTAACAACATCATCATCAACTACCTGTTTTCGTCCCCTCCGGATGTATATTTTCGCAATATTTATACCCCTGCCTTTCGCCTAGTGATTTCTGCGGTCTGGTTGTTCTGCCAAGCTTGATGCTAAGGTCTAGTTGTACTCTCTAAGCGCTTCAAGGGTATGGTGTGACTTGGATGTCATCCGGACTCATGACACTGGCCTTCGGGAGGTTCATCCTCCAGTCAGGTCAGGCCTCCGAAGCTTCTTTCAGCTCTCTAAGCATGACACCGTCTAATAATGATCATGTGTTTCGGAGCCATAATCCATGTTTTTTATCTTCTGGAAGGGAGGGACCGTGAAAATAGTACTAACACTGAAATACAAATAGGAAATGAGAAGGTAGAGGAAGGAAGTCGCGGATTTCTGCTATTTGGGAAGACAAATAACTCGAGATGGTAGACACATTAAAGATATAAAACAAAGAATAGCGCAGGGTCGACTTGCATTTATCAAAAAGAAACAAATAATGTTATGCTCGGAGACTGTTGATGTAGAAACTCGTAAGAGACTCTTAAAGACGTATGTATGGAGTACGTCTTTGTTCGGTTCCGAACCTTGGACAGTAGGAGAAGCGGATCGAAAAAGAATAGAATCGTTTGAAATGTGGTGCTACAGACACATGATGAAGATACCGTGTACAGATAAGGCTGGCGATAGAGAGGTATTAGAAAGAGCTGGTGAAAAGCGAAAGGTATCGAACACAATATAGAATAGGTGAGATAGGATGCAGGACACCTTCTGAGACACGCCTACACATTTGCCTGTTTTTTCTCTACTAAGCTGGTAAACGAAATTTGTTCTATAATTGATAGCAAACGCAAAGAAGTGGAAGATAAGTTCGAAGTAGGAAAAACTGAGGAAGCGTATAAAATAATTAGGAGAAATGTCAAAGAAATTTGAACTACCCGTAGCAGCAAGAACATTAGAAACGAGGCAGGTGACATCCTAATCGGAAGAGAGGAAAAGGTAGATATTTGGAAGGAATATTTGGGAATCTTATAAGCAGGAAAGGAACTACTAGATATATTAGAAAATGAAATCAGCGTAAAGAGGGATAACCTAGGATGCCACATAATAAGGGAAGAGTTTGAGTTACCATTAGAAAGTTAAAAAAAATCGATATGGAGAACCATACATGGACTTCCATTTTCATTGTATACAGTGTGTCCACGGATGGACTTAACTATACTTGTAAAAACTTTTATTTTCAGTTTTTCGAGAAAAAGTCATTCTTTATAATTTCTTTTGCTTGTTATATAAATACGATTCACGTTGAGAAACTTTGATTTTGTTGTACAGGGTGCGCAGAAAATACAAAAATGTATAATTGCAAAATTAAAAATTTTCGAATCAAGCTTTCTGAAGTCTCAAAATGAAACAGCTTAGAAGGAGAAATCGAAAAGCCCAATAAAGTTTTTTCATAGAAGTTATACTTAGTTGCTAAGAAATACCGGGTGTCCGGTTAAGGTTGGCGACCGGCTATATCTTAGGAACTATTCATTCTACAGCTTTCAGGAAAAAATCTTCCTATAAAAGTGGCCATGAAAACTTCATCAAAAATATTTTTAGCTTTCAATTTTCGCCGCTAGGGGGCACAATTTTAGAAGAAAATAGACAATCCGCATTTTCTTCGAAAATTCAAATGGGAATTTAGGAATCCTTTAGCTTTCTCAAAATCTCGTAATACCCTGCAAATTAGTTTAATAACTTTTTGATCTAGCTTATGAAATAAGGAGTGGAGGAAGGAAAAAATTCCCTTACACCAAAAATGCCATATCTCCGGATTGCTTGAACCAATTTTAATGAATATGGTATTGTTGGAAAGGGAATCTATAGAGTAATAGAAGTTTGCATTTACATTTGAATTTAATTTTACGAGGGAGCCGCCAAATGGTGTTATTTCGAAACTTACAAAATTTTCTCAAAAATTATAAATGGAATGGTATATTTTTTATAATATGTTGTCATTAAGCATAGAATTAAGAACAAGATGCCGCAAACTGGAAGTTTTTATCTTTATCAAATGGAAGTTACCATCAAGAATATCGTTTAATCAAATTCCAGTGCACAAATTTTTCAAATTTTTTTGAATGGAATGGTACATTTTCAAAACATGCTGTTAGTACACATAACATAAAGAACAGATGCCGCAAACCGAAAGTTCCTATCTTTTTCAAACGAGAGTTGCGATCAAAAATACTGTTTAATCATATCTCATTGCGTGGGTAAATTTGAGAAAAATGAAATACCTAAATGAATATCAATTTAATTTAGTAAATATTCAATTTTTCTCAAACGCCTTGCCAAGGCTCGGGAGGCAATAAGGGAATTTTCTTCATTTTGAAAAACACCACGAGCTTGTCATACGCTTCAGCAACAGAGCTAGACATTAGTTAAAGTTATAATAAATTCTAGCGAAAAGACACTGAAATCGAATTTAAATTAACTAATAATTAATACTTAGTTAAGTTAAATTTAACAATTAGTGGCAATACTTTGACCAGGTATTTGTTTTTATTTTCCATGGAGTGCGTTTTGTTTGTAATATTTCTTATAATTCTGTCTGATGAGGGATACAAGAATGCCCTAATATTCTTTAAAAAAATTTATTTTCCTAAAATTACCCATGCAATGAAATGGGATTAAACAGCATTTTTGATCATAACTTTCGTTTGAAAAAAGATAGGAACTTTCAGTTTGCGGCCTTCTATTCCTCATGCTATTTGTATTAACAACATGTTATGAAAATGTACCATTCCATTTAAAAATTTTTGAAAAATTTGATACCTGTGCGCTGAGATTTGATTAGACCATATTCTTGATGATAACTTCCGTTTGAAAAAAGATAACTTCCGGTTTGAGCTATTTAGTTCTCAATTCTATTTGTAATGACGCCATGTTATAAAAAATATACCATTCCATTTAAAGTTTTTGAGAAAATTTGGCATTTTCGCAATTTTCTAAATAATGCCATCTGGCGGCTCCCTCATAAAATTAAATTCAAGCGTAAATGCAGATTTCTATTACGCTATAAATTCCTTTTCCAACGAGACCAAATTCATTAAAATTGGTTCAAGCAATCCGAAGACATGGCACTTTTGGTATAAGAGAATTCTTTCCTCCTTCCAGTCCTTATTTCGTAAGTTAGATCAAAAAGTTATTAAACTAATTTGCTGGATATTACAATGACATTTTGAGAAAGATAAAGGATACCTACAACATTTCTATTTGAATTTTTTAAGAAAATGTGGATTGTCTATTCTTTTAAAATTGGGCCCTCTAGCGGGGAAAATTGAAAGCTAAAAACATTTTTGATGAATTTTTATGGTCACTTTTGTAAGAAGATTCTTTTCCGAAATCTGTAGGAAGAATAGTTCCTAAGATAGAAAGTCGCCAACCTTAACCGGACACCCGGTGTATCTTAGCAACTAAGTATAACTTCCATGGGAAAACTTTATTTGGCTTTTCGATTTCTCCTTATAAGCTGTTTCATTCTGAGACTTCAAAAAGCTTGATTCAAAAATGTTTAATTTTGCAAATATACATTTTTGTACTTTTTGCGCCCCCTGTACAACAAAATCAAAGTTTCTCAACGTGAATCGTATTTACATAATAAGCAAAAGAAATTACAAAGAATGACTTTTTTTCGAAAAATTGAAAATAAAAGTTTTTACAAGTATAGTTAAGTCCATCCGTGGACACACTGTATAACAAAAGAACACTTAAAACAATTATCTGTTTATTATTGGAAATTTTACGAAAGATTGGCAAGCCGTGGTTATTAACAACTTTCCGTCGACGAAACTGCGTCGACCGAATTCCGTTTGCTGTATTTTAAGTCTGTCGCTGTTTGAATGGCAGAAAATTTTCAGTTTCTTGTTGGGCGTAACTTAGCAACAAACAAATTGGCGGAAAACATTTTCCATCAGTTATCAGTAAATAATATAATTTAGTAAAATTGTGACAGCGCAGTGCGTCGACGGATTCCGTCGGGGCCTTAAAAACCACGAGTAGGTATCTAGCAAATTGATACTATTATACGTTACTGCCAACTTTCTTCAATAATTGCAAACAATAGAGTATAAACTACACTGCTCAAAAAAATTAGCGGACCAGTATTAAAAATCATAGTGATCTTAAAATTTATTAATATAAGGGCACAAAATGGGTTAATATAGTAACTGTAAAGTATTTTACGACGAACAACAAGAAAAGCAATAAAACAACCAGATTTATAATTGACAAAATACAAGATGCTGTTAATTCCTGAAAGTGACATAACAATAATTAAATTACCTAAGTGTTCTTTTTACATTCTCGATAACACCTAATACCGTGTGTGGCCTCCTCGGGCTAAAATAACTGCCTGGCATCTTCTGTGCATACTCAGAATAAGCCGCCGGATGTTGTCCTGCGGAATATCCTCCCATTCTTGTACCAGTGCAGCTGTTAAATCTTCATGAGTTTCTGGTGCCGCCGGACGGGCCCTGAGCCTCCGATCAAGCTCATCCCAAAGGTTTTCAATAGGATTCAAGTCGGGGCTTAAAGCAGGCCACTCCATGACTGGAATTCGTTGTTCTTCCAGGAAGTTTCTGGTTAGGGCCGCTATGTGGGGTGTCGCATTATCCTGTTGGAAGATGAATCCAGGACCCACAACGATGGCTGCAGGTACCACGTGATCTGCTAGAATTTCTTCTACATACCTCGCAGCATTTAGCCTTCCTGGAACTGCTACGAGGTCCGTTCTGTTATGCAAACTTATGCCTGCCCAGACCATGTCGGATCCAAGTCCAAATTTGTCGGTTTCCATGACCAACCCTTTAGCATAACGCTCTCCACGACGAGCCCACACCTTAACTCGGCCATCACTACATGTAAGGCGAAACCTAGACTCGTCCGAAAAGAGAACAGACAACCACCGGTCCACATCCCAGTTTGCATGATCTAAAGCGAACGTTAATCTCGCTCTTCTATGCTCCCGAGTTAAACGCGGTTTGCGGGCTGGCCCGCGGGACCTCAGATGATTTTCCTTTAACCTATTCCTCGCAGTTTGCTCAGAAATTTGGATTCCAGTGGCCCTCTGCAAGTCGTTTTTGATGTCTCTTGCTGTAGAAGTGCGTCTACGCAAAGCACAATTGACGATAAAACGATCTTGCCGAGGAGTTGTTTTGCGTTTCCGGCCCTGTCCAGGTCTTCTACTTAGACTTTCCGTTTCCCGATACCGATTCCACAGCCTTAAAATAACGGAATGACTTACACCGACAACCCTTGCAGCATAAGGGAGCTTCTACCATCTTCTATCAAAGCAACTACTTTTGCAACTTCGTTTTCTGAAAGATGTCTCATTTTGTACCGCAAAGTGTAAATTTTTACTAATGCAACTAATTATGACGTCTACATTCAATTGTCACCAATTTTACATGACTTACTAAATCGATATGATTTAAACTTAGCTGACTTTATTTAGATCTCTTGGCTAAAAATATTCAAAAATTAAGAATATTAAGGCAGGGATGCTTCTTAAGGAGTCATTTTGAACTAGAATAGCTCTAACTTTATAAATATATATAAAACAAACTCTACATCTACATATTATTTGATAATACTTATATTTTTAATAGTGGTCCGCTAATTTTTTTGAGCAGTGTATATGGACATTATCTAAAAGAAGAAACATTTTTCCAAAATTTCTTAAAATTCGAAAATTTTTATTGACATGTATTAATAATTGAAATCTTTAACTATTAATAACTTAAATAAATTTTATTTGCTTTGGTCTTCATTACATGTGTGCCAAATTTATATTTTATTCACAATCGGTTGATGTAAAATTCATCAAAGATTCTTGGTCATTTAAAGAAAAAAGCAAAAATTTTTATTTCCCTGAAAATTATATATTTATTTCACTTGATGCTGTATCTCTCTATACCAACATTCCAATAAATCTAGCAATTACAATAATCAAAAAAAACTGGAATAAAATTGAACCTTTCACGTCACTTACTTTAAACAATTTTATTACAGCAATTGAACTTACCTTAACCACTACATATTTCAAATTTAAAGATAAAATTTATAAACAAACTGATGGCTGTGCTATGGGTTCTCCAATTTCAAGCACTATTGCCCAATTAGTTTTAGAAGATTTAGAAACCACTGTTATTCCTAAATTATCATTTAATCTACCTTTTTTTGTACGTTATGTAGATGATTGTCTTACTGCTATTCCTCCCGACAAAGAAAATGAAATTCTTCATCAATTCAATAATTATCATCCCAAATTACAATTTACTATAGAAATTTCAAAAAATAACCAAATTAACTTCTTAGACTTAACACTATACAAAATTAATAATTCAATAGAAACAGAATGGTACACAAAACCCACTTGGTCTGGCCGTTATATTCATTTTAATTCCAAACAACCCACTTGTCACAAAAAAAGTATCGTTATTTGCTTGACTGACAGAGCAATCAAACTCTCCAGTCCACAATTCAGACAATATGCATTAAACAAAACCATAAATTGTTTAATAAAAAATAACTACCCAAGAAATTTTATTGACAAAATTATAAAAAATAGACTAAATCATTTTTATAATAACAATAACGACAATCAAAACCAAAAAGAACCTAAAAATTACATTTCTTTACCATATATAAAACACATATCACATAACATCAATAAATTATTAATAAAACATAATTTTGTAATTGCTCATAAAAAGCATAACAACTTACAATTTTTATATTCTCGTTTAAAAACTCCAATTCCAAAATTAATGAAAACTCATATTGTATACAAAATTAATTGTAATAACTGTAATAAAACATACATTGGGCAAACCAAAAATCACCTTGAAACTAGGTTAAAACAACATACTTACCAAAATAGTAATTCAGCTATCAGTAAACACATAAAAGATACTAAACACAATTTCGATTTTCACAATACTACTATTTTAGAACAAGAAAAAAACTTAAAAGCTAGACTGGTTTTAGAAATGATACACATCCAAAAAGATAAAAATTCCTTGAATGACAGATCTGACATTCAAAATTTAAGTCAAATTTACAATGACATAATAACGTAAATCTGTTCTCTACCACTTGATTCTAATTTATGTACATTTCTTTCCTCCTTCATATTTTTTTTACAAAATCATGTGTGCTACGTATAATTTCTATTTTTAATATAAGTTCTTAGTTACTGTTATTTACATTTTTATTAAGAAAAAATTTTGTCACAATTTGTAAACTTTTAAAAATATATAATCTTGATAAAGCCTCTAACCAGAGGCGAAACGTCGATAATATTTTTACATAGTGTTTCATTTGCCATAAATTTCACAAATATTACTAAAATTATTAAAAAAAATGGCACAAATAATTATACAATTTATTTATTTTATTGCCATTAAAACAATTTAAGCAAAATTAAACAATATCAAAATTAAAATAAGCCTAAAAATTAAATTAAATGTTCAAATGTTTCTCCATCATTTTGAACCCATTTTTCATACATCTTAATTAATGTAGCACTAGTTACAGCGTTCAACGTTTCACGTGATATGCTCCCACATAATTATAAAAATTTAAACTGTACAAAAGATATTCAGAACTGAAATCTCAATAATTGTGAGAAACTTCAATAGATATTGGTTTTCATGGCATGCTAAATTTTTGTTAAATTTTTGACACATGGTTCAATCAATGACTTGACTACTTTTTCAATGAATGTACAGCGTTGTTGAATTATTTCGGCGTTATCTGCACTTTGTTTGCGAAAAAAACATATTTTGTCTGTCATTTCGTAAAATATTTGTTAATTTATCTCTATCGACTCAAGTGTCAATGCGATTTCTTGAAAACATGTTTTCGTCTTAATATTTTGAAAATAATTTTTTTCTCGGAAGCTAAAAGACATAGGTTGGTAGAAGTTTTATTAAAAGTTATCACAAATATGTTATAGAATCCAAAAGTGCGACCAAAAGTATGTCATTCCATTTAAAAAATTAAAGTCAGATAGCGCCACCTAGCAATATGATAGATGGAATTATATTTTTTTGCCACAAAATAATATTTTCCATCTGAAAAGAAACTTCTAGATTCGGAAAGAGCATTCTCTAATCCTGTTGCTATTTTTATGTCCCCCTGACTGAGGTTTATTAAAACATTTTCACAATTTTAAAATCTTCACCCGTTTCCGAGATATTGCACTGTCCCATTCCTCGTTGAACACACTGCATACAAAATAAAGCAAAATATGCCTATACGGGGAAAATGTTTCGCTACATCTGCCCCCGACGATCGTAACCAAAAAATTCACATATAAATTACTACAAATTACATCATTTTGGGGGTACGAACGTAACAAATGAGCAAGTGTGTATTTTTTTATTACTAAGGGAACAGAACAAGTTTCAAGAACAATATTTTTTCAAATACATGCCCTGTTCAACACCCGAAGGAGGGTCTTCCTGCATAAAAGTATCCAGATCAACTATGTTTTTCATTCTATAAGGGCCCTCATACAAAAGCATTAATTTTCGCGTTTCAGCAGTAAGAGCACACGACTGAGTATTAGCCCTCAGAAGTATCAAATCTCCAATCACAAGATTACAATAATAATTGTCAGTTTTGTTATACAGGGGACGTTTATTGGCGCGGGACAGCATCGATTCTCTGGCTAGAAAAACCTTAATATGTGAATCGCTTAACGATTCAGGAAATTTTATGTTCCCGTAATAGAGAGGGGGGTGGAATACCAGTTAATAGCTCTGTAGGCGAAAAACCCGTCGATTCATGTGTTGCGAAATTCAGAATACTCGCCAAATGTTGAATCTCCAGGGCCCAACGAGCATGGCTGCGGTGACAATAAACTCGAAGAAACCGGCCAATTTCACGCATACAGCGTTCAGCGGGGTTGGCCTGACGATGACGAATGGAACAAAACACCATTTTGATATTCAGGGATTCACGAAACCTCTGCCATTCTAAAGATTTGAACTGTGTGCCAATTAACGTACACGAAACTGACGTGCTATACGCCGGTTGAACGTAACGTGCCCTAGCTACTTCGGCCAAAAAATAGTTGACATAAGCAACACCCTTATCCTGGTCATAACGACTAACATCCATTTGCAACTTAATACCTGCCTGCCGAGAAGCACTCCAGAAATGTTGCAAAAAGGCGTCTTTTAGCGAATGGAAGTTTAAAAAAGTATCTAATAAAGCATCCGCCTAAATTTTAGCCTTTCCCTGGAATAGTTCTCAGCACCAGCAAGCTAACATATCATTTCGGATATGATAACTTATAACAACTTTCTCCAAACTATTTATAAATTCAACCGGATGTACATTGTTATAGTCTTCGAATTTAAGTAAAATTTTACTAGCCTGTACAGCGCAAGAAAAAGGCATTGGATCAGGATCTGAAATCACATTCGGAATATCTCTATTGTTACTTACAGGTAAGTTATTAGCTAAGTTATTAGGGTTATACCCAGCGCCGTAAGTCTTAAGATGGGTACCAAGGCAACAAGTTTGTTTTCTTGCTTCAGCAGCTTCACGGTGACTATTTTCGCTACTTGCACAACGTCCAAGGGATGAATTAGTACAAAGCTGGGTAGGCTGTGACTTCAACAGATGGTCAACAGTTTGCTTCACCGCTTGATTAATTAAAAGCGATAAATTTCCATATGATACCGCATCCGTCAAGGTCTTCCACATTCGAGGGAGGTCTCTCGTTTTCGATTGCCTCGTTACGGACCATCATACGGTTTGGAAGAGTTGGATTCTTGCCTAAAAGTGAATCAAATTGTTGGGTTGATCTGTTTTTCGACTTTACCCCGTTCTTTTCAATTGGAATTTCATGTACGGGTAAAGGAAATGCGGCAGCTTCATCCAATAATAGAGAAGCTGAATTTTGGTTTGTGGGCGCCAGCGGAAATTCCAAATTTAGTCGGCGAGCTGAGCTTCTCGTATTTCTTTTTGGACTATGTTGCAACGACATAGTTGGTTGCCCTGTGGTTGGTCGCCAGATGTTGCGGAACGAGGAGAAAATTAAATTGGCACTCCCCGTATAGGCTTTATTCGGTTCTACATAAGTTTTATACAAGACCTAGAATTCAAAATTAATAACAAAATGAAGAATAAATTATTAGACTTCCTACCTAGCACCAGGCAACAACGATTAAAACAATAATTCAGATCGTTGATTCCCCAGAGGCTGCTAGACTCGCAAACGAACCGATGCTCCGAATATAAATAAATGAATGAAATAAATACGTTTTAAAATATAAAACGCCGTTCGGAAAAAGGTAAGGAAATGCCAAAGTTATTATATGGGAAGTTGCCTAATGCGAGGTTCGTTCTTAGTCGGCAGCGATCGGAAATTGACGTCGCCGCGGGACCGCAATTTCCTGCCGTACATTACTTACTTACTTACTTACTTACTTTATTCACTGTCAAAAAATTTCACAGCCTGTCACAAACATTTAGTTATGATTAAAATTCAAAATTCAAACCTATTTTCTGCAAACATCAAACAGTAAACATATATCGTAAATGCACAACACATACTAGGTATACATACATATATACAAAATATACAAATGACAAAGCACTTAAAAACGCAAAAATACACGTAACTACATGTATAAGCATGGGTATGCTGAAATTACTCGAACACTCCTGCATCAGCGAAAGTCAGGCTCCCCAATGCTATCGCCCAGAAACTCCTGAGAAGTGTAATAAGCCTTGTTTAATAAGAAGACCTTTACCGCCCTTTTGAAGGCTCCCAGCTTCAATTCCTTTACACTTGAAGGCAATTTATTGTAAAACAAAAAACAATAATAGTTTGTGCTCTGCTGTGACAATTTGATCCTGTGTGACGGCACCACCAAGTCGCCCCGGCATCTCGTGTTGTGAGCATGGAGATCTCCACTTGCAATAAATCTGCCACTATTTTCATGAACATAGGTAACACATGTAAGTATGTATACGGAGCACAGGGTAAGTATTTTTTCCTTGGCAAACAACAGTCTGCATGATTCAGTCGTACTAACGCGACACAAAATTCTGACGGCACTTTTTTGCTTTAGAAAAGCACTTCGCGCACACGCCGAATTTCCCCAAAGAGCTATTCCGTACGTCAGTATGCTGTGGAAATAAGCGAAGTAAGTTGTTTTCGCAGCTTCATACGTTGCTATCCTCATAACACGTCTCAAGGTAAATAAGGCCGCAGACAACTTTTTGTTGAGGTGCACAGAGTGCCTATCAAATTTAAGATTGGGTTGGACATATAGTCCCAGAAACTTGACGGAAGCGCCGTCAACAGGCGCTTTTGTATTAAACACCATTTTCTGCGTTTTACTCACGTTTATCTTCAATTTGTTAGTGTTAAACCAATCTTCCGCAGCTGACAGCGATTCTCCAGTGCTCTTCTCAACCTCTTGAAGGTTTATCGCACTGTTCAGAAAAGTGGTGTCATCCGCATATTGACACGTTATAGTGGCCGGTACACTTGTTGCCAGATCGTTGGTATATATTACGAACAATATAGGGCCAAGTACAGAGCCCTGGGGGACTCCACTCCTAACCATCTTCCACTCCGACGCACGCCCCGCCAATTGCACCCGCTGATAGCGACCATCCAGGTAAGATTCCAGCAGCTTAAAGGCAACTCCTCTCACTCCATAGTGAGAAAGCTTACCAAGCAGTATTGCATGGTCGAGGCTGTCGAACGCTTTACTCAGATCGCAACATGCGATCTGTGCAATGGTCTTATTGTCAAAATTTCTTGCAACTTCCTCTATCACATTTATCAAAGCTGTTGTCGTAGACTTCTTCTTAAGGTACCCATGCTGGTTCTCCGACAAATAGTTCTTAGCGTAGAAGAAACCTAAGAGTTTATCCTTCAACACTGATTCGAAAATTTTTGATAGTGCGGGGAGCACAGATATGGGCCTATAATTCTTTGGATCTTTTACATCCCCCTTCTTGTATATTGGGATTAATTTCGCTCTTTTTAGTGGACCTGGGAAGCAGCCCTGTGAAAAGCATCGATTTAGGACAAAAGTCAATGGCTCTATGATAGTGGGTATAATCTCCTTCAGCAAGCTGGTGGAAAATCCATATATATCCTGCGATCTCTTGTTTCTCAATTTCCTTGCTGCTATCATAACCTCTGTCCTTGTGACTTCGTGCATATACATAGAATTAATGTTTTCAATTCGCATCTTCCGCATATATTCTATTGGTTGCATTGCTGTAGATGGTATGCTTCCTGCGACCGTCTCACTCACTCCCGTGAAGTACTCAATGAACTCACTCGGTGATATTTCAGAATGCTGATGTAACCCTCGGCTGTCCCTCCCGCACTCCTCCTTTATCACACTCCACACAGTTCTCTGTACATTATTGGCCGTATTTATACGTTGTTCAATAGTACGCCTTTTTTCTGTGACGATGGCATTCTTGTAAATTATTTTGAGTTCAGAATATGCTCGATATGCCTCATCGCTCTTCGTAACTCTAAATACGGTGTAAAGTGCGTCCAGATTATTTCTGAACTTTTGTGTTGTTAAACTGCACCTCTGCTTTTTGGAATGACTAACTTCTTTCACATAGATTAGTCTTTTAGGGCAGTTGCTGTTAAAGTGAGCGAGAAGAGTAGCAAAGAAGCAGTCAAACGCATCCTCTGCTGCATTCTCTAGTGAGTACACCTCATTCCAGGATTCACCGATTAGCCGATAAGCGGAGCGCATAGAACGGTGGAATAAAATAATTATCGATAGGTATAAAATAATAATTATTTATTATTAACCCAAAAACTAAATTTCGGTGAACATCTGTTTCAGTAGGTACGTACACTTTCTTCGCTATGATGAGTGATGAATCGATGGATGCCCAAAATTCAGTACTTACGTACCTAATAGACACTTCCAGATTAGTCTTGGGAATGATATTAGGCAAGTAGGTACTTATTTATTCGAGTAGTAGTAGGTATGAAGGTAGGTAGGTATTAGGTAGGTTCATACTTAGTTTTGCTTCCAAAAACACTCCGGCGAGTAAAAAGTGTTTAGAAGTAGGTATTTTTATTCAAATAAATATCTATACTGCCTACTACATTTCAAGTTATGGCGCATACTTTTTTCAACTTTTAACTTTGTTTCTAATTATTCGGAGTATGGGTGTATGTATTTATTTCTGAAAATAAAATATTGGATGTGGATTTTAGTTTTTAGTAGGTATACCGGTATTTTAATCATCGAGGGCGATTTCATTTTCAATCTAAATTTAACTCTATTAGGTTAACATTGCTAATTCAAAAATCTAAATTACTCTACAATATTAGAATAAGATCATTTTTGCTTTAAATTTTACAAATTACCTATCCATATATAGGTAGTTAAGTTTCAGTAATAAATCTTAGGTATACCAGAAATAGTCAGGCCCACGCCCAGGAGAAACTATAGAATCCCTGAAAGTCCGTAAGAATCGAATGAATGAAATTCCAATTTGAACCCGACTATTTCGCAATGAAATGATCCGCCGTTTTTACAATTTCCTACCTACGGAAGTAACAAGAAAGTGTCGGAAATTTAGTGCGAGAATTTGAGGTATGTAAGTACCTACCTTTAGGACCTTTACTTACACCCTGCAGAACGATGGACCTTCATAACAATACAGGTTATACATAAATTTATGCTATCAAAGGCATGCATAAAGCGTGAGTATCGGGAAACACATGCCGACGTCTCTACAAGTTTGTGTGCGGAGCGCGGCCGAGGCCCACCTCTGACGTCACTTTCTTCCCCCAATCGTACTTCACGCGGTGCTACAGCGCTTTACGGGCATTAGGCAACTTCCTATATAATAGCTTTGAGGAAATGCGAGGTGCACAGCCGCTTTTTGTACTTATTGAAACTAACAAGAAATATATACAAAATAAAGCAAAATATACCTATACATGAAAAATGTTTCGCTACAACGTAAATGCAAGTTCTATATGACAATAATAAAAAATTGTCACTTAGAAGTTGCATTTATAGTTGATTGCAAAATAGACCTTACAATTATACGAAAGTGTAAGTTCTATCTGACAATAATAGAAAAATGTCACTAAGAAGATGCATTTACCTATACTTGATAGCAAGTAAGAACTTGCAATTATTATACGTGAGTGCAAGTTCTATCTTACAATAATATAAAATTGTCACTTAGAAGTTGCATTTTTACTTTATTGCAAGATACATGTTACAATTACGTAAAAATGCAAGATGTATCTTTCAATAATAATTATAAAACACTAGCGGGCCCGGCAGACGTTGTCCTGCCCGACATTAAAAAAAATTTCGTAAAAAAAATCCTAGAACCCGATTGCAGCGCCACCTACCGGGTCCAATTTATTGTGAATGTAAACCATCCAGGGACCCACTCCAACATGCACACAAGAATTTAATCAAAATCGGTCCAGCCGTTTAGGAGTTCAGTAACACCCGATTGCAGCGCCACCTACCGGGTCCAATTGTGAATGTAAACCATCCAGGTACCCACTCCAACAAACACAGAAAATTTCATCAAAATCGGTCCAGCCGTTCAAAAAACTCCTGGAACCCGATTGCAGCGCCACCTACCGGGTCCAATTGTGAATGTAAACCATCCAAGGACCCACTTCACACACCAAAAATTTCATCAAAATCGGTCTAGCCGTTAAAAAAAATTCCTAGAAGCCGATTGCAGAGCCACCTACCGGGTCCAACTGTGAATGTAAACCATCCAGGGACCCACTCCAACACACGCAAAAGATTTCATCAAAATCGGTCCAGCCGTTTTTTATATACAACGTGTCCAAGATAAGGAGGGCCAGTATGGGGATATTGGAAATGACAAGAGATACGGATTTGGTTAAATGGGAAAAAAGTTGTGTAATTAAAGGAGCAACAAAATGGCGCCTAGAAATCCTTTATAAGATTTTCTGTGTTTGAGTTATAACTGAATTTATATTTTTTTCTGGCTTTAATATTAAAGTCATCAACTTAATTTTTTTAAATACGGTCCTGGTTTTCTGATATAAAATTTTATTAGCACTTTTTAATCTGAATTCAACAATGTACCACACATTATGGTTTAATTACGTTTCGACCCTTTTTTGGCAATCATCAAAGAATTTTTAAGATACGGACCTGTATGTCTCATAGTTTTGTAAAAAATATGTACTTACAGTATAAGTTTGGCAATTTTTAAGTGTACCACAAGAGTTTTACGAATCTGTTAGATGATACTAGCGATAAGCACCTACCCTACTCTAAGCATAGCGCATCTTGCAGTTTTGGAAAATCTTGTTCGTTTCTGATATCAGAAGAAAGCCCAACTAACTGTATTTAGAATTTAGAATTTAGAAAATTAAGAGAAATGCAGGTCCGTATACTAAAAATTTCTTGATGATGGTCAAAAACGGGTCGAAAGGTAATTAAACCATAATATGTGGTACAAGTTGAATTCAGAATAAGAAGGGCTCATAAAATTTGGCATCAGAAAATCAGGACCATATTTAAAAAAATGAAGTTGATGATGGTTGCCCGAAGACGAAACGTAGAATAAAAGAATTGGCAATGAAATCTTTAATTTCATCAAAAGTTGCTACGAAGAAGTTTTGTCAGTTTCGCTCTAATTTTAATATTAAAGTCAGAAAAAAATATAGTTAAAAATCCATAAATTAAGTTTTTTCAAAATAACTCAAAAACGGAAAATTATATTAAGGATTTCTAGGCGCCATTTTATTGATCCTTTAATTACGCAACTTTTTTCCCATTTAACCAAATCCCTATCTCTTGTCATTTCCAATATCCCGATACTGGCCCTCCTTATCTTGGACACGTTGCATATAGATTGTTCATACAATAATACTAAAATCACAATTAAAAATGGGGGGTGGGGGTAGGAGGGTGAAAAATACTTTACCACCTATTCTCATACCTACCAATTGTACGAAAAAAATTTCATACAAATCGGTCGAGCCGTTTCGGAGGAGTACGACCACAAACACCGTGACACCAGATTTTTATATATTAGATTTCTTTCAATGTCCGCTCTACGCTTTCGTATATTGTACTAACTTCAAAACTTCGGGAAAAAGTTATTTTAGCTTGTGTCTCTGCGTGCGTGTGTGTGTCTGTTTGTCTGTGTGGGTGGGGGGGGTTGTGTGTGGGTGTGGGTGTGTGTGTGTGTGTGTGTCCGGATTTCTTTGGCGTTCGATAACTGCCGTAAAAACTAACAGATTTTAATGATTTTTTTTTGAAAAATGCAGTTCGGCGAGGATTCCCAGACCTATTGATTTTGGTGATAATTAAGTTAGGCGTTCATTTGTTATTAAAATTTTAAATCTTCAAATAAATATTGCGGCTTATAGTCGGGAGTCTGGTGGACAAAAATCGACAAGGGGGTGTCGACTCCAGGGTATACAAAAAAGAAAAATACTGTCTTATAGAAAATTTTATGCTGCATCCGAATCTGCCGTTCGCCCTTTAATCCGGGCTTGCAAAATATGAGAAAACACATATTTTGTGTTAAAACTGGAAAAAACACAATTAATTGACTTTTTTTGCTCATCACTCGATATCTCGCTTATTATTGCAGATATCAACTTCCAATTTTGTATTGTATTACCTCGGACCCTTGTTGTTGACATTATATTAACAAACTTTAATTAAACTTAGTACTTTTTTTGTAATAAAATTGTTATTAATGCCTTGTTGCATGAAATTAAGAAAATGCTATGCAGATTATAGTGAGCGAGAAACTTTTTTATTTTTGAAGATAGATGTATCGCATATCGGGATAAAATGAAGACAATAGACCAAGGAAGTTTTTTTATTTGAAGTTTTTTTTTCTACGGCGAATAGTTTTTCCACAAAACTGACAACTCTGCGGTGTAGGTGTAGATGTAGTATTGTGATACATGTTCTAATAAATTATTTTTATTATCTCTATAGGTATATCTGAATCCGATAATAAACAACGGTTGCTTACCTTTTTGGCATTAGAATTTGAAAAAAAAATATTTTGACATAATAAGAAAACTGCCAGATTTTCTTAGCAGGTATGCGCAAAGATAACAAAAGAACAATCATATGCAGCAAAAATAAATATGAAGTTACCGATATTATTGTTCTTGATGGATTATATATTACTACATCATTTTAAATTCTGATATGTATATGGCTTCAGAAACAAAATATGTACGTTCCTAAATTATAACACATTGGGCATCCACGTACAAATTCAATGAAAATGAATTGGCAAACATTATATTGGCTGTGTACTGCTCGTCAGGCTGATACTGTTAGTTTTCCCTTCAAAAAGGAAAAACGAACATCACTAAAAATTCTAAAAGGGCATCCAGATGAATTAAAGCAATTAACTTCTTTTGGAAATGATTCTTTGAGTGCCCAAGATTTATAATTTAGATACATGTAGGTTTTTCTTCAAGGCTCTATATGTCTATATGGACGAGCACTGTTTAAAGGAAACATGTACGAACTGAGAGCACATTTATTTCCATTTTGTAAGACAAATATGTATAAGGTACGTCTATATAAAGAACGCGCATTTTTCGATAATACACAAATAATACATATGTATTATCGGAGGTAGGTATCTAAAATAACAGTTAAAGACGCTCTTCAGTTGTTCAGTTTCATATTAAAAGGGCTAATCTGCAAGTGGCAATTTATAAAAAAAGCCTACAAAATCCAGCCCAGACTGCCTTTCTTACCTTCTTAGCGCAGCATTATGAATAGCGGTCATACCACAAATAATCACGCGGCAAATAATGTGCCATTTTTGTCACTAAGTGAAGTCGCCCATCAGATTAAGATATTTTAAAAACTTCCTTGGTCTTTGACCTTCATTTGATCTCGATATACGATACATTTATCTTCAAAAATAAAAAAGTTTCTCGCTCACTATAATTTGCATAGCATTTTCTTAATTTCAGGCAACAAGGCATTAATAAAAATTGTATTACATAAAAAGTACTAAGTTTAATTCAAGTTTGTTAATATAATGTCAACAACAAGGGTCTCAGGTAATAAAATACAAAATTGGAAGTTTATATCTGCAATAATAAGCGAGATATCAAGTGATGAACAAAAAAAAGTCTATTAATTGGGGTTTTTGGAGTTTTAACACAAAATATGTGTTTTCTCATATTTTGCAAGCCCGGATTAAGGGGCGAACGGCAGATTCGGATGCAACATAAAATTTTCTATAAGACAGTATTTTTTGTTTTTGTATACCCTCGAGTCGACACCCCCTCTCTTAAATTGGATCGTACGGTCGACCAGATCCCGTACTATTAACTATTAGAAATACGCAACATTTTTTAACCAAACTTTTTATTTCATATTTCATATGTGAAGTTGGCGCCCGAATTCGGGAACAAACAAATTTCATCATGTCACGTAGTACTTGCCCCAAAAACGTTTGTGCCACAAAAATTTTCGTTTGTTCCCTATTGCAAAAAAAATTATGGGGGGGTTGAAAATATTGCAAAATCGCGAAATAAAAATCTCAAATCTGTACCTAGCGGAATCGATTCGTATTCGTTTGTTCCCGTTTGTGCCATAAACATTTTCGTTTGTTCCCTTCCCCTTTCCAAATTAAGGGTAGGGGGTGATAACTGGCTCCCAATTATGGGAACGACGGTAAAATTTTTGACCGTGTCGCGTAGTACTGACCCCAAAAACATTTGTGCCACAAAAATTTTCGTTTGTTAATTATTGCAAAAAAAGTTATGGGGGGGTTGGAAATATGGAAAAATCGCGATATAAAGATATGAAATGTGCACCTAGCGGAATTGACTCGTATTCGTTTGTTCCCCTTTGTGCCACAAACATTTTTGTTTGTTCCCCCTCCCCGTTCAAAATTAAGGGTAGGGGGTGAAAACTGGCGCCCAATTTTGGGAACGACGAAAATTTTCTCGAGGAACGAGAGAGAGAAATTTTCGGAAAATGTGGCTACCTTAAACATATCGTTGGGCTTGTAGTACACAAAAAATATGGATTTAGTACTATAATAAATTCAATGCCTGGCGGGGTACATGTCCGAGAATCAGTTGTTTGAACGGTACAGTACCACTCATAAGCTGATATGTTAGTGTCAAATTATAGCCAAATCAAAAGGCACAAACAGAAAAGTTAGGGCAGTTTTTACCTCGCCGCATTCTTGTTTGACACAACCCTGAATAAAATTTAGAGATTGTTATTAAGCAGTTTTGTTGAGTACAATAAGTATGAATTCTTAATAAGTTAACCCCACACGCCACACGTGTTTCACTGACAACGTCAGCATCTTCAGGAGTTAAAGATATCTTCAACTCCCGAAGATGCTGACGTTGTCAGCGAAACACGTGTCGAGTTTAATTACTGTGTCACTGTCGTTTGGCGTGTGGGGTTAACTTATTAAGAATTCATAGTGAATTTAAATCAAAGTTCTTGGTCCAACTACTGTGTGGAGTATAAATAAGATTAGTAAATTTCAAAAATTTCACTCTATCATCTGCATTATTTTCGGATGTGCTGAATAAAAACCATCTTCAGGTGCGAACATTAAAGGGGCGGCAGCCCCCTTAGATAGCATTTTTGGATCCCTATTTATTGAAATTTTTGCATTATTTTTGAACATAAATTCTGCTGGTAAAGTTTGGCAGGCTAATTTTGGGGCATCCTGCATATAAAATAATATATTACATGCTTCCATATATTTTGAAGGTAAAAGCCGTTGTCGCGATTAACACTAAAGGGGCGATAGATGATTTCAATTGATTCCATAAGTATTGGAAATTTCATATTCGCGTTAAAACTTTAGTCTCGGAGAAATCGATGACCGTTGTCCAATCTGTGCCACGCTTGTACGGAATCATCTGAATTGAATAACCTGGCGCATCGAATCTTTGGGCGATGGTGTAGGATCTGAGATTTTGTTGTGCGGATTTATTGAAGACTGTCATGATATTATGTTCCCAAAGCAATTTACTACTCAGTCAGTTACATTTAACCCCTTGTATCTTTCAGTGTCGGGGTATTGTCTTTTACACACTAGCACTATTTACAAATTTCTTCCACTGCTTTCTGTCTTGTGCTAAAAGCTTCGCTTCTTGTAGTGTTTTGTTTTTCTTCTTTATCGCTGCTATTGCTACATTTTCCCATTCCTCTTGTGGTCTTCCTCTTCCTCTCCTTGTTCGCACCCTAGCTTCCCATATTCTCTTGACCATTCTCTCGCCCACCATTCTTTGCATATGCCCCCACCATCCCAGTTGTTCCCTTTCTATGTAGGGTAAACTACCCAATGATTGGCACTCTAAGGGAATCGTATTAATAAAATTAACTCTAAAATAATAAGGTGCATTCCATAAGGTTTATATGTATTTTTCCCGAATACCTATCAATTTAAGATCATTTATTTGAATTTTTTGTATCCATATCTTGACTGCTAAAGCCAAATTTAATTTAATTTGTTAAAAATTGCATTTTTCCGATTATTGGCACTCATACGCTATTTATTGGCATCATATATTTTCCAATTATTGGCACCAAATATTTTATGGAAAATCCTATCTAGGTAGGTTACTGAATATTAATACCTACTTTAAATGATTACCTACACTTCCATAATTAATGTTTTGATTTAAGTTCCTACCTAGGTATTTATATTTAAGATATAAAAACAGAATTAAAAAAAGCATTTATTTGAATCAAAATACTTACAAAATCATAAAAATGCGTTTTAAATTAGGTACCTAGGTACCTACCTAGGTACCTAAGTAGGTACCTAAGTAGGTACCTAACTTTAAGTTTTACTGTTGGGGTGCCAATGTTAGGAACAATAAAGTTAACGGCAATTCTATATTTCGGCACCGATGCCAATAATTAGATTTCCTAAGTTGTGCTTTCCTAATGTTGGCACCCTATAAATTGGTGCTAAATCGAAATTCTTATTACTGAAATTATGCTAAAACAAAACTAATAAGGTCACTAAAAGTGTGTAACAATTTGTGCTATATATAACGAGAATTACCATAGGTTACAAAGCGCTTTAACATTCCTTACGAACAACTTAAAATCCTACCTTGTTTGGTAACGTCACCACAACAAACACGCAAAACATCAGCCATACTAGTTTTAAGGGGCACGCGCAGTGGTTTACTAAAAAGGGGACATGTTGCCAAATTTAAAAAAAATACATTTTTTTAGATATTTGACTTATTGTCTTTATTAATACAGTTTAAAAGTAAGTGTGCCAATCGATGGTCGAGTGCCGGCATTTGGGTGTTTTACCCTATTCCAATATAGACTCTATTCCCAGTTCCGCTCTTACTTCGTCATTCCTTATTCTATCAATTCTAGTTATTCCTTTCACTACTCTCAAAAATTTCATTTCAGTCGCCTGTACTTTACTTCTCATTGTTCTGTCAATTACCCATGTCTCACACCCGAATGTTAATACTGGCCTGTAGATAGTCTTAAAAATTGCCATTTTC
Organism: Xestobium rufovillosum; assembly: GCA_963966045.1. Lineage (NCBI taxonomy): Eukaryota > Metazoa > Arthropoda > Insecta > Coleoptera > Ptinidae > Xestobium > Xestobium rufovillosum. The sequence continues at coordinate 2,408,870 of OZ014501.1, forward strand.
GTCTCTTTGGATATCTCTTTCTTCCTTATAAAACTTTTATTCATTGCATGGTATACTTTAACTGTCTTTTCTACTCTTTCATTTATGTCACCATTCTGCTTTCCGTTGTTTTGAATTAGCACTCCTAGGTATTTAATATCTGCTACTTGCTCAATATTCTCTTCTTCTATTCTGATGTTCACTGCCTCTGGCTCCCTAGCTACTACCATCACTTTTGTTTTCTTTTTATTTATCTTCGTACCGTGTCTGTCAAGTATTTCATTCCAGATATTTACATTATTTTGTAAGCTTTTGTTACTTCCGGCCATTATCACTATATCATCAGCAAAAGCACATTCTGTAATATCTATCCTTTCTAAATTTCTATACCCTACATTTAATTTCTGTAATCTTGGACAACACTCTTTCATTATTTCGTCGAGGAATATCGTGAATAATACCGGGCTCATGACTCCGCCTTGTCTTAAACCTTCCTTTATTTTAAATGTTTTGGATTTCATATTCTGAGACGAGACACTACGTATGCTACATTTCCACTATAAAGACTCTTGATGGCTTGTATAAGTTTGCAGTTTATTCCTCTACTTTCCAAAATATTCCATATCTTTTGTCTCTGAACTCGGTCAAATGCCTTTTCCATATCCACGAATGCAAAGTATGCCTTGTTATTGCTCGTGAGTGTTTTTATTATTATTTGTTTTATGGTGAAAATATGATCCTGAACACTTCTTCCTTTTCTAAATCCACTCTGTGCTTCTTCCAGCGTAGTTTCTATAGTTGTTCTTAACCTTTTCTCCAGTACTCTCTCATATATCTTGACAGCTGCACTTAGTAGTGTGATTCCTCTGTAGTTGTTGCAATCTTTCTTATCTCCCTTTTTGTGTATTGGTACAATTATTCCTGTGAGCCAATCTTCAGGAACTTTTCCGTCGCGCCATGCTCTATTACAGATTTCTCAAAATAGCTCGGTGCCCTCTAATCCCGCTCTTTTAATCATTTCAGTTCTAATCTTATCATGCCCTGGTGCTTTTCCATTTTTTGCTAGTTCTATTGCGTCCATTATTTCTTCCATCGTGATTTCGCCTTCCTTACTATCTTCTATTTCTCTGCCTTTTTGGGTAGGTTTATCCATTTCTCTTACTTTTTCCATTTGGCACTGTGGTTCACTTAAAAGTTCTTGGAAATATTCCCTCCATCTCTCCATTACTTGTGCTTCTTCCGTGATTATTTCGTTATTCTTGTTTGTTATGGTTTTGTTCTGTATATGCTTGCCCTTCCTGATGGTCTTTAGAGTCTTATAGAAAAGTTTTTGATTTTCTTTCTTATTGGCTTCCATTTTTTCTCCGAATTCCTTCCAGCATCTCTCCTTTTCCTTTCTTACCAATTCTTTTACCTTTTTTCTCTGTCAGTTACATTATGAATGCATTATGAAGTGGTGCCGCCGAACTTGGACCTGGAACGAATTAGGATCTATAAAGGGTAATTTTCATCAGCTTCAACCATATTGGTGAACGATAATTGACCTGATCATTGAGATGGTCTAGGAATTGACCTAAGATGGCACGAACATGTGGCCAAATTACGTGATTGTAAACTACATACCTAAATCAACACTTGGGTTTATACTGTAAGATTTGATTTATTCAAAAAATCCCATGTAAATATTACCAACAAAAAGGGAATAAGCAGAACTCATGAGAGTACCAGGCTTGCTCGAAGAACCACCAACGAAACAAGAAATAATATATGGAAGAGTGGCATAATTTAATATAATTCTCATTGAGCCGTTGGACGTTATGAGTTGCTTGAACAACATAATGAAATCCGCAGAAGTTTTTGTAAATATGCCGATATTTACCAAAAACTATTTTTAATACAACACCCACTTTTATTACCTTGGTTTTAATAAGTATAATTTGTGATGCAGTCCTTGCTGGACCTACAAATTACTTTTAACTAGTTTAAACTATTATATTAGAAAGCTTGTTCATCCCGATGTACCTCTAGATGTACCTATATTAATTTGTAGATTTAAACAGAATGTTGATTTGTTATTTTATTTACTACTTGAATACATTATCTTACACACTATTATGACATAAGTTTGCAATATGAAATCACATTTCTTTCTACAATTTCGGATATCTGTAAAAGCATTTTTTTAAATGCACTTAGAATCTTCTTACTGGGAATGGACGAGGGAAAGTTCTTCCTGCTTCTTCTGCTGCATTATAATCTAATGAACGCTGAATGGCTGCAGGTATTGGAGGTGGAGTAGGCAAGTGAGTTCCAGAAGGTTGGAAGCCATTGACATCGGATACATAGGAGAGTACTATCGGAATGCCCTCAGGGGAGGTGTATTGGAATGAACCTTGAACGGCTTCTCCAAAATCCTTCAAGCCGTATTGGCGGAGTGCACCCTGTTCTTGGACAGAAATTCCGTTTTCTGTGTCATATCTGAAACCATGAAATTGATCGTATTTATGTGTCTCCTTTATGTTATGTTAAGGGAGTGGTAATTCGTTTCTAAGTAACTTATAGTAACTTAGTAATATTATATAAATAAATATATAAAGTTAGGAACTAGATAATAAATAGATACGTATTTCAGAAATCATGAGATAGCCTGTGCCAGATCTTCAATGAAACCCTGAAGAACTTGGGTCTCTCCGCCGCAATTCTTCCATGTATTTGTGTATATGTTACGGTTAAAGTACTTACTTAGCTAGTGAATAGACTAGCTGCTGGATGGTATATAAAGTAACCAAGCGGCTGGTTATTTTAGTAGAAATTCATCTTTCCACTAGAATAACTGCGAATCTTGAATAGTTCATATACTTACCCAGCCAGTCTATAAATTAACCAAAAATGATGGCTAAAGCATAAACCACAAAGAAAGTAAAAAAAACAACCATTGTTCTTAGATAGTTTGTAAAGTATCCACAACTATTTGGATAAAGCATGAACTTCATTTCTAGTAGAAAATAACTAATTCGCTAGCTAGTACATAAACTAACCAATATTTTCCTTGGTTAATGTTGCAAAATTAATCAAACACTACTTGGGCAAAACACGATGCACGTGTCGCGATACTGGGGATCATTTGTAAGAAACTGCCATTAGCAATAGTGGTAGTTGCGTACAGGTACAATCCCTTAGTGGTCGTATACTCGGAGAGCATTCTAAGAATCACCGGGTTGTTTACCTAAGTACCTGAACATAGAATTTTGGATTTAGTCCCATTTCGTGCGTTCCCGTTTCGTGCGTCGATGAAAATTTCTCTCCTATTGTTTTCAAATGTTAATGTTTTTGTTTTAGGGGGGAGGACTTAAACGCCCCACTCGTTTCGCTCGCTCCGCTTGCCCACAGACCGGAAAAAGTGGGCCGTGGAACCACTTTTTTGGCCGTATTCAGTGACGGGCAACACCACTTTTTCTATTAAATTTACAAAAGAAAATTCTGCTTGGTTTATATACTAACCAACGAATGAGCTATTTTGTATTACTAGAACTGAAGTTCACACTTTATCCAAATAGTTATGGATAGTTTACAAACTGTCTAAGAACAATAGTTGTTTTATTTACTTTCTTTGTGGCTTGTACTTTAGCCATCATTCTCGGTTAGTTTATAAACTGGCTGGATAGTATATGAACTAACCAAAATTCTCAGTTATTTTATTGGAAATGTGAATTTCTAGTAAAATAACTAGCCGCTTGGTTACCTTATATAGGGTAAACTACCCAATTATTGGCACTTTAAGGTATCACCGAGTTACAAAATTGCTTAAGAAGTCAGTTTTACCCATGCAGAACTGATTGTAATAAAAATATAAGCACTCAAATCTCCAGAATTCGCATTATGTGCTAAAAATGGCTCCATAACAATATTTTTTACTGAATTTTACAATAATATTTTAGAGACACATTTTGCCAGTTATTGGCACCAAAATCCAATAATTGGCGTACCTAAATTTCTAATTATTGGCACCAGAACCTGGTAATTGGCATACCCAGTTTTCTAATTATTGGCACCTCGACATTCACGATTATTACACTTTTGTTAGATCTTTGTTGAGAAATTTGAATTTGGCGGTCTGGATGTGCCGGAATCAGCCGATGGAACTGGCTTGTAAACCAGACCTAAGCGTGTATGGTGCGCAGCCGCGAAGACGAGGCGCTGTCAACGCTCACACAGTAAAATCGGACGCCGACGGGAAAAGGCGGCAGATTTAAGCACTGTTTGACTTTGTCGTTTCTTTTTTGTAATAAAATAATTCTAAAATCGCGGGTAATCTAATATCAGGTGTGGGGTACACGTGTAGTTTTCTTATTTGTGTTTTTTATCATCGTAATGGAAGAATTAAGCAGATCTTTGGGGGCCATCGCAGATGTTTTGGCAGACTTGCAACAACGCACAAGTGACCAGTCGTCGGCACGTCCTGGTATCCCAACTTGTTCCCAAACGCCTGCTTTTTTGGCCCTTCCAAGTTTTGATCCCGAAATAACAAATAGCAGCGTTTGGATGTTAAAAATTGACGGTTATAAAGACGAGTTTGGGTGGTCTACTGTAAGTAGAGTCGGTCCATTTTTATTAAAATCAGCCCAACGATGGTTTACTGCATGGCAGTCCACCGAAGAAACGTGGGAGAATTTTAAGTTAGATTTTTCTGTTTCATTCCCTCAACAGAAAAATTTAGGAAAACGTTTGACCGAAGCAGTAAATTATCGAAGTACTCACGCGCGTAGTTACGTTGAGTACGCAAGGGTGAAATTATAAAAACTTAAATCTGTACGTGCAAATTGGACAGAGCAGATTTAATAGAAATTATTGCACATTCTATTGACGATACTGCTGTGCGCACTGCAGCGTATAACTCTGGAACTACGTCCGTTAGTGATTTGATTGCATTCTTAGGGAATTATGTGAAACTTCCTCCGGAAAAGTCTTCGGTGCAACAGAGAAAAGAAATAATTTCTAAAGAAAAAATATTTTCGCGTAACATGACAGTAAATTCACGTACTTGCTTTTCATGCGGCAAAACTGGTCACATTTCAAGAGAATGTAAAAATTCAAATTACAAAAATGTCGAGGTCCTATTAAAAAATCAGACGAATGATTCTATTTGTAGATATTGCAAAAAAAAACGGGCCATACAATCGAGAATTGTTTTCGTCGCCAACATAAACACAGGCGAGCCGACGATGTGACTCACCCGCCGCCACCCGCTAAAAAAGTTAAGCAAGAGCACGTTATGTTTAATTCTTGTTCTTTAAATAGCACAAGTTTTAAAACATTGCCAATTATGATCTGTGGTTTTAATACAAATTGTTTAGTTGACCCGTGTTCTACGTGTTCATTGATAGATGAGTTATTGGTAGATAAATTAACACATTCGCTGCCAAGGGAAATTTCAAAAAATTACTCCAGGCGCCATTGCGCGCATCATGTTCTTTACTAAATATTAAGCAATTCTATACCTGAATTTTTGCAATTATTTAAATTTTAAAGAAGTTACCATCAAAAATTCAAATCGGTCACCTGTGTCCTCCGCGGCGCCAACTTGCGATTATTACTGTGCAGGCCATAGCGGACATTTTAGGCGGTCAAATTAGGAAATCTGTGCGCGCCATAGCGGACACATTAGCGGACAGCGGACACGATTTTGTGAGAGCAAATAATTGATGAACTTCTAGCAAAAAATGAAGAAAATTACATAGCGACCACTTCCAGTAAAAAAATGTTCGAGTAGGTACTTATAAGAAATCAGGCATTTATGAAATTTCCTGGAAACAGTCTCATAGGAAGAAAATACTGCCGAGGCTATCAAAAAAAATAAATAAAACTCTTGTTGCCAAAAATAAAGTAAAGAAAGAGTGACAACTTATTGTACGACTGTCCAGAGAGGCCACGGTATTGTCTGGATTGCTTCAATTTGGACCACGAAAAATAAGAAGTTTGTTATGTCATTTTGTTTTTTTTTCTGAACCTGAATTGCATTTCTATTTTTAAGTTTATTACAGAATTGTGTTAATTTAATTTGCAGTTGTTACAGAATTGAAGCATTTATATTTATTTCCATACTTTTATTCTTATACTGCATTTTCAAAAATACATATACATATGTGTCCGCTGCAGCGCAGCAAGGGGACAAAAAAACGAATTTTTTAAGTACGCCATAGCGGCATCAACTAGCGGACACATAGTTATTCAAATGTTTATATTAGCATACCAGAACTGAAAGGGCTTACCGTACGCGCCGCAGCGGGCACTCCATTACTCATATCTAACCTATTATGTGCCCGGCCGGCGCAATAGCTAATCTAGTTGAGCGGACACGGGTGTCTGCCATGGCGCTGTATGGATATCTTCAAGCGGACACCGGTGACAGCCTCGGCAGCGAATGTGAAAGCTTACAAAATGTTCCCGAGTTACCCCATTACAATGGTTTGATGGTACTATTCATACTTCATTTTTTTCCACGAACGCATTAGTGGAATTCCCAGATATTAAGCTGACGTTAGACCTAGTAATTGTACCACACAATCACTCCTGTTACGACATTGTTATCGGAGAAAGCATTTATGATTACAATGTAATTTTATTGAAAGATAAGATGTCTTTGAAAATCATCCCCAAAACATCTGTTAATAAGATTTCTGTTAACTCCAGCAATATTAATTTGATTACTGATTTAGATGATAATGAAAAACCAAAATTGCTAGACCTTCTTACGAATTTTTCTGATTTAATTACTTCAGGCAACTCTGTCGGAGCCGTTAACACTGGTGAATTGAAAACAACTTTAAGCGAAAATAAAACCATTTATTATCATCCATATCGGATGTCAGAATCGGAACGCTTAAAAGTTCGAAATATTACTGACGATCTTATGAAAAATGGAATCATCCGTGAGAGCAACTCTCCATTTGCTAGTCCCGTAGTCCTAGTCCAAAAGAAAAATGGTACAGATCGTTTATGCGTTGATTTCAGCGCGTTGAACAAAATCACTGTTAAAGATCGTTACCCTCTGCCACGTATAGACGATCAACTAGATCGTTTAGGCAAAGGTAAGTTCTTCACGTCCCTCGACATGGCATCGGGATTCCACCAAATCCCAATTGCTTCAGACTCCATTTCAAAAACGGCTTTCGTCACGCCTGACGGGCAATTTGAATATTTAAGAATGCCCTTTGGCTTGGCCAATGCACCAGCTGTTTTTCAAATGGCTATTAATATGACCCTAGGCAGCTTGAAATATGATGTTGCATTGGTTTATCTCGACGATATTCTGATACCTTCCTCGACGATAGAAGAAGGTATTACCAAATTAGCACTGGTCCTTGATGCATTACGTAAAGCAAATTTCTCTGTAAATATTAACAAATGCCGTTTTTTGATGAAAAGAATTAATTACTTGGGTCGAGAGATATCTGCCGATGGTATCTGCCCTGATCAAAATAAAGTTAATGCAATCAAAAATAGTTCCCCTCCTGCAAACGTAAAACAAGTGAGACAGTTTATTGGCTTAGCCACTTATTTTCGAAAATTTATTCCCGCTTTTTCTACGAAAATTGCATGTATAACTCATTTGACAAGAAATAACGTTCCATTTAACTAGACTGCAAATGTAACACGAAAACAAACTCCGTACTTGCCAAAACATAAACATTTTCAATGTTAAAATTTTCAAATCTTTTATCGAGTATTTCGGTATAGAGCTACACGTGACAACCCCTGGTACACATCGCTCCAACGGTCAAGTTAAAAGGTACATGCGGACCATCACCAATATGCTGAGAGTGGAATCCACTAAATTCACAGAATGGCCGAACAAACTGTGGAAGATTCAATTAATCATTAATACTACTAAACAAAAGACCACCGGGTATTCTCCGTTCAAAGTGGTATTTGGGCAAGAAGGCCAAACACCGCAAATCCGTACGATTCCGGCTGACCTGCGTACCCAGGATGTAAATAAAACCGCAGTGGAACGCACTGAGGTTGTAAATAATTTACGAAAAAATGCCGAGAAACAAATTACTTCCTTAAATAAAAAACGACGAGATAATAAGAGCTTCAAAATTGGCGATGCAGTATTGTTAAGTAGAGGCCAGAGGCCGGAGAAATTCAGTTGTGAATTTGTTGGGCCATATGTAATCAAGGCTTTGCTTGCTAATGACCGTTATTCGCTTCGTAAACTTGGAGCCCAGCAAACTTTGAAATGCTCAAAGGATCAGTTACGCCGTTGGCCGACAGACTGGACTCCCGACGATTTTGCGTACCTGTTACAATCAAACTATTGTGAGTACCTACCTCTACCTGTACCTACTTTTGTTTCTTAGGCGTTGCCGTGTTAGATCTATGTGTGTGTAGATCTTTGTCAATGTTCACTCGAAGAAACCCATTGAACATGTACATATTTGCATTTTGCAATATTTCCATTGCGTCATCCAGTATTTTCTCGTTGTTATGTTTTGTTTATTTTGTCTATTGATGAACAGTTAAAAAGACCCATCGTAAATACGTGCAGTGGCAGTATTTCCATCGTGTCTTTCCAAGTTTTGAAATTTACAAAGACCCATCGTAAATACGTGCAGTGGCTGTATTTCCATCGTGTCTTTCAAAGTTGTGACTTTAGACGACCCATCGCAAATACGTGCATGTGGCAGTATTTCCATCGTGTCTTTTGATGTTGTGAATTATTCATAAGACCCATTGTAAATATGTGCATATTGCAGTGTTTCCATTGTGTCTTTCTCTGTGAACTCTTTGATGCGATCTTCAGAATTTTGCAAAATGAATTTACAGTGTAGGAGTAAAAATGACTCATTCATTGCAGCAACAATGGATGAAGCAGATGCCGACGGTATGGAAAGTTCCGAGTAAATACGATACAACAAGAAGACACCAAGAATCGTTTTCATGCAGCGATTTATTTTATGTTTGATGGTTTATATATTTTTATTTTCAATTATGTTTTTTCAACTAGTTTTCAATATTTTATTATTATATTGTTTTTATAAGTTGTGTTGTGGAACATTCTCTTCAAGAGAAAATAAAAACAATGTACTTACCTGACATTGTATTAATGCTGTATTTGTCTAAGTTAACACTTTCTTGCATTCCGAGAGCGGAATGATGTCAGTCTGGCCGTGTTAGATCTTTGTTGAGAAATTTGAATTTGGCGCTCTGGATGTGCCGGAATCAGCCGATGGAACTGGCTTGTAAACCAGACCTAAGCGTGTATGGTGCGCAGCCGCGAAGAGGAGGCGCTCTCGACGCTCACACAGTAAAATCGGACGCCGACGGGAAAAGGCGGCAGATTTAAGCACTGTTTGACTTTGACGTTTCTTTTTTGTAATAAAATAATTCTAAAATCGCGGGTAATCTAATACTTTAAACAGTTTGGTCGGTAGATAATTAGTAAATAATTTTACTATAAGCCAAATATTAGAAACTTGGTATTCAGTGTAGCTTTATTTTTCAAAAAATCGGAAAAAATATTAGGTCAACTTTTTTTATAACATTTTTTAGGACATGTTTTACACGGGGCATTTTTTGCATATAAACTATAATGGTTTATTAAACACTTTTTATGATATGTGCGAGAGCAAGAGATACATTTAATACCGCAGTAAGTTGGTTTTGTAAATACTTTTAATAAAATTTGGTGGCCGTACATCCCATTTCCGTACAAGGCAAAATCAGTGACAGTTCCGTACACGATACACGTGTCGCGATTCTAGGGATCATTTCTAAGAAACTGTCATTAGCAATAGTGGTAGTTGCGCACAGGTACAACTTCCCGTTTCGTGCGTCATCCCAAACCTCTACCTGGTTTGAGTGCCGTTTCGTGCGCTGACCTGCTGATAATGCTGATAATGCTGATAATTCGAGTTCATCTTTACAACACAACGATATTAATAAAGACTTCAATGCGGAAGTGTATGTTAATTTCTCTCCTGTTGTTTTCAAATGTTAATGTTTTGTTTGAGGGGGAAGACTTAAACGGTCCGCTCGCTTCGCTCGTTCCGCTTGCCCACAGACCGGAAATAGTGGGCCGTGGAACCACTTTTTTGGCCGTATTCAGTGACGAGCAACGCCACTTTTTTTGGCCGGGTGATTCTTAGAATGCTCTCTGAGTATACGGTCACTAAGGGATTGTACCTATACGCATCTACCACTATTGCTAATGACAGTTTCTTACAAATGATCCCCAGTATCGCAACACTTGCATCGTGTACGGAAATGTCACTGATTGCGCCTTGTACGGAAATGGGATATACGGAACTACTACGATACCCTTTTAATGCAAATAAAGCGTGCCAATAACTGGGAACAGTTATTGGAAAAGGGAAAAACTAATAATTGGCACAGAGTGCCAATCATCAAATTTTGTATATTATTGGTACTAATTGTTGGCACCCCTTAAATATTGTTTTCAGCTTAAAGTTTGGAGGTTATAAGGCGATTTTATTTAAATTTAAACCATAAGCTTTTACTACATCCATATAAAATATTTACATTCAGGAAAACTCTGACCCTCTAAAATATCTACACGTGCATGACCTAGTGAAAAACTTAATAACTTACATTTAAAGCAGCAAAGTTGCACTCCACTTTTTCAAACGCTGATTTAGACAGTTCACATGACACAGTTATGTCCGAGGTTATGTCGGTAATATAGTATTCCTAAACACAATGTTGCCAAATATGAAAAATTTTAATAAAATTTACCATAGATACTGCAGACATTAAAGAAATATATAAAATACTAGCGGGCCCGGCAGACGTTGTCCTGCCCGACTTTAAAAAAATTTCCGTAAAAAAAATCCTAGAACACGATTGCAGCGCCACCTACCGGGTCTAATTGTGAATGTAAACCATTCAGGGACCCACTCAAACACACAAAAAATTTCATCAAAATTGGTCCAGCCGTTTTTTAAAAAAATCCTAAAACCCGATTGCAGCGCCACCTATCGGGTCCAACTGTGAATGTAAACCATCCAGGGCCCTACTCCAACACACGCAAAAAATTTAATCGAAATGGGTCCAGCCGTTTAGGAGGAGTTCAGTAACACCCGATTGCAGCACCACCTACCGGGTCCAATTGTGAATGTAAACCATCCTGGAACCCACTCCAACAAACACAAAAAAATTAATCAAAATCGGTCCAGACGTTCAAAAAAATTCCTAGAACCCGATTGCAGAGCCACCTACCGGGTCCAATTGTGAATGTGAACCATCCAGGGACCCACTCCAACACACACAAAAAATTTCATCATAATCGGTCTAGCCGTTTAGGAGGAATTCGGTGACATACACACGTACAGACTGTCAAACGCGCGAATTTAAGATATTCGTTACGTTTTCTCAAATTTTCCAATTTTCTGTGCAATTTTCTTAATTTTCCGTTCCGTAAGAACCTTCTACAAAGTATTAGAAACCATAAAAAAAGATGAATGAAATCGGTTAAGTCGTTCTCAAGTTATGGCGTGACCAAGGGAAATAGAGATTCATTTTTATTGTTCATACAAAAATACTAAAATCGCGAATAAAAAAAGGGGGCGGGGGTAGGAGGGTGAAAAATACTTTACGACTTATTCTCATACCTACCAAATATACAAAAGAAATTTCAATTATTTGGATATTGTTCATACAAAAATACTAAAATCGCGACTAAAAAATGGGGGGTGGGGGTAGGAGGGTGAAAAATACTTTACGACCTATTCTCATACCTACCAAATGTACAAAAGAAATTTCAATTATTTGGATATTGTTCATGCAAAAATAATAAAATCGCGATTAAAAAATGGGGTGTGGGGGTAGGAGGGTGAAAAATACTTTACAACCTATTCTCATACCTACCAAATGTACAAAAAAAATTCATAAAAATCGGTCGAGCCGTTTCGGAGGAGTGCGACCACAAATACCGTGACACAAGATTTTTATATATTGGAAAGATAATGGGGACCAATGACTAGCATAGTGCCAATAATAGGATAGTTTACCCTACCATCCATCTAGTTTATACACTAGCCACGTAAGTACTTTAACCGTAACATATATAATTATTTCATACCTGGCTTTATGGCAGCTTTTATGCTATGTTAAACTAAGGCAAAAATTCAGTGTGGTAATTGTAAGGAACTCGACCTTGGACCATACCATCTCAAAAATTTAATGTAATAACTTACTTTAAATGAAAAAACGAACAATTTCAGATAAGTATTTCCGAAAGGGCATTAGAAAATCTGAAATTTTTTATAGTGCCTTACTATAGTCCACCATCCAGAATCCTTGCATACTCCAACAGAGCATAAAAATAAATTATTTGCAATATTGTAAAACTTCAATATGGAACAAAAGCAGTTTCAAATTTCCAACTACTGAAATGGGAATTTTTTATGAATTTGCTCCATATCTGGGAAGCTTGGAATGTTTCTGAAGACTTGTTAAAAGCTATTAGTAATTGCAAAGATATTTTGTATTTTCTTACCCAGACACCATAATAAATATATAATAAATAAATTGTCGGTATTTTGACTACTCACGCATATTGGTAGCTACCGTCTGGTTGAACGTCTTGTGTCTGTCGAAGAATTAATGGCACTCTGAATGGGAATTTATTTCTATAGTAACCCTGAGGAACAGCAGATATTGCTGCTATAAGAACGAAAATCGTTACCTAGAAGTAAATAAAAATTTTATTAATACCTTGAGCATATCCAGGTTGTTCTAAGTTCACTGAATTAGCAACTAAAGTTTAACAAATCTTTCTCGCAGTGCGTAAGAAAGTGGTTGGTATGGCTGCGATTTTTCAAAAAGTTTCAAATTTTACAGTAGGAATGCTTCAATGAAGAACGCTTCAAGTTTTAAATTAGTGTGAATTCCTCAATTTCATAAATGTTTTATTTTATTAATTAAAATTTGGCGAAGCTAGAAATAAATTTTAACTGAAATGGAAAGTGCATTTTTCTACGACTATAATGCAAAGTGACACTTATGAATGTTTAATTGGTTAGTAAATCTAGTACATTGTATACGACTTTTTATTCCCCACTAGTTGCTACAGCAACTAGTGCACAATAGGCCCATTGTACCTGACCTGACCTGACCTGACCTGACCTGACCTGACCTGACCTGACCTGTTGTATATATATATAGGCATTAACATCCCTAGTCGGAATTTTGCCGCTTCGTGACTGAAGCTTTACAATCCCTTTATTGGGGTGGATTAATCCCCATTATTGTCTTTCTACAATCCCCGATGTGTCGTGGGCTCCCACACAACTCTTCTCCACTCTCCTCTATCATTAATCTTCTTTCTCCAATTCCCAACTTTCATCGTTCTTAAGTCATCCATCACCTCGTCCCACCATCTCATCTTTGGCCTCCCTCGCCCTCTACCATAGCCCGGCTGCGTAAAGGCAGAACACACCATTTTACAGCGCACACAATGCTCTCAGTCGTGGTGTGCTTTGGCTACAATTTTGACAATAATTTTGTCTAACAATACACACCGCGTTGCAGCGCAATAACACATTGCACAGCGCTAATGTATTGTATTTACTTATGTAATAAATATAAAAAATCAGTAGCAACAACATGAAACTTGTCATATGTTTTTTAAAAACCCATAGCAGCAATTTCATACCTTTTTGTTCTCAAATCAAATCCGATTTACATAGTATAACTTAAAAGTTGCGCCGTTTTTTATTGCGCCATAATCGTACCTACATTTTAGTATAGTACTTACCAGTGTTGTGCATCATCTGGATAATATTATCTAGATAAACCATCTAGATAAAATTTTGTTATCTATCATCTTATCTAAGATGACACTATAATCAATTATCTATCATCTTATCTTAGATGAAAAAACATGTTATCTGGAGGTAGTAGATAACAGATAATATTTCGAATATACAGGGTGATTCAGAACGTGTAAGCCAAACTTCAACAGATTATAGAGGAGCTCAAAATAAGAAGAAAAGTTCCAATAGGCATGTAACCAAAAGTTACAATTAAGAAAGATACAGGGTGTTGAAGTTTCTGGAAAAAGAATTTTATCTCCGAAACCAAGGAAACCATTGAATTTTTAGGGCGAGTGCCCTTTGAAGACCTCTATTATTTAAAAAAATGTGTTTTTTACTGGCAAATGGCATCGCAAGAAGTTCTGGAACAATCGATTGTTGAAGGTTTTTTTTCATCAGAAATGCAGATTATGAACGATTTCACAAAAAGGTGTTTTGCTCAAAAACTAAGCAGCTTACGAAAAAATTTTAAGATGCCGATTTTCTTCCAGATTGAACACAAATATTAAGTACCTCACAATTACCTGCACAGATCAGTGGCGTAACATAGTTTAGAAAAAATAAGTAGGCAGCCTATCGTGTAGCAACGCCACCGGAAGCAGTACAAAAGCAAAACTTTTTGGAACAGCAGATGTCTGCAAATGAAAATCGCCCCGAAAATTTCAATTCAATAGCTTTCATGGTTTTCGAGATACTGAAACAGGAATAAATTTTTAAGGAAACTTAATTACCCTGTATCTCCGTTAGTAGTAACTTTTGGGTACTTGTTCATAGGAACTTTTCTTCTTATTTTGAGCTTCTCTGCGTTCCTCTGAAGTTTGGCACACCCATTCTGAATCATCCTGTATTATCAAAGGAAAAAATCAGTAGCTCCATAAAACGCGCAAAATACCTCTTTTTCAGTAAGTTCAAATACTGATTCCATGATTCCACGCAGAAATAAACTTACCGACAAACATTTTGAAATGCTGTTAACTTGCAGAAGCAACCTAAGAAAATGAATTACAAATTACTTTTAAGTTTTAACCATTAATCTGATCTACTAATCAGTAAAGTTTATTATCACCCACTAAACTGCACTGTATAGTGGCATTAAAATTTTGCTCTAAACCTTTAGTAGCTACATCAACTTCTAAAATTTCTATGTCATTCTTGTAACAGCGAAGGTTTTTTAACAATAATGTTACGTCCCTCATTATTTTGCACCGCACGCACTGCAAACTTTGACAGAAAGTGATGTAAAACTGAAATTATTGCATCAGCATTATTATATTCTGTTGCAGGGCGTCGTGTAGTGGTATCGCGCTGTAGCGCGGTGTGGTTTGGCTACCGAAACATAATATTAATATCCATACAAACTACACCACGATACAGCGCGGACTTTTGCGGGTTTGAGCTGTAAAATGGTGTGTTCTGCCTTTACGCAGCCCGGCTTCCATACTAACAATTTTCTGATCATTGTTTCTTCCTCACTTCGCATTACATGCCCGAGCCATCGCATTCTTTGTGCCTTAATAAACTTCACTATATCTTCTCCCCCCATTTCTTGCTCTATTTCAAAATTCATCCTTGGTCTACTTTCACGGTCATTAATTTTCTTTGGTCCCAGTATCACTCTTAGTATTCTCCTTTCGAATATTTTCAATTTCTGCTCACTTTGTTTTGTCAGGCTCATTACTTCCCCTGCGTATGTTACAACTGGCCTTATAACTGTTTTATACAGTCTCAGTTTTGTCTTCTTACTTATATTTCTGTCTCTCAAAATGTTTTTGTTCGCATAGTATGCCCTGTTTCCCATCTGTAACTTCTCCTCTATCTCTGCTCTTCTGTCATTTTTGTTATTTAGTTATAGCCCCAGATATTTAAATCTGCTCACTTTTTCAAATATGTATTTGTCTATCATTATATGGCCATCGTTGTTGTCTGCTTCTCTCTTTATTCTCATATACTTTGTCTTCTTTTCGTTAATTTTTAGTCCTATTTTATTTCCTTCAAGTTCTATTCTTCTAAAGATTTCTTCCAATTTCCTCATCGATCTAGATATTATTACGACATCATCAGCGTAGGCAATCAGTTGGGCTTCCCTGTTTGCAACTGATCCGTTACATCCTACTTTTCTTACCACACCTTCCAATGCCATAATGAAGAGCGTAGCTGATAGTGCATCTCCCTGTCTTACTCCACCATTGATTTTGAAACTTGGGGTATCTCCTTCAACTGTCCGAACGCAGGCCATACTACCATCCATTGACATTTTAATAAGTCTTCTCAATTTTGCTGGTACTCCCAAATCTTTCATCACGTACTGCAATTTAATTCTGCTTATCGAGTCAAACGCCTGCTGAAAGTCTATGAACAGAAGCTGCAGATCCATCTTGTATTCGTCCCCCTTCTCTAACACGTGTTTCACCATGTGGTACGCATCGATAGTAGATTTTCCCCCTCTAAAACCGCGCTGATACTCGCCAATGATACCATTTCCCTGCCCCACATATCCTGATAGTCTTTTCTGTATAAGATTCGATAGCACTTTGTATGCAGCACTTAGCAACGATATGCCCCTATAATATTCAAAATTAATCATTCAAATTGACATGACAATTTATGATGGTTTCTGTCAATAATAAACTAGCTCAATTGTTGTCAAAAAATTCTATTTGTGTGCGTTTTAATAAATTTGGGCATACATCTTAGATGGGGTAGCAGTCTGAAACGTCTCGTAGTACAAAAAATCTGGATTTAGTTCTATAATTCAACGCCTGGCGGGGTATTTGCCCGAGGAGTAATTGTTCGAACGGTCCAGTATCACTAATTAATACATTAAAAATTAATTAGATATTTATTTAAAATTAAGTAGGTAGGTACTGTCAACATTTCTATTAATAATTATTAATATAACAATTTTTACAGAGTTAAAGCCAATACTTTTAAAAAATATATCGCTATGAAACTTACTTGCTATATAAGCAATATCTACTTTTTTCAAAAACAAACAAAATTGACTTCAACATAGAATTTATGTGGACCACAAAGAAGATGACTCGTAACTTTCTACCAATCCATTAAAATAGGCTAAGATCACTTCCTCCGTTATAAGATGAACTTTCTTTGTATAAGTATGCAGTATGCATCAAATCGCGGAATTTTGTCAGCTCGTTCATATACCTTCCTTCTGAGGCAATTTGTATGCAGCGGCATCAGCTTCTTTTAATACCCTCCGGTAAAATTAAATCGTAATTTTTTCCACATTTTCTCAGTAAAATCTTATTTTAGGTACAAATTTAGCTAAAACGTACAAAAATTGACTTCTTCTAGCTTGTTTATTATTTATAGTAACGGTAACCATAACAATGATGAAACACGCTCTCTATGTTATTATGTATTCCTGCCCAATTGTCGGACCAATTTGAATTACATATTAATTTTGAATATTTTTGAAATATTTAGTTCATTGGCAGGATTGGACAAAACGTTATGCAGCACTCGTGGAGAAACCGTTTCGCTCATTTATTTGCCTTTGCACAGTGCACACTCGCCTGGCGGCTCGTGTGCAAATCTGGCAAATTGCGTGAGCGAAAGTTTCAGTTTCTCCACTTGTACTGTAATATACTATTATATGATTTCTGGAATTTGTTTTAACTGCTGTAAATTTCCAAAAGATTCCGGTACACTCGCTGCTATCGTAAGCCAGGACTTTTCTCGATACAGTGTTCACGGGACAGTGCTTGGTTTTCGAGAGACTGGCTGTGTATGTCTTGCATAAACTGTGGGGATTTCATCGTGCAAATTACCAGGCGTGTGGGGACTGATTCGATTGTGGGGACATACACTCGTCCCCACAGTGTTTTTTGTTTCTGTAGCAGCTAACGTGCGGTCAAAATCAAAATAAAACTATTTTCCAAATTGCTAATTACGTACCCTACGTCAGCCAAACGAATAAGTACTTTCTCTGTCACTGTACCTAAGACATGAATTTTTTAATTTAGCCTTAGTCCCCAAAAGTATCCTTTATTTCACGTGATCGCGTCTTGCACAAACAGTGGGGACTTTAAACTGCCTGTTCAGAAGCGCCATCTGCAGGCAAATAGAATCCGTTTCTGCGGAGAATGATAGTTTTGATCTCGTTTATCAGCAGTGTGTATAGAAGTAAGCAGTGCATTAACTGTGGGCACAGTGGTTGGATCAAGAACTTTAGACTTAAATTCACTATAAATTCTTAATAAGTTAACCCCACATGCCAAAAGATAGTGTCACTGTCTTTTGGCGCGTGGGGTTAACTTATGAAGAATTCATAATTAACTGTGGGGTAGTTTACGAACTTCAACATCTTTATTCATTAGGTATGTTTTTAGATGGGTTATTTATAGTTAATAATGCACGTTTTGAAATAAATAAAAAATAAAAATATACAGCGTGTCCAAAAGAGTAGGCAACATCTGGAAAACTTTTTTATATTGGATTTCTCAAAAAGTTTTATTGCACATAAAAGTTTAATTATTCAAACTATACAAGGTGTTTCTAAATTGAGTACCATAAATTTAGGAGTTTGTAGAGAAAGTTAAAATAACACTAAAACCTTTATATAGTTTTGTACAAAAACGCTTCCTTTCCAAAATACAGAGTGTTATAATACCGACTATCGTATCAGTTATTCAGCTATATCTGTAACTAAAGCAGCCTGAGGAATCTAAGTTTTTGAGAGCAAGTGCTACTCAAAACTACAAATAATCCAGTAATATTTTAAGTGAAATACGATAATTCAGTGGCGTAGGAAAAGGGGTCGTGTAATACCTTTTTGTTAATAAAAAGTTTGAGGTTAGGTTTTTTGAAAATATCGTATAATTTTTAGATTCTCTAATCAAAATCCTACAAAAAAGATACTCTTTTTAAATATCTCTAGAGTCTTTCGTTTTCGAGATATTCAGTTTTCATTTTTCTTGTTCGTTATTAAAATATTGTCTTTGTTCTGCTATATTATCATTAATTACGTAAAACTTAATAACAATTTTTTCACAAATCAACCATAGGTAGGTAGATACCCCAGTTCACATAAGCACTGCTACATAAAACCACAAATATCTCAAAAACAAAAGACTTTAGAGATATTTAAAAACAGAATCTTTTTTGTAGTATTTTGATTAGAGAATCTAAAAATAAAACGATATTTTCAAAAAACCGAACCTCAAACTTCTTATTAATAAAAAGGTATTATACGACCCCTTTTCCTACGACACTGAATTGTCGTATTATTCTTAAAATATTGCTGGATTATCTGTAGATTTAAGTAACCACTTGCCCACAAAAATTTAGATTTCTCAGGCTGCATTGTTTATAGATATAGCTAAATAACTGATACGCCAGCCGACATTATAACACCCTGTATTTTGGAAAGGAAGCGTTTTCATACAAAACTATATAAAGGTTTTAGTCTTATTTTAACTTTCTCTACAAACTTCTAAATTTATGGTACTCAATTTAGAAACACCTTGTATAGTTAGCCGTATACAGGGTGAT
The DNA here is from genome assembly GCA_963966045.1 of Xestobium rufovillosum. NCBI lineage: Eukaryota > Metazoa > Arthropoda > Insecta > Coleoptera > Ptinidae > Xestobium > Xestobium rufovillosum. The sequence continues at coordinate 2,428,201 of OZ014501.1, forward strand.
TCAGAACGGGTATGCCAAACTTTAGCAGATTGTAGACGTAGAGGAGCTCAAAATAAGAAGAAAAGTTCCTATGGGCATGTGACCAAAAGTTACAATTAAGAAAGATACAGGGTGTGGAAGTTTCTGGAAAAAGAATGATTATCTCCGAAACCAAGGAAGCCATTGAATTAAAATTCTTAGGGCGATTGCCCTTTGAAGATCTCTATTATTTAAAAGAAATGCTTTTTTACTGGCTAATGGCATCGCAAGAAGTTGTGAAACAATCGATTGTTGATTAATTTTTTTCACCAGAAATGCAGATTATGAATGATTTCACAAAAAGGTGTTTTGCTCAAAAACTAAGCAGCTTACAAAAAAAAATTAAGATGCCGATTTTCTTCCAGATTGAACACATATATTAAGGACCTCACAATTACCCGCACAGATCAGTGGCGTAACATAGTTTAGAGAAAATAAGTAGACGGTCTACGGTGTAGCAACGCCACTGGAAGCAGTACAAAAGCAAAACTTTTTGGAACAGTAGACGTCTGCAAATGAAAATCGTCCGTAAAATTTCAATTCAGTAGCTTTCATGGTTTTCGAGATACTAAAACAGAAATGCATTTTTAAAGAAACTTAACCACCATGTATCTCCGTTAGTAATAACTTTTGGGTACTTGTTCATAGCAACTTGGCTTCTTATTTTGAGTTTCTCTGTGTTCCACTGAAGTTTGGCACACCCGTTCCGAATCACCCTGTATACGAGACAGGTGAGATTCCAGAACATTACAAGAAGAACATCATAGTCGCATTGCCAAAAAGGGAAGGTGCAGATACGTGGGAAGATTTTGGGACTATCAGTTTAACTTCCCACGCGTCAAAAATTTTAAGTAGAATGGGGAAAACCCGCAAATTTTGAAAATGATCATATTGAATAGTATACTACCCAAAACAAATTCCGCAACTTTCGATTTTTACATTTGAGTCTTATTTTCGTCATAATTAAATACGAAACATGCGTCATCCTCGAGACACAATATTTGAATGACGCTGGTGACGTACGTGACCACTGGGCCCGACAGATTACGTAGGGATTTTCACATGCGCAAGCCGATCCGTTTGCACCCTGAGCGCTCGTTTATTTCTCGACTCCTCCCACTTTTTCCAGGGAGACGCGTAAACACCGCGGCGCAACGGATAGGTCTCCTGCGCCACAGAAAGCGCGCGTTTTAGCCATCCCGGTCATGCTGCTTTCTAAGTTGCAAATTTTTCGTTCAGCACGGCACATAATCAAAATTTTTACGTGGTACGCGATATATATTCTATTTATACTTGATATTACAGTACTAAGGCCCGGTTTTTCAAAGAATCCAACACCGGGTTAAGTCTGACACCGGCTTCGTTGCTATGATACAACCAATCAGAAAGCCGGTATCATAGCAACAAAGCCGGTGTCAGACTTAACGTGGTGTTGGATTCTTTGAAAAACCGGGCCTAAAAGTTATAAATTCGATTAAGCGGGTCTTCCCCATTGTGCAAAGGATGGAGAATAGGGCGGAAGAAATATTAGGAGAAGATCTGTTCGGATTTAGACGAAATAGAGGAACGCGCGAGGCCACTCTAGCTTTACGAGCAATTACAGAAAAAAAAACAATAGGAAAGGGAAAGAGCGTTTATACCGGGTGGGGATTTAGTGTGTAATCGGCATATATCTCTGGTACTGCTTATGATATAAAAATGAAATTTTACGCATATGTGGGGAACGACATGGAGAACTTCGTAAAATTATTTATGTATATACAGGGTGTTCACATTCTGAGTACCAGACCAAAGTTCTATTTCTTTAAATGGAAACACCACATGTATTTGTGTAATTTCGATTCCCCATAAAATTTAATGAAAATTGATATACTACATGATGTGGTTTTGAGTAAGGACTGTTACGATATTGACATTTTTGTGCTATTATGGTCCCAAATTTATTACGCCATTGATGTCTACTGACCACAGCCACCTAATTATTTTTTATTGAAATAGGTTTTTGCACAGCTGTATTTTTAAAATATACAAATACATTCACCAAAATACTTAAGATTATACAAGGCGGCTAAGTTATGCAAACAGGAATTTTTCTCAAAAATTTCAAATGGAATACCTTGTACCTATATTATTTGCACAACCGACAGTCAGTTAACTAAGCCATTAATTGATTTAGATATTGCCAGGCCTGGTACTGTCAGTTTCGGCAGATATTACGATCGAACATCAAAATATTTGAATTTCATTATTTTATACTCTTTTTGGTGAATTCCCCTTATCGGTCGCTCAAGACTCACAATAATGTTTAAATTTTGTTTATGCAAATTGGTATCATTATAAAGATGACAAATATCATTGTTAAATTGTTTCTTGATGGTTAGGTATATTCATAAATAATGTATGTCATATTAAAGTCGGATAAGTATAATTTTCAAACAAAGAGTGCCATGGAAGAAAATATTACCTTTAAGAAATAATCTTGCAGTGGAATTTTTTGTGTTAATGTATGAATTTGCTAAATATTCTATAGAAACGAAATGCAGACCTTTATTGGAGTTTTGGGTGACAAAATAGGGGATATCACCATAAACAATGTAAAATAAAAACGAAACTCTACATTCTTAAAACTCAATTGTAAATTCTTCCGAAACTTTTACTGGTAGACTTGGCAATATCTACATCAATAAAAAGCTTACTAAAGTGACCATCAATTGTACAAATAATACACATGGTGTTCCATTTGAAATTTTTGAGAAAAATTCTGTTTTGCATAACTTTAACCACCCTGTATAATCTCAAGTATTATGATAAAAGTACTTCTCGATTTCAAAATTGCAGCAGTGTGTAAACCTATTTCAATAAAGAAATTGTAGGTCACTTTGGTTAGTATGCGTGAATAGCGATATAAATTTGGGTCCATAATGGCACAAAAATGTCAATATCTTAACATTATTTACTCAAAACCACATCATGTAGTATATCAATTTCCATGGAATTTTATGGGGAATCCAAATTAAGCAAAAACACGTGGGGTTTCGATTTAAAGAAATAGAACTTTGTTCTGGTACTCAGACTCTGAACATCCTGTATATACCTAAATTACTTTGCAAAATGTTCCACGTGGCTCCCCACATTCGCGTAAAATTTCATTTTGAAATATTAAATAGTACCAGAGTTATGAACGGATAACACACTATATCCCCACCCGGTATAGGATTTGCAGGTTTAGAAAAAGCCTTCGACAAAGTAAAATGGAGGAAGTGCTCAGAAAGGTAGTGATGAAACATAGGGACATAAGAATACCTAATACACAATCTCTACAAAGAGCAAACGACAGTTACAGAATTTGAGTAGGGACAAAAAGAAGTAGATATCTGGAAGAGAGTGAGATAGGGACGTGCATTGTCCCCTCTAGTTTTCAATTTATATATCGAAGATGCGATTAATATTGTTAAGGACAAGACAGCCTCAGGGATTAAAGTATGCGGTCGAACTATTTACATGCTCAGATTTGCGGATGATATACCAAAATTTTGGTATGTAGAGGGCGTGAAAATAGAACTAAAACTGATATACAAATAGGAAATGAGAAGATAGAGGAAGTCACGAATTTCTGCTATTTAGGAAGTAAAATAACTCTAGATGGCAGGAGCACTAAAGACAAAGAATAGCGCAAGGTCGAGTTGCGTTTAACAAAAAGAAACAATTGTGATGCTCGGGAACGGATAAAGTAGAAACTCAGAAGAGACTCTTAAAGATGTATGTATGGAGTACGGCATTATACGGGTGCGAAACTTGGACAATAGGAGAAGCGGATCAAAAAAGAATAGAAGCATTTTAAATGTGCTACAGAGGCATGGTGAAGATACCGTGGATAGATAAAGTTAGCAATAGGGAGGTATTAGAAAGAGTTGGTGAAAAGCGAAAGGTATGGAAGAATAGGAGAGACAGGATGGTAGGACACCTTCTAAGATACGAAGGAATAGTTCGCGACATACTAGTCAGAGATAGGAATAAAAAAGGTAGGGATTGGCCCAGATTAGACTACTGCTCTTAAATATTTAGGAATGTGGGATGTTCTACTTTTATGTAAAAGCGTATAGGTTAGATCAAGATAGGAAAGGATGGAGGTACGTGTCCAACCAGTCTTCGAACTGAGAACTTTCTGATGATGTAAAATATATTCAGGTGACCCGTTTTCTTTTCTTTTCTTCTTGCTCGCCCAGTGTGGTTACGTTACTTGCAATTTTATATTGGACTATTGTATAATAAATTTACTTTGGAAGCAGACATATTTTAATTATTTCATTTAGTGTCATTGTTCTTTTCTCTTTTTGTACACACTTATACTAAAGCATAGAAAATACTGCTACTTTTTAATTCATAAATAGTAGCAGAAATAGAAAACCTGCAACTTTTCTAGTGGTTATCTGGAGCAGTCCTTCATTTTGCAAAACAAATGTTTGTATGTTTTTTGGTAAATAAATAAATATTTTGATACCTAAATGAATAATAAATTTTATTTGTTAATTGTTACCATTCCTGTTTTCAACCGTCCGTATCTCAGCGTGACCACTGACTGTTCGTTATTTCTTATAATCTCCGCGTCCTCTATTTTCTAGTGTAAAGCCAATCCGTTCATAGTACTTGCCTCTATTTATATTATTTTACACATTTTTATCTATTTCTGAATTAATTGTGGGGACTTACACAATCAGTGTTATTTATTACGTCGTCGTGGGGACTTACACACTCACGTTTCACCGCGCATAAACTGTGGGGACTGTCCCCACAGTGGATTTTCAGAGTGTACTCGCTTAATAGCGAGTGCATAGCAAATCGGACTATATTCCCAGTATGCTACTATTTCGGTAGATGTCGCTACAGCAGTAACTTCAATGTCCCCATAATGCTTGTTTTTGCACATGTCCTCACAGTGAATGCAAGACATGTAGGTAATGGTGTGTGTGTGTGTGGGTGTACACACCATGAAGATGGATTCGTTCTAATTTCAATCCTAAGAGATCTTCAATAACTTTCGCAATTGACATAAGGAATAAAGTGCAAGAAATACGCCAGGTCACGTCAGTGAAAGAACAAGACTTTCGAAGTAAATTTATGTACAACTAACCTCGAGCTTCTCAATAATTTTGCACGAGAGAATTATTATACAGTGGAATATGGCTCTTTTAGAATTAGTTTCGATTTGTTCTGAGGTCTCCAGATGGACGGGACAGAGTGTGCAGAAGGCGAAGAGAATACACTTAGAAAATGGATAAGCACTGGTATGGTGGGTCCATAATGGCTATGACATATCTTCCGGGATCCTATGGATTATGTGTTTGTAGATGGACGATGGACGATGGACGATGGGCGATGGACGATGTACATTGATAAAACTCTGTAGTGGTTTTCGCGAGGTTTATAATAGAGAAACTTCTTTCGATGTTCAATAATTTATTGTCCTTTTAAATGACTAGTCCTGACCTAAACGAGGACCTAAATCAATTAGAGTGTAAATGGAACATAAAGAAATGACTACCAGAGCTTACACATGCTGCAAAAACGATGGCAGATAAGAAGAAAATCAAACAAAATTCGAGAAGTCTTCATTGGCGATCACCGTCTGAGACTCGAAGGATTAGTTCATAGCCTTCTAGGGGCAGAGATGTAAATAAAAGGAATGGTTCTGACAACTTTTCGCAAATACTTGGAGATATAGGAAGCTCTACTTGTGGAAAAACTCGCTGGTCAATTCAGGGAATGAAAGGATGGAGGTTCTCGTCCACCAGTGCTCGGATTCGCAAGTTTATGACAATAAACTTGTTTCTACTTACTTGAAAGAACTATGGACCTCATTTATGCAACTGTTATTCTTAAGATGAAATACATATTGTTTGTTAATATCAATTAAATCGAATAAATTACGTTCCTCGTACTACACTCTTTCCAAACATAGATAGGGTATGTAAAGCATATATGTAGTTACTGACACCATAAGCACTGAATCCTACTTAAAAGCACAGTAGAGATTTATTTTGATAATATTAGGCAAGTTTTCGGCATTAATACTGTTTTTCCGAACATCCTGTAAGGATCTTGATTAAAACCCAAGAATATCAGTAAAACTACTAGGATTGTGGTAACAAACTGTATTGTCCATCTTCCCTCTACATTCTGTCATCTGGCACCCGCGACCTGTGGCCTGTTCACAATTGTATTAACTTAAAGGTTCATTAAAATCTTACACGCTAACAGTTTTTTTTTTTTTTTTTACAAAATATAATCTTTCAGTTTACTTGGAAGTTTTATGTCACGCTTAGGTCTAGTTATATTCATATTTGGTGTACACGTTTTGTTTGGGTCTTCTTCCTCCGGTGTTACTTCTTCTTCTGACTGAATTTCATTTTCACTAACCTATTCTTTTTCAAATTCATTTCTTGATAGTCGTAAGTGTTTTCTGTTCCTTCTTATTTCCATTCCTCGAGTATCTTCTACCATATATGACCTGGGAGCAGGATGTTTCTTTATTACAATGCCCGGTTCCCAAATATTATTTCACCGAATTAGTATGTTATCATCTTTGTTCAGTTGTTTAAGTTCTTTTGTGCCCCTTTTATCATAATAATATTTCTGTTGTACTTGTGCTCTTTTAAGAGCTGCTTCGATATTACCTGGCTTTTGGCGTTCTGTTTTTAGCAGGTTAGAGGAGACCGGCAACTTATCTTTCAGCCTTCTGTTATTTATCATTTGACTTGGTGATAGCCCTATTGCAATAATAGGAGTGTTTCTATATTCTAACAATCCTGAGTCTATGTCCGGACTTTTCTTTATGATGTTCTTTGCGATTGAGACCCCTTTTTCTGCCAGCCCATTGGATTGTGCGTAATTTGGACTTGAGGTGGCAGTTTTGAACCCCCATTCTGTTGCAAATTTCAAAAATTCAGCACTTCCGAATGGCATATTGTCTGACATAAATATTTCTGGCACCCCCTGTCTGCTGAAGACTTCTTTAAGAATGCTAACGATTTCCATAGCTGTTTTAGTTGTCAATTTACATATCTCCAACCATTTACTATATGAATCAAAAACTACTACATAGTCAATACCTCTATGAGTAGCTATGTCTGCTGATATTCTTTCCCATGGTCTTGTCGGGATCTCTGGCTGCTTTAAAGGCTCCTTCACGTTTCCATTTCCGAATTTTTCGCAAATTTTACAACTCTGTATTAGTTCAGTTATATGTTTTGACATTCCCGGCCAATAAAATCTCTCACGTGCTCTGGCCTTCGTTTTATTAATGCCAAGGTGATTTTCATGAAGCAGATTTAACATTCGTTTTCTCAGTGTTGCTGGTACTATTAATTTATCTTCAACGAAAAGGAGGTTCTCCCCTTCTGATATGTCGTGCTTGAACTTTCTATACCTTTCCAATTCTTTTGTAAGTTTTCCATTAGGCCAAACACCCAATTTTGTGTACTCTAATACCTTGCTAAGTGTTTCATCTCTCGCTGTTTCATCTTGGAACTCCTTTTTTCTTTCCTCTGTCATTGGGGCATATTTTGCAACCATGTGCACCAACACTTCCTCTTCCTGTTCTGCACCATCTGTGTCTTTAATAAAGTTTCTTGACAAAAAATCTGCTACAAACATCAGGGAACCTTTTAAATACGTTACATTTAAATTGTATTTAAGCGTTTTCAGTCGTAGGTTCTGCAGTCTTGCCGATAACTTATCAATGCTTTTCTTAAAAATTGTCTCCAACGGCTTGTGATCTGTTTGAATTATTATTTCACGTCCATATATATAATAATGAAATTTTGAGCATGCGTATTGGATTCCAAGCATTTCTTTTTCTATTTGCGCATATCGCCTCTCACTTTCTGTCAAACTCCTAGATATGAATGCAACAGGCCCTCCATTTTGTAAGAGACACGCACCTAGGCCTTGATGAGATGCATCGGTCTGAATTATTATAGGCTTTGTGCTGTCAAATATTTGCAAGACTGGGGCATTCGTAATAATCTTTTTTAAGTCATCTATCACCTGTTTATGTTCTTTAGTAAAGTTAAATTGTACATTTTCTTTAACCAGGATTCTTAATTGTGCAGTTAGCTGGGATAGGTTTGGGATGAACTTTGTGAGATACTTTACAAATCCCAAAAATCTCAATAACTCTTTTTTGTCAGCCGGATACTCACATTTATGTATTGCTTTAACAAACTTTGGGTCCATTCCAATACTGTTTTCAGATATTACGTGTCCGCAATACTTAACTTCTTTGCACCTATATTGAACTTTGTTGATGTTAAATTTGACGTTATGTTTAGTTGCTCTTTCTAATAGTTTTAATAAGTTTGTATCATGCTCCCGCTCATCCTTTCCGAACACGATGATATCATCAAAATATATTAGAATACCCTCCAAATCCCCAAACAGTTCCATATTCTTTTTTTGAAACACTTCGGGAGCGGAGCAAATGCCAAATGGCAATCTTTGAAATTGATATCTACCAAATGGCGTATTAAAAGTGCAAAGGTCAGCGCTATACCTATCCAGTTTAATTTGCCAGAATCCTTCTTTCATATCAAATACAGAAAAATATTTCATACCTGAAAGATTTGCTATGATGTCTTCCGGTTTAGGTATAAGGTACAGTTCTCTTTTGATACCCTTATTCAGATTTTTAGGATCCAGGCACAATCGTAGTTCCCCATTGCTTTTTTCAATGATCACTAGATTATGAACCCATTCCGTTGGTTTGTCCACTTTACAGATGATTCCACCTTTTTCTAATCGGTTCAGTGTCGCCTTTAATTTTTCTCCTAGTGCTTGCGGTACACGCCTTGGTGGATTTATAACAGGAAGCACGTCCGGATTCATCTCGATGTGATATGATCCTGGGAAGGTGCCTAAACCTATAAACACATGCGCAAACATTTTTAACATGTCATCCTTTGAACTAATATCTATTTTCAGTTCATCTAGACGCTTAATTAACCCCAGTTTTACACAATCTTGTAATCCTAATATAGCATCTGACATCAAGTACACAAAAATTAATTACAGTTTTTTCACTTCCTGTATAGCAGTCTAACTTTGCACACCCTGCAGGTTTCATTTTGAAACTACTACCATAACCTACAATTAAGTTTTTACTAGGGCTAAGCATTTTATTACGTTTTATCCGATTAAACATTGACAATGGTAAACAGCTTATCTCAGCACCCGTGTCGAGTTTAAATTTGATGTCATGTCCTTCCACACTGATCACCTTTTCCCACACTTTCTCAGACTGGTTACAATTATTAACACCATTTCTTCTGCCGCTCTTGACTTGATAGATATACAAGTCAGGGATATTATGATTATCAGGATCCTCTTCACTATCTGTTTCTTCACTGTCAGTATTTTCTTTCTCTTGCACTTCATTTACAGTTTTCTTCTTAAAGTTTATGCATTTTTTTGCAAAATGTCCTTTCTTCTTACATATTGCACACTCTTTATTGAATGCTGGGCATTTTTTTATATCATGCGAATACCCACAATAAAAACAATCCTTAATCTTCTTTGTTTTCTTCTGTACTGCATTTATACTACTAGTTTCTGTCGACAACTCCTTTATTTGCAACTTACTTGCTTCTACTGCTCGACAATATTCAACAGTCCTTCTAAGATCTACATCAGGGTCTCTTAAAAGTTTTCCTTTACTTGCTTGATCTGTTAACATAAAAATTATCTGATCTCTGATTATACTTTCTTCTTGATCTCCATAACCACACTTTGCTGCCGCATTCTTAAGTTCAGTGAGATAACTGTCAAAGGATTGGCCCTCCTTTTGACATATTCCCCTCAGTAGGAATCTTTCATACACTACGTTGGTTCTAGGCTTACAATAATTCTCAAATTTCTGGATAAGTTCATCTAATTTAATGTTATCAGCATTTACCTTAAAACTGTTAAAAACCTCGAGGCCCTCTATTCCAACCACATTTAAGAAATAAGCAACTTTCTTCTTCTCTAATTCGGTTTCTGAATCTCGTCCAGATGCTCGGAGAAATATTGAAAATTGTTGCTTCCTTAGGCTCCAATTTTCAGCTACGTTACCTTGGAGTGACAACGGTCCTGGTGGACAAAATACTGTATTTTGCTCCATTTTCTTTCTAAACTACTTTTAGGACACCTGACACCATGTAAGGATCTTGATTAAAACCCAAGAATATCAGTAAAACTACTAGGATTGTGGTAACAAACTGTATTGTCCATCTTCCCTCTACATTCTGTCATCTGGCACCCGCGACCTGTGGCCTGTTCACAATTGTATTAACTTAAAGGTTCATTAAAATCTTACACATCCTTTCTGATAAAATGGAACTGACATACCCCTAAATTATTGTGATATTTAACAATAATCCAAAATTGAGGTGCGACTCTTGGGCATAATGATCGACATATTAATTATAGTGATTGACACTGGTAGACACAGTAATTAACACTAGACTGTCTTTGTTTCAAACGTTTAGTAATATTTTTTTTTTTTAATAATTTGTGAAATTGATGGCAATGTAAAACAATTTGTATAAAATGTCAACGTTTCGTTCCCGGTTGGGAACTTTGTCAAGACTTTATTGAAAAAACGTATAAAAATGTGACAAAAATTTTTTCTTAATAAAATTGTAAATAACAGTAACTATGAACTTATGATTAAAAATAGAAAATATACTTAGCACACTGGATTTGGTAAAATCTAGGAGAGAGGAATAAATGTAGGTATATAATTTAGAATCAAGTTGTAGAGAACAGATTTAGCAAACTTGATTTGGTGAAATGTAAATAATTTAGAATCAAGTGGTAGAGAAAAGATTTACGTTATTATATTTTTATAAATTTGACTTAAATTTTGAATGTCAGATCTGTCATTCAAACAGTTTTGGTCCTTTTGGATCATTTCCAAAACGAGTCTAGCCTTTAAATTTTTCTCTTGTTCCAGAATGGTAGTGTTGTTAAAGTCGAAACCATGTTTGGTGTCTTTAATGTGCTAACTGATAGCAGATTAGTAATTCTGCTTACTGATAGCGGAATAGTAATTCTGCACAAAAATGGGAATATATCAATTAACATGCTATAAAAACGAAAATATTAAAACTAATTGAAAGCAACATGGAAGGCTTGCCATTAGAGTTCCGCGTTACCAACCTAAAGGTAAACAAAAAATCTATAGTGACAACCGAATAGTGACTGTAAAGGTGTCTATTTCGCAAAAGAATCGCGGATTAACGGTTTGCTTGATATTCAGGACTTATTAGAAGGGTGTCAATAACCCTACTACAGGTGTCAACAACTGTACGCTTTACCCTATATTGTTTCATACAGCTCCCCCAACAAATTTTAAAATAAGTTATTCGCACTTTCAAAGTGTAGTATTAGCAAATTTTCACTGCTTTGGTACAGATAATTTACACAAAGTCAATTTGTCCACGACTATCTTACAACATACTCTTTATACTTGTGTTTCTTCAATGAAAATTAGATACATTATTCACTGCAGTTATTAATGAATATTATTCACTAAACCAATAGGAACATCGCTTTGACCCTTTTTTACATTTATTTAGTAGGCCGAGCTCGCGATGTATAGTTCAAATTGAAACGTCAAATCAGCATGGTTTGCTTTTAATTTGAAATGCATATTCTAAAAAAGAAGATATAATGAGTAGTGAGAGTGAAAACGAGATTTCTTTAACAGCACCAGCAATAAAAGAAGCTGCAGAACTTGCCTCATTAGATTCATTGCCCAAAAAACCAAGAAAATTATACCTGAGAGCATATGTATGAATCTTTCTTACACTGGAGAAGGGAAATGAAGGTAAATTCTTTCTGGGAATCTGTTTTGATAGTCGTGGACAAAGTATAGTATAAAACTCGTTATAATGATGCTATTATAAACTCGTGTATAATATACTATTATTAATCTGTATAATTTTTTAATACCAAAGTAAAGGCATCATTAAATTTACAATTATTTATCTAACCCCGCTATGAAATGTCACATTTTAAATGCATTTTTGACATTACGAAACGTCATATTTTTCATAACTGTCAGTTCATTACGTAACTAGTTATGTAATGAACTTTTACGTAACTGAATATTTAAAAACAAAAACAAAAGTAAGAATTTATTACAGGGTATTACCTATTGAATCTATTGCCAAATTCGCTGATTCTTCTTTATCAGAAGGCATATCTACATCAGAATCATCCATTTTTGGCGTAATTTGAAATAAAAAAACTCATTACTGACAATAGTTATTTATAGTATCCATAGCAACGCGAAGGTAAAGCGAGATGAAGTTGAATTTATTTGCACGGCTAGAAGGGATGTTACACTATTTGGAGTAGCACAATTCTTGTGTTAGGGACATTCCATGGTAACTCGCGTTACAATCAAATATATTATTTGGCAGTAAAACGACAATACTTAACTCTAATAGTTTAATCATAACCAACATTTTTAATTAAAAACTTACACTATTCTTAAACAATTAAATGAATATTACAATAAACAAAATGTTTTGAAATTTTAATTTTTATAAGAGCAAATTCAGTAGTCACTCGCGTTACGTCTTAAGGACATAAGGTTTACCTTTCCTTAAATTTTTTAATATTTCTGCTAATTTAACAATTGAACTACTCTTAAATCATAAAAATATGATTAGGTCAAAGAGAAAGAACAATAAATAAAGATATTAGTTATTTTTGAAAAATGTGCTTTTGAAAAATAAACAACAAAAAGTTTAGTAACTCGTGCTACATTAAATTGGTAACTCGTGTTACCACCAAAACTTAAAAAAAAATTTGAAGTAAAATTATACTGTTAGTTTATCAGAAGTAGCTTGTAGTCGTTTTTTAAGTGTAGCCAGTGGAATGTCATCATTCTCATCACTGAAGTAATTATTTTCATCTATTACTTTTATTCCGATCTGTAAATCCGATGTGACGTGACCTGTTTTTAAAATACCGTTTTGAAAATAAATTAGATGGACTTTAGATATTCCGGGTATTGAAGCGGCTTGATCAAAAATGGCATGTAGATTCATTTGTTTAGCTATATCCTCTATCTCCTTTGGAGTGACGTTAATAACTTTTACTTTTGAACATTCAGCGGCTTTAGCAAATTGTTCTGCATTAAATACAACTGCCTCTCTTCTCAGAACCTTGTTTCGAACCAATCTTTTTAACGCACCACCTATACCATCTGCGGGACCCTTTCCATGTGACGTAGCAAAATAATTCCAAATTATGTCTTTCTCATTGAGTTGCTGAATAATTTTTATAGTTTCCACTATATACCTATTCTTAAATTGTGATGCTGGTCCGTCTGACCAAATGTACACTTTGGTAATACAGGGTGGCAGTAATTTTATTATCCGATCCATATAAATCGCTACCGTTTCTTTATTGTAGTTACGATTATCGGATACAATAACCATCGGATGCTGTTTGCCCATAAACCAGGCCGATACCGTAAACAAAGTTACTTGTGGTTGAGCCCAGTGAAAACTTTGAACTTCGTCTTGTGCTATGCAAGTAAAATTTTCCGAAAATTCTACTTGCACCAAGGCAGCTGATGGATCAAAGTTGGTAGCCGATATAGCCTTTCTATCATTTTGATATGCATCAGCTTGATACCTTTTGACATAGCAATGTTCAAAAAAGTTTTCGACATACTAAGTAGGTGCCCCTCCAGTTCCGAAGCTGATTCAGAATGTAAAACTTTACACAATTTTCCTTGGCTGTCTTGCCACACCAACCATGAAACTTCAGAGTTATTGCAAGCATTTACGTACTGTTCTAAGTTTGTATTTAATATGTCCTTGCAAGCATCACAAGTAAATTTCCAACATTCTTTAGTTGGGTTTTCACATATTACTGACTTTATAAAATCGTGGTCATCCCGAGGACATTCTGGTGAAATGCCGTGCATTGCATTTAAAGCTAAAATATAATTTTCATTGTACCTACATAGCCACACGTTATGGGGAAGTTAGCTACTTAAAAAAACATGTTTTGGTCTATATTCGGCAAATTTGCTCTTTCCTACTATCTCTCCATATTCTCTAACGAACAAAGCATTATGTTTCAGAAACTGTAGTACATATATAATTTGCAAAACTCGCTCACTTCGTTCGCTCGTTTTAGAAAATATTATATTCGTCAAATAAAATTAGTCTTTTCATAACTGGTTACGTAAATAACTATTTAAGCTGATTGATATTCCATTTTTGGCTCTAGATTTAGGTGAAAGCAAGTGATTCATATTGCTTTTTATGCAGAAAATCTCATTCTGAAGAATTGTGTTTACGCGAAAATATAAAGAAAAAGTACAACTATTTTGATATGTTACACACAGTGGTTGAATCGGAAACCTTGGCGAAAATTCACCTATCCCCACAAGCAAGAAGAATGACAGTTGAAGCGTTTAATACTGTTGCTGTTTTGAAGTGTGTGGTGTGTGGAGTTAAAATTCATGTACATGCAAAAAGATTGGAAAAAAATTAGATTATAAAACTTCTAAAGCGATTGATCCCACGAACTTAATTAGATGAAACCTAAGTCAGTTTACTTTATGAATTGAAGCTTTGGACTTACCAATTTGAACATTGTAATTTTTCTGTTAAAACTGGATCACAGATGAACAGACTCTAGAAATTCTAAAGACGAATTTTGTATTTATATTAGGTATACTTGTCCTTGTTCGAAAAACGATGAAGCTGCGCCCACGCCAGTTTAGGTTACCCAGGAATATATTGAAAAAATATCTAAATGTGCCTGGTGTATTTTACCAACTTACAAGGTCGGTCAGACTACCATCATCTACATAAAATACCTTATATTGTGGTATAATTATAAACTTATAAAATTTCCATATTTAAGTATATCTTAACGATTTAAGTACAATCTTAAATAGAATGTAGCAGACAAGAAAATCAAAATTTATTGTCCGACTTCACCAAGAAGGATCTTGTAACATGAGCTATTTCTGATTGCGGTAATATAGTATATTTTATCTTGTAAATATTATACCTACAAGTTTCAAAAAAATCGGTATGGTGAACCATACATGACTTACATGTTCATTGTATATATCAAAAGAACACTTTAAAAACTGATATACTTTCGCTTACGTACAATTAATGGACGTAATTCAGCAAAAAGAAAACTGCAAATGATCCACTGCTCTGCAACAATCAAGGTTGCTCTGACACAGAAGTGTCAAATTTATATTAGTAGCTTCCTAGCCGAGCTAGGTAGCTATTGTGATAGTCGTTTTTTGACCATGGTGTTTTTTCATCAAATGTGAACGTTTCAGGTCATTCTAAGACTTTTTGGCAAGGTGGCACATTTCCGTCCGGATGTATGGGTGTGTGTGTGCGTGCGTGCGTGCGTGTGTATGTCTGTTGGCACTTTTACGGGAAAACGGCTCCACAGATTTTGCTGAAATTTTCCATACGTATATCAAAGATGGTCCAAAGGAAACTGACGGGGCGGTTTTTTTAAAGCACGTTTGAGCCAAGATATGGCGTCATCGAACATTTTTTTCAATGAGACCGTATATATTGTTGTATTGCATCGGATAGAGGGTATTTTTCGCTACACGATGTGCGAAAATCGTAATAGGTTGTATAAGGAAAATATTGAGAAAAGAATACGAAAAGAGGGCGCGCGGCAAGCGCGCCCTCCAGTTCAGTTGTGGCTGTGGCTAGGAAGCTGTTCTGTCAATGCATTGACAACTAGTTTTTTTCTACACCTATTTAATTATATGACAATTATTAGCATTTTCTTTGTGAAATATCGTATCTATAATTCAATGCAGTGAATTATGGATTCGTAATTCTCGGTATTCCGCCAATCACAAGTATAGATTCAATAATCACTGTTTCGCTGATCCAATGATATTTTATATCGACCGCGATCAACTCTTGCTGCTGCTGACAATCGACTCGAGCGACAGCCAAGTGTATCGCCATATTCTGGGGGGGGGGGGGGTTTCACTGTTATGCACGACCTTGAACTATGTTAGCTTCAGTTTCTGTAAACCGTTTTAGATGGCACTACGACTCTGACATTTGCCGTCGAAACTCTGTATTACCGATTTCGTGAAATTTTAGTTCAAAGTATGCGCTTTCTGTCGCAACCGGCATCGTCAGACAATATGGAAAATTTAAAAATTGTGCGTTATTTTAGATATTCCGTGGTTACGTTCGCAGAACATCTAAATATAGTTACGTTTTCTCGATACGCGATAATATTGCATCAGAAATAGGTGCATAGCAAAGAAAAAATAATTATGTACAAAAAAGCAGCAAGCCACGTATATATTTTGACTTCCGTCAGTAGGTACTTCTTTGACATCTCTGCGAATGATGAGTTTCTCCTCGGACATCGAAATAGGAGCAATGCGGCTGTGAGATGCGTCTTCCTTCGACGTTTCCCAGTGTTGAATTAATAACCTAAATGGCGTAAATTTTGTAATTAACGTTTACAAGTAAGTTTCATTTGATTTTAGTATTAGTTTTCGTGCGCTAAAGAATGCCTGTTTGGCGTTCTTTTGCATTACAATATTTATGTTTCTACTTTCAATGTAAAATACCGATTAAATAAAATTGATGCCTACATATAAGCATGCAGTCTTTGTTTTCTTTAATTTAGTTAGATTTTTAATATTAATAAAAATAAAGTTTAAATTTCCATTCTATCTACGCGCGCCTGTGCACAATTGGTTCTTGTAAACAGCTAGAGATGGCGCTAAACGCGGTTCCTACTTTTAACATTAAGCTGCGCGTTCTTATTTGGGTGTTCTGTGGCCATATTACTGTTTACGTTTTCCAACGTATGCACGTCGTTCGCGTAGGTACCGTTTAATCCGTGCAAACTAACAATTCAACCACTAAAACTGCCAGAATTTAACAATGGAAGGGACAACTCCAAATTTATATATTACCAACTGCACAAATTTCAATATGAATTCTTAATAAGTTAACCCCAAACGCCAAAAGACAGTGACACAGTAATTAAACTCGACACGTGTTTTGCTGATAACGTCAGCATCTTCAGGAGTTGAAGATTGATCCAACTACTGTGTATGTTATCTTATGTTTTATGCGTAGAGGAAGTCAATAAAGTTATTACTATATTTCCTGAGTGACTTGATATTAATCCTGCCTAGATAGATTTACTGACCACTATTCGGTTAACAAATAAATTTGCAATTCCTGTGGCATCATCAAGCACACATATTAAATCGTTTATGCTGTGGCATCATCAAGCACACGTACAAAATCACTGATGCTGTGGCATCGATGCCAGAAGTTAGGTTCATGCACGCCGATCTATCTACTTTATTTACTATTTACTTCCTTGCGGTATCTTTCCACGGATAGCGGTAGACTCAACAGTCTATTAAGTAAAAAACCAAAACTAGCCTCTTTGTGCTGCCTGCAGTGGTTCGAATCTGCAGTTATGTACCGAGCTGTACTGGTTTCTTTCCTATAGATGTCAAATTCTAACTTACTGTCTTTCCTAATTACCAAAATGTCCAAAAATGGAAGCTGTCCTTCCCTATCTATTTCAAGGGTAAATTTGATTGAATTGAATCTACTATTTAAGTCTCTCAAAAAATCTTCAATGTTACATTTACTAGTGTCAAAAATGGCAAATATATAGTCTACATATCTCACCTACACCTTTGGAAAATATGGGAGCTCATCCATCAGTTGGGTTTCAAATTTGCTCAAGAAAATTTCTGCAATGAAAGGAGAGAGGTAATTTCCCATGGCTGTACTTTCACTTTGTTGAAAAAATGATCCACTGACTTTGAAATAATTCTGCTGCATACAAAGATTGGTTAAATTAATATATTCTTTGGCAGTTTGCTCATCAATGTTATTTTTATTAAGGAGTTCATACAAGTACTCCAAAGCCTTTGGTACAGGTACACTAGGAAAAAGCGAGCTGACGTCGAATGAAATTAATAATTCGTTATCATGCAGTGTAATGTGTTGAATTTTGTTTATAAACTCTAAAGAGTTCTTCACTGAAAAACTTGAGTGCTTGATTTCGAGGTTATTAAATTCATTGATTAACCATTTGGACAGTTTGTAAGTAGGAGAATCTATAGCTGAAACTATGGGCCTTACGGCTTTCCCTACTTTATGGATCTTCGGTAAACAATACATGCGTGGTACTTTTGGGTTAGACACATGTAGCTTACGTTTGATATCCGCGGTAATGAGGTTATTACATAGTTTAAATGTTTTCTGAGTATCTGAAATCATTTTAGGCAACGGATCTTTGTTAATTTTCACGTATGGACCGTTTTCTATTAAATTATTTACTCTTTCGTAATAGTCACATTTATCCAATATAACAACCTTGTTATCCTTATCTGCCTTAAGATAAAAGCAATCTTTCTCTCTCGGTCCTTTGATAATTTTAGAGTGATTTGTGTGGCGGGGAAGAGAACCATGATATTTAATAATATTTTCAGATAATTTTTGTGCAACCGTTCCCCTAATCATACTTTTTTTTGATTCAGTTAAGTACTGAATTGAGGATTCAATACTAGCTATTACATTTTCGGTGCCTACGCGACGAGATTCTGGCAAGCTAAACTTCAAGCCTTTATTTAATAAGTTGTTCGACTTTATCAAAGGTTTGAGAATATATGTAGATTTTCTACAATGTCGGTCTTTTTCTGATGGAAATTAGTCGCATCTATTTTCTGACAGGGGTTTATTCCCAAAGTTTTTTCTTATTAGACAACTTTTTTCAGATATTTAGCAGTATTTGTGACCTCCATTCTCCTCAAAAAATTATCCCATTCTAGATTTCCTAAACTGTCTAGCTTATATGTAAGTTTTTGGTACAGATTGTACGCCTCTAATTCTAACATACTTGGTTTACCGTAAATACGATTGAGGCACCGAAAATGTAATAGCTAGTATTTCATCTTCAATTCAGTACTTAACTGAATCCAAAAAAGTATAATTAGGGGAACCGTTGCACAAAAATTATCTGAAAATATTTATAAATATCATGGTTCTCTTCCCCGTCACACAAATCACTCTAAAATTATCAAAGGACTGAGAGAGAAAGATTTTTTTATCTTAAGGCAGATAATGGTAAGAAAGTTGTTATATTGGATAAATGTGACTATTACCAAAGAGTAAATAATTTAATAGAAAACGGTCCATACGTGAAAATTAACAAAGATCCGTTGCCTAAAATGATTTCAGATAGGGTAAACTATCCTATTATTGGCACTGCGCTAGTTATTGGCCCCCATTATATTTTATATATTTATTTAATGTCTGCAGTATCTATGGTAAATTTAATTAAAATTTTTCATATTTGGCAACATTGTGTTTATGAAAACTGTATTACTGACATAACTGTGTCATGTGAACTGTCTAAATCAGCGTTTGAAAAAGTGGAGTGCAACTTTGCTGCTTTAAACGTAAGTTATTAAGTTTTTCACTAGGTCATGCATGTGTAAGATATTTTAGAGGGTCAGAGTTTTCCTGAATGTAAATATTTTATATTTATATAGTAAAAGTTTATGGTTTAAATTTAAATAAAATCGCCTTATAACCTCCAAACTTTAAGCTGGAAACAATATTTAAGGGGTGCCAACAATTAGTACCAATAATGTACAAAATTTAATGATTGGCACTCGGTGCCAATTATTAGTTTTTCCCTTTTCCAATAACTGTTCCCAGTTATTGGCACGCTTTATTTGCATTGAAAGAGTATCGTAGTTCCGTACATCCCATTTCCGTACAAGGCGAAATCAGTGACAGTTCCGTACACGATGCACGTGGGGATCATTTGTAAGAAACTGTCATTAGCAATAGAGGTAGTTGCATACAGGTACAATCCCTTAGTGACCATATACTCGGAGAGCATTCTGAGAATCACATGGCCGAAAAGTGGTGTTGCCCGTCACTGAATACGGCCAAAAAATTGTTTCCACGGCCCACTATTTCCGGTCTGTGGGCAAGCGGAGCGAGAGAAGCGAGCGGAGCGTTTAAGTCCCCACCCAAACAAAAACATTAACATTTGAAAACAATAGAAGAAAAATCAACATACACTTCCGCATTGAAGTCTAGTTATTAACAGGGTTGTATTGGAAAGATAAACTCGAATTAGTGGCTTACTGCATTATCAGCAGGTCAGCGCACGAAACGGCACTCAAACCAAGTAGAGGTTTGTGATGACGCACTAAACGGGAAACGCAACTACCACTATTGCTAATGACAGTTTCTTACAAATGATCCCCAGTATCGCGACACGTGCATCGTGTACGGAACTGTCACTGATTTTGCCTTGTACGGAAATGGGATGTACGGAACGGCCACCAATTCCATTAAAAGTATTTACAAAACCAACTTACTGCGGTATTAAATGAATCATGCACTCGCACATTATCATAAAAAGTGTTTAATAAACCATTATAGTTTATATGCAAAAAATTCCCAGTGTAAAACATGTTCTAAAAAATGGTATAAAAAAAGTTGACCTAATATTTTTTCCGATTTTTTGAAAAATAAAGCTACACTGAATAACAAAGTTTCTAATTTTCACTTATAATAAAATTATTTACTAATTATCTACTGACCAAACTGTTTAAAGTGTAATAATCGTGAATGTCGAGGTGCCAATAATTAGAAAACTGGGTATGCCAATTACTAGGTTTTGGTGCCAATAATTAGAAATTAAGGTATGCCAATTATTGGATTTTGGTGCCAATAACTGGCAAAATGTGTTTCTAATATATTATTGTAAAATTTAATAAAAAATATTGTCATGAAGCGATTTTCAGTACATAATCCGAATTCTGGGGATTTCAGTCTTTATATTTTCATTTCAATCAGTTCTGCATGGGCAAAAACGGACTTCTTAAGCCATTTTGTAACTCGGTGATACCTTAAAGTGCCAATAATTGGGTAATTTACCCTACTCAGAAAACATTTAAACTATGTAATAACCTCATTACCGCGGATATCAAACGTAAGCTACATGTGTCTAACCCAAAAGAACCACGCATGTATTGTTTATCGAAGATCGATAAAGTAGGGAAAGCCGTAAGGCCCATAGTTTCAGCTATAGATTATCCTACTTACAAACTGTCCAAATGGTTAGTCAATGAATTTAATAACCTCGAAATCAAGCAGTCAAGTTTTTCAGTGAAGATTTCTTTAGAGTTTATAAACAAAATACAACACATCACACTGCATGATAACGAATTATTAATTTCATTCGACGTCAGCTCACCTTTACCCAGTGTACCTGTACCAAAGGCTTCGGAGTACTTTTATGAACTCCTTAATAAAAATAACATTGATGAACAAACTGCCAAAGAATATATTAATTTAACTAATCTGTGTATGCAGCAGAATTACTTCAAAGTCAGTGGATCATTTTTCCAACAAAGTGAAGGTACAGCCATGGGAACTTGCCTCTCTCCTTTCATTGCAGAAATTTTCATGGGCAAATTTGAAACCCAACTGAAAGATGAGCTCCCATATTTTCCAAAGGTGTGGGTGAGATATGTAGACGATATATTTGCCATTTTTGACACTAGTAAATGTAACATTGAAGATTTTTTGAGAGACTTAAATAGTAGATTCAATTAAATCAAATTTACCCTTGAAATAGAAAGGGAAGGACAGCTTCCATTTTTGGACATTTTGGTAATTAGGAAAGACAGTAAGTTACAATTTGACATCTACAGGCAAGAAACCGGTACATAACTGCAGATTTGAACCACTGCAGGCAGCACAAAGAGGCTAGTTTTGGTTTTTTAGACTGTTGATCTACCGCTATCTGTTGAAAGATACCGCAAGGAAGTAAATACAATGAAAGATATAGCGAAATGTAACGGCTTCGATCCAGAGATTGTCAATAGGTTAATTAGGAAACCAAAATTTAAAATGCTATTGCGAAATTCCACCACTTGGGATAATAAAATTACTAAATTTATAAAAATACCATACGTACCGCAAATAACTAGAGGTATGAATACTATTTTCGGGAAAGCAGGATTCAAAGTGGTTCACACTTCGAGCAACAATTTACAAAATCTACTAGGAAATGCGAAAGATAAAACGGAACCCATTCATAAAGCGGGAATTTCCGAAATAGCATGCGGAAATTGCGACAAAAAATATATCGGGCAGTCAACTCGGTCTATTTTAATTCGCTTTAAAGAGTATCAAGCTCAATTCAAATACGGCCGCACTGATAAGTCTAGCATGGCGTCACACGCATTGGAAACGGGCCATAAATTCAATAGCAATAATCTCAAACTCTTAAAACCAGGAAATAATAAATTTGATTTAAACGCCTTGGAAAGTATAGAGATATACAGTGCGCTGCAAAAGTATGGAACAAATTCAATAAAATTGAAACCAATGCAATTTGGAAAAAATCCTCGGACACGTCGATTTTGTTTGTTTTTTGCGCATAATTTCATGTATCGCACTTTGAATTTGCACCGGCCACGTGACCGCTGTGACGTCATCGGCTTTTTGTAAATAGCACCCCCGCATTTTTTGGCAGAATCTGTAGCGCTTATCATCCTGATTACGACGACATACCACATTCATATTTTTCTTGAACAATTTGGTAGAAAAAATTAAAAATTAGATTAAATGTCGAAATTTTATAAAAAGCCTTTCTTACATAAAAACAAAATCGCATCTTACGCAAGTATCATAGGCGTATTGAAAATACCGACACAACTGCTCGGTTTCTAAGATGTCCAACAAAAGTGATCTGTGCCGTTTCAAGTTGCTATATTACTGATACAATAAAATAAAAGAAATGATTTGTGACAAGCACAAGGCACATAGTCAAACTGACGGAATACGTAACAAAATATTAACGCATCCGTTTTGTACTGTTTGGACTTTTATTGCAACGCGATATCCCTCTTAAACGGTGCTCGCGCTCGCCGTAACTTAAGTTTACATCTGGCTAGCGCGCTCCAATATTATTATTAGCGGCCTCGACTGCGCGTGTCGCCGACAGAATCTGTCGCGTGTCGATCATTTTTCGTAAGATGAGTCCCATATACACGCGCCCAGAAGTATTTTCAATACTAAAATGTCATTCCAGGAATACAGGAAATGACATAAACAATAACAAAAGAGACAATTAGGCATTACAATAAATGTTCAATATGTTGGCCATTTGCTACCTGGCAGTATGCAAGGCGTACGACAAACTCCTGTTGAACATTTTCAAAAACGACATGTAATCTAATTTTTAATTTTTTCTACCAAAATGTTCAAGAAAATATATGAATGCGGTATGTCGTTGCAATCAGGATGATAAGCGCTACAAGATTCTGCCAAAAATGGGGGGTGCTATTTAAAAAAAGATGCCGATGACGTCACAGCGGTCACGTGTCCGGTGTAAATTCAAAGTGCGATACATGAAATTATGCGCAAAAAACAAACAAAATCGACGTGTCCGAGGATTTTTTCCAAATTGCATTGGTTTCAATTTTATTGAATTTGTTCCATACTTTTGCAGCGCATTGTATAAAAATAAACGTAGTTGTCTTAATAGTAACTATGGTCCGATTCCGAACTCAACCCTGTATAGGATTTATCAGGTAGATAGAATTAAGACTAGCCATAAATATTTACCCTCCAGACCCTAATTTTATTGCTCAATATAGTTTTAAGAAATCCTCTGGGTTTATTGATCCCTTTCACAAGAATCCAATTTTATTGCTGTCATGTTCAAATTAGTTCTGAGATGATTTGAGCCACCCGCCTTCGGCTCGTGGGCTCAAATATCATCTTCATGAATAATGGCTGTCATAATCGCTCATATAATAATATACTATTACTTACCCCAAAAATCCAAGAGAGCGTTTATGTTTATCGTACGTTTCTTTGACAACGTTTGTAACTTGCTTGTTGGATTATGATTAATAACCTCGTTAATAACTTGATAAATAATTTAGTTAGGGCAAAATTGATAGTAACAAAATTTCTTGGCCTTAAAATACGCAACATTTTTTATTCAAACTTTTAGTTCTAATAGTTAAGCCGTAATATTTATTTGAAGATTTAAAATGTTAATAACAAATGAATGCCTAACTTAATTATCACTTATAATATCCCAAGGGTCTTGATAATTCGAAATAACTTGATACATTTTCGAAAGCGGGTTGCTCGGCAACATCCCGACGCCGAAGGCGGAGGTATGTTGCCACAGAGAAACCCGCTTGAGGAAATTTATCAAGTTATTTCGAATTATCAAGACTCGAGGGCTATTCGGTAAGAAAATTTTTTACCCAAAAAGAACAATTTGTTAAAAAGAAATTAAAATTGAAAAGAACAATCTTGGAAATGACATTTTGTGCAAAAAATTCGACAGCAGTGCAAAATAGACATTTTTCCGTTGCTACAGTAATCCAGATGACATAAGTGAAAATAGCCCATAAGCACTCTTCAGTTAAATGTTCTCCTGATTGGCTGTTTTTGAACACGTGACTGTAGATACACAAATTCTATTGGATTATTGTATAAGTAAAAAATTTTCACCAAAATCAATAGGTCTGGAGTCCTCGCCGAGATGCATTTAAAAAAAATCATTAAAATCGGTTAGTTTTTGCGGCAGTTATCGAACGCCAAAGAAATCCGGACACACACACCCACACGCACACGCACACACACACACACACCCACACACACGCGCGCGCACACACACACGCAAACACGAAGCTAAAAAACTTTTTCTCGAAATTTTGGAGTTAGTGCAATACGAATCTGACCTTACCTCGGACGCGAATTTTTGTCGATAATACAATACTTCCATTTCCTTATACGGAACATGGAAGTAAAATCCCACGGGTAGACATTCAAATAATGTAGGCAGCTTTGAAATTTTGACGTCTACTAACTGAGTCGCCTCTATTTTCAAATGTAATAATTTTTTACCAGAAAAATGTCTTAAAAGGCACACGACAGTTAAACATTTTAATGACTTTTCGATGGAAAACCTCAATATTTAAGGTACGAACTGGGCATTCATGAATTGGCGAGAAAGAGAACAAATTAAAGGGTCATTCATGAGAAGGTCGGAATTATTGGAATATTCTTATAGTTAGTGGGCTACTTAGAAATTTTGACATTTACTAACGTAGATAACAAATCATTAAAAATAGTTTCTGTTTCGTGAATAAATTTGAATTGGCTGACAATTCCGTTTTTAAAACCGTGTTACACAAAATAATTATTTTTCTCTGAAACAATGCTTTGGGCGGAAAAATCAGAGAGAGATTCTTTTTGTAAATAAAACAAAGATTCAGATATTTTGCAACATATCTGTGTAAGCCCGTAGCGTAACACAGTTTGGATAATAAATGTGGTTTCCCCACCTCGTAGTGATGCCAATGGTGAGAGTACGAAATTCAAAATTTAGAAGTTAGTAGAAAACTTCAATAAATTATTATACCCCAAATTTCAAATGAATAGACCTAGTAGTTTTCCACGTACTAAAAGAACATTTCTTTTAAGAAATTTCAACATGTATCTCGCTTAATCGGCATTTTTGGACATATACGTTGATTAGGGCATTATTTTTAAGTAGGTATTCTATTTACTCTCGAAGTTTGTTACACTTGTTATATGTAGATCGCCCGTTGACCTATCCTCATGAACTTATTTGTCATTTATATTTCGAAGAAACTAAAACGAATCGCAGTCACTAAGTATATTATTTATTTATTAGTCAGAAATGATAAAAAATACTACAAGTTCATTCTAAATATTCCTAGTGTGCGCTTAGGTAATTGTGTATTTTATGTAATTGTAATAATACCTACGCGTCGAAAGTAAAGAATACAACATATCTACAAAACACAAGATAACTACACATTATAACTGTTTATTTATTTCCTAGACTCCGGTGATACTCTATTGCTTTAACAAGAGCTTCTGGTAGAGGTGGTGGTGTTGGTAAGTGTTTTCCTTCCGGTAAAAATCCATTCTCGTCGGCCGTATACTGTATAGCATAAACAACGTTATCTGGTCCAGTGTATTGGAAAAACCCTTTTGCCCGGAGGGCTTCAGCGTCTGTACCTATATTTGCTAAACTTCCTCTCTCTTCTGCTGTTATACCATTTTCTGTTTCATACCTTAAATAATAGTTACCATTAATGTCAAGCATATTATAAAGATTATACTTAATAAATTATAGTGTTAATATATAAGTTTCAAGGCAAATATCCACCTAGACCCTAACTGTAATTACAAATTATAAATTTTCAAGGAAAGAAGAAGGCTTCCGTAAATGAAGTTCCAACTTAG
This sequence comes from Xestobium rufovillosum, assembly GCA_963966045.1. Taxonomy (NCBI): domain Eukaryota; kingdom Metazoa; phylum Arthropoda; class Insecta; order Coleoptera; family Ptinidae; genus Xestobium; species Xestobium rufovillosum. The sequence continues at coordinate 2,454,606 of OZ014501.1, forward strand.
ATGCGATCTCTAATTTGTGGTTCCTAGTCCCAGCAAAGGCGTTTGACCATGCAAGGCAGCTCATTTGCATTATAAAATAATATGACGGAAAAGTATGTAGTATGAATATTTGTGGAAAGTGAAAAATAAAGATTATGCATTATGCAGACAAGCACAGAAGAAATGGAGGATATAGCATTTAAGGCTTGGTTTGGTATAGATAATCGTTCGACACTCCGAGAACCGATTGTCGTCGCCTTCTGCGCAAGTGGACAAACTTGTTGAGTACCTCTGTAGTCAGGAGTGTCGGATTCTTTTCGATTTGTGACCCTGCCAATTTAGCAACGTCAGCTGATTATCATTAAATAAATTTCAGGAATTAATTCCAAAGTTTTTCGTTAATATAAAGTGTTTGAACACGAAAGGGTTCTTGTATGAACTATTTTGGTTTTTACTTAATGCCCAAATAGGTGTCAACTACAAAACGGCTAATTATTTCCAGATCAGATTTCTTGAAGTTTCAATTTCAAAGTTTATGATCTGGTCACAAATTTTCAATTTCTGGCCCAAATACAATTTAAATTTTAATTTAAGCTTTCAGGTATCTTTTGATTTTCCCATAATTTATTCTCACGTTGGAGCGATACAACATTCAAATTCAACCAAAAATTTTGATCTTCCACAAAGTTTGACAGCAAATTCCTACTATGCCGTTGCTACGAGCAAATATAGTGCTTGTAGTGTCGTGTAGTGTCGGCGATTTTAGAAAAATACAGTAGTTCGCGACAAAACACCCCAGAGTTCCACATACTGACGTCAGTATGTCCCATACCAGGGGTCACCAAAAGCGGCGCAATGGCCAACCAACCTTTATACTAAATCAAGCATTTAAGGTACTTGATCCACAATCGAATAAAGACGCAGTTATAAAAACGTGAATCCGAACGTGTTTGTCAAAAGTAATTAAAAATATAACGCATCACTTAGGTCAGGATGTGGTACCTCAGACATTCAGAAGCCAATGTTTATTTCGGATTCTTCCCAGTCTTTGTTGTCCAAACATTCTGCTGTAATATATGGCTTAGTGCACTTTCCTTGTAGAAAATTATGCAAAAAAACACAGGTCATAGCAATAAGATCTATTTGATACAATCGTGAATTAATGTAGAATATGAAATCGGACAGCCATTATATCAAACTCGTTGGAGAATTTCGTTTCTTATGTTTAAGTTCTTTTTGCATTTACTGCGAGAATAGCGAATAGCGATGTTAAGTTGCGAGAATGGAAACAGCCCTGAGCCATATGAAAGTCCAAGAGATAATGTTATCTTACATAATATTGTATTCTTTTTTATATTAAATAACAGAGACTCGCTCCGGCCTGACGGCCTCCGCTCAATTGACGATAACCTGACCGATTTTTCATGTAAAAAATAAACGGTGAAATACAAAAAAAATGTCGAGATTTGGGATCGAACCCGAGCGCACTGAATCACGAGACGAAAGCACTAACCAGTACGCCCATGCCGACCGGAATCCGTCTCGCACTGCGCATGACGTCACATCGAGGCGAAAGATCCGTTTGGCGGATGTGTTTTTGCTTTATCGGCGTGAACGTTAAGCGACAAACGTCAAAATGCCAAATTGTGCGGTAGCTAAATGCCACAATCATAATAAAAACACGATAGTTTATTAATTAATTTTACCTTTTACGATGATATTTGTCGAGAAGAAAGTAGAACGTATCTGGTTTAGGTATCTATTTATTATTTCGGCTGCGGGTTTTTCTGATTAATTAAGCAATTATGCGTTTAAATTGCCGTCTTTCGCGTGTACTATTACAGTAATAAACGCATTTCCACCTCGTAGTTTCAAGTTTTTAAGTAGTTTCTTATACCTAGAAATGTGTCCAAATTCCTTCAAACCAAGAAAAATTTTCCGGTGATGTGTAATAATTCAAATGTTGCATTCGCACTATTTGTTTGTGTCACATATGTAGATCTAAGTAGGTATGTGGTTGATGTCTCTCGAACCGCAACCTCGATTTTACGTCATCGAAGTGGGAGGAGCAAGGAGCGATATGCGCCGTAGCATACCATTGTGTTTATATTATGAGTACGCCACACTCGTCGTCGACGACGTTGTCAGAAACTAGGTACAAATTGTAAATATATATATATATATAATCTAACCCTTTCCTACCCTAAGGTGCAAAAGGCACATAAATCTTGGCCAATCTTATGACTTTTGCATGGCTCAGGGCTATTTCCATTCTCGCTGTTAAGTTGGCAGCGAGGTTGGCAGCATCTTAGCATCTTGGATCAGTGTTGTTCTTGGCTGTACAGTTTGCTATACAATTAAGAAAAGTTCAGTACAACAGTACATCTTCCTCTAAAAACTGGGACATTTTCAGATAATTCAGTTATTAGGTACGTAAAAACCATTGACTGAAGACGACCAACAGAAAAAATACACAGTAGCTCTGTAACACTTTTATTCCACTATCCTATCATCTATCTTTCCACACATGAGATGTTGCTTTTTTGCGCATGATCGGTTGATTTACATTCCAGCATTTACAAGTACTTTTCTTGTTTCCTTCCTGTTCTCTTTGTGTTCTATGCTGAGCATTTTGTTGAAGCCTGTACAATTTTGAAATTAACTGTACACTTTCATAGCTGAAATCGGTACAAATAGAAAATCCCTAGGGACAACACTGTCTTGGATAGTGGATATAAGTCACACATACACACATGTACAACCACTTACTCTTTGTAATGTTCTGAGTTTTTTGAAATATGTAATTTGTTTTTAAAGGTGTAAATATACCTATTCTGATGTTAAAATATACGTAAGTAGTTGTGTCAAACAAGTGAAAGTTTGCCGTGTCCTTCGAAGATTCCCTCAAAACCAAAAACATTAAGTGGTCAGTTCGAACCGGATCGAATGGGGAGAAACTGCTACACCAAAGACTTGGAGAAGGGACATAGCAATTTACATTTACGATTGAAGCAGCCGAGATACTCACAGTCTATTTAAGGGTACTATCCCCTCCAGCTTTGGGGTTGAAGTTACATGAATGGAAACATCGAATTCAGATGCCCCCCTTACAACCAAAATCGACGTGTCTGAACTTTTCGCGTAAAAATGATTTCAAAATGTAAAAAATCGCACTTACTCTTTTCAGTGTGCCACCCTGTATAAATATGACTTGCGCGATCAGAGGACATTCTCCAAATAACAAAATTATGTTTCTTCTTATATACAAATACCTACTTTAACTATTAGGCACTGTAATAGCATTTAAAAAATCTTGAAATTACGAAAAAATGAAAAATTTGCAATTTTTGCAAACACCCTAGGTTTAAATTCGGCAAAGTTGCCAATATTATGCTTACTAATGTCCTCAAAAGAAAATCGAGATATTCTGAATCGTTCTCGGGAAAACTGAAAAATTGCGTTTTCGATTTTTTGACTTTAACTTTTTTGTTTGACCTTGTATCTTCATTCTGTAAAAACTTTTACATTGGCACTTTTTATTCTCCATTTGATAGCATTGTCACTCATTGCCCATACAACACACCAAATCACGAATACGATGTGTTCGCATTGTGAAGATGTACCTACATGTAGATACAGGGTTACACAATTCTATGATGTAAATGTGCTACGTTTATACATAGTAGGCACACATGTATACACAAAGGTTAAACGTCCGCCTCACAACATAGTCACAGTATACCATTTACGTTTACGCAAAGTAAGTGAACTACAGTGTGTGATCGTATGCACAGTGACTGTGTACTGTGCTTAAACTCTGCTTACACATGGCATTTGTCACACTCAATTTGAACGTAAATGTACTATTCCGTGTATATGTAACTCTGTCGCTCTGTGTATACAGAGTGCGTCCAGTTAATATTCCCATGGTCTTTTACGGCTTTATTGTACCTACGCATTTTATCAAAAAATATTTTATACAAGCTCTGCCTTATTTTTGATGCTCTATAAGCTGAAATTATTTTCAGCGTTACAGGTTGTCCCCTATTTTCTACACGCAGATCAGCTCTGTTTTGTTTTTTAATAAAACACGCTAAAATTACCCGTAGAATCCAAAAATTCAATAATATATAGGGTGTTCTATTTAAAAAACAGAGTTGATCTGCGGGCAGAAAATATGGGACATCTTGTAACGCTGAAAATAATTTTAGCTTATACAGCGTCAAAAATAAGAAGAGCTTGTATAAAACAGTTTTCGATAAAATGTATAATAAAGCCGTAAGTGACCACGGAAATACTAACTGTAACTGGACACCTGTATAGGTACAACAGGATAGAGGAAATAGGTAGAAAAACACTAGAAAATGGCAGAACTTTTACAAGAATATTAAATGTATTAAAATCTAAGTAGGTACATATTTTATCTACATAATAAAAATTGAAACATCTCATAGGTAGGTACTCTGCATCTCATGCTTCTGCATTGTTTGTTTTCTTTCTTCCCCACAACAATGATACATCGCAACGAGAAAATCTCTTCGAAGTAATTTTTCAATTTATCAGAGTCGTATTTACATAAAATTGCATTGAAGAGGAAGTTTTCGTACCTGAAACGTTTTAAAACTATGATTGTGATACGTCGTTGTAAAGAAGATACAAAAATAAAACTACTGATCTCAAAATTTTTACGGCGACCTATTTTAAAAAAGTAAGTTGATACCGACCCTTGATTAACTAAACGATTCATTCAAAAACTGATACCACCATTCCATAGAATTTGTAAAGTGGCAATGAGAATGTATTTTTATTTTTCCAATATTTTTTCAAATAACGTAATCAGACGAAAAAAAACAAATTTCCCATCATCATCATAAGGTTCTCAGTCCGAAGACTGGTTGGACGCGTACCTCCATTCTTTTCTATCCTGAGCTAACCTACGCATTTCCCTAAAAGTAGAACATCCTACATCCCTAACTATTTGAGAGCAGTAGTCTAATCTAGGCCTACCCCTACCTCTTTTTATTCCTATCTCTGACTCTAGTATGTCACGAACTATTCCTTCGTGTCTTAGAAGGTGTCCTACCATCCTATCTCTCCTACTCTTTATTGTTTTCCATACCTTTCGCTTTTCCCCAACTCTTTCTAATACTTCCCTATTGCTAACCTTATCTATCCACGGTATCTTCATCATGCGTCTGTAGCACCACATTTCAAACGCTTCTACTCTTTTTCTATCCGCTTCTCCTATTGTCCAAGTTTCGCACCCGTATAATGCCGTACTCCATACATACGACGTTAAGAGTCTCTTCCTAGTCTCTATATTAACCGTTCTCGAGCATAACAGTTGTTTCTTTTTGTTAAACGCAACTCGGCCCTGCGCCATTCTTTGTTTTATATCTTTAGTGCTCCTACCGTCTTGAGTTATTTTACTTCCTAAGTAGCAGAAATCCGCGACCTCCTCTATCTTCTCATTTCCAATTTGTATTTCCATTTTAGTTCTATTTTCACATCCCCTACATACCAAAATTTTAGTTTTCTTTTTATTGATTTTCATGCCGAAGCCCTGTGTCAAAACTGCTTCCATTTCATTCAAAGCCGCTCCTAATTCTTCTTTGCTAGATGCTAACACTGCTATATCATCCGCAAATCTGAGCATGTTAATAGTTTGGCCCTGTACATTGATCCCTGAGGCTGTTCTTTCCTTAACAATATTCATCGCATCTTCGATATATAAGTTGAAAACTAGAGGTGACAATGCACATCCCTGTCTCACTCCCTTCCGGATATCTACTTCCCTTTGTTCCTGCTCACATTCTATAACTGCCTTTTGCTCTTTGTAGAGATTATGTATTATTCTTCTGTCCCTGTATTTCATCCCTACCTTTCTCAGCACTTCGAACATCTTCCCCCATTTTACGTTGTCGAAGGCTTTTTCTAAATCTACAAATCCTATATAGACGCTCTTTCTCTTTTCTATCGTTTTTTCTATAATTACTCGTAAAGCTAGAATGGCCTCGCGCGTTCCTCTATTTCGTCTAAATCCGAACTGATCTTCTCCTAATATTTCTTCCGCCTTTTTCTCCATCCTTCTTTGCACAATTCTAGTTAAAATTTTTGACGCATGGGAAGTTAAACTGATAGTTCTAAAATTTTCGCATCTATCCGCGCCTTTTCTTTTTGGCAAAGCTACTATGATGTTCCGTTTGTAATCTTCTGGAATTTCCCAAATTTAATTTTTTTTTAAATCCTAAAACGCAATTAAAATATTTTAATTTTTTTGTCGGCATATTGTTGGTCCCATGAATACACAACTTTGCCGAATTTAAACTCCTTCTCTATCTCTTACTCTCTTACAATTTCCGAGATCCTCTTGGTGAGCCTCGAATTTGAATCATAAAATGATCAAAAAGATCACACGCGAAAGCAAACGGTTCACGTAATCACTATACTTGGGCCGCCCAACAGACGGAGTGATCACCCTGCAAGAACGTGCTCTAGCGGGGCCAATAGTAATTTATGACGACCGAATTGGAGTGATGCGACTTCGTTGGGTCTAAAGAAAGCGCATCACTGCGGTTCGGTTGTCCTAAATTGATAGTGGTCCCGCCTATAGCACGTTCTTGGAGGGTGATCACTCCGTCTGTTCGACGGCCCAAGTATATAGTAACAAACGAAACTTATAAAAAACGTGTTTCTGGAGGAATATTTTCATTTTTTGCAGTATTAATGCACCGAAATATGCGAGAGAAAATGAAAATCTACTGTTAAAAACATTTTTCTTGGGCATTTAGTTTTGTTACTAGTGATGACGTGCAACACTTGCTTTCGCGTATGAAGTTTTATCTTGGTACAAACATTATTGATGCCTAGGAGTAGTAGGTAGGTATTTAACAATTATTCCTACCTTATGATCCTTTAGAAAGTGCACAAACACATCCACTATCAACAGAGCTTCCCAAGTAAGTAATAAAATGGCCGCTACAACGCTCTTATTTCTTATTATAGAGGACAGACGACACATGAGATACACATGAGCGGTGTGGTTACGTTGATGCTGCGCGCGCATTTTTCCATCTCCCTCGAATATAGACACAACAAGGCACAACTGCATAGTGTATATTATATCGGCACTGGTCGCCACTATACTCTATTTTTACGTGGTGCATGCAGTGGCACAAGTATTACATAAAGCACCACACTTACATATCATTTAAACCTTGTCAGCTTCATGTACGGACGTTATATTTCAACATTCTAATGATCCATCTTTACGTTATATAAAACTGTTTAGAATCTTGGGTGCATACGGTATACAATTATTAAACATTTTAGCACACAATTCAATCAATATAAACATAGTTGTATCTCATATACATGCGTCAGTACTAGATCAGCAATTAGATCCACTTTAACATATTTTGTTTCTCATGTGTATATCTTGTAGAGACGTAATTCAGATTGGACGTGCTGTATGGGTGGCTACGTCGATTCATTTTTGTTTTTTAAAAGCCAACTTCATTTTTAAACGGTTTTATTCAGCTTGCCTTGTTTGTTTGTTTGTTTGTTTGTTTGTTTGTGTGGGTCAAATCTAGTAATTGAAATTTTACATCCTTTCCTGTTGACCGATTGATCTGAAATTTGGTACACACCTTTACTTGTGATGACAATACAATTTTGTACATTCAGTATCATTGTAAATCCAAAATGGCGGAATACTTTTATCTAGTAATTGAAATTTTATCCCCTTCCTGTTGACCGATTGATCTGAAATTTAGTACACACCTTTAGTTGTGATGACAATACAATCATGTATATTCAGTATCATTGTAAATCCAATATGGCCCCCGCCACAAGATGGCGGATTAGATATTTTTCTCCAACCCCCTCACTATGGGTATCAAATGAAAGGGCATAACTAGTACAATACAGTACACCTTAAAAAAAATCCAAGATGGCCGCTACCACAAAATGGCGGATTACTTTTTTTCAATCCCCTCAAAATGGATATCAAATGAAAGGGCTTGACAAGTAGAACACAGTACGCTTTAGAAAAATGGCGTCCGAAACAAAATGTTATCATAGAGTTTAGACAGTCAAAATATTAAAACTGAAATCTAGGTATCTAATCAAAACAAAGGACTTTGTCAACTTAGAATCAACAAAACAAAAAGAAACTAGAAAAAACTAAAAACTTGAAAATAAAATAAGTAAAAAAACAATTTTAAGTTAAACGGTTTTATTGTAAAGAAACATAATAATGATGCAGATAATGCACTAAAAACTAAAAAATAATTAGGTAGGTACCAAGTACAAGTCATCACACCACTCTCCTTATCAATCTAGAGCATTGATCAGACTAAAAAAACGTGGGGCGTAGCGTAACCTGAGTAAATATGTAAATGATCGTTCTGCGATGTTGTCTATTGAGAAGATGCATCCAAAGCATACCTATAATGATATGAGCGGTTGACTGTAGATAATAGAAATTCGACTGGCCCCACGATTTTATTATAGGCTGATCAATGCTCTAGATTGATGAGGAGAGTGGTGTGATGACTGGTACCTGGTACCTACCTACTTATTTTTTAGTACATTATCTGCATCATTATTATGTTTCTTTACAATAAAACCGTTTAACTTAAAAATGTTTTTTTACTTATTTTATTTCTTATGGGCGCCATATCTGAGTGACAGGTGAGCTAATCCGCGTTATTTTCCTGAATACAACGATGTGCTTCATGTTGACTTTCTTCACATTTTTACAGTTTTTATAAATCAGAAATAATGTGAGTTACCATGGAAACAAAGTCACCTAACGTCAATTTACTTTAACCTTCGCTTGTAGTACGTACAGAGCTCAAGGGTATACATTTTCACTTTGGTAGGGGGATCGTTGTTACAACCTGCAACTTGTTGCAATCTGAAGTTCATGTCTTGACTATAATATATCCAAAAGCTGTCAAAAATCGTAATGTGCAAAAGGGCATTATATCCAAAAACTGAGTTATGCACACTGGCCGAAAGAGCGTAAAAATTGCTATCGTTTGGCACCAAGATCATTAAACTATTTTTGGCGCTTCTACCTCTAAAAAACTGCTGAAGAAACAATTTAGTACAGACCCTTACGGGAGAAAATTTTTTGAAAGCTGAATATCTCCGTTCGAATGCCGAGAAAATTTGCAAGATTTCGACAGTTCTTACATCTACATCGCGATAACTTTTAAGTTATCGCCTAAATCGAAAAATTTTGTTCTTTACAAAATCTTGTACGCTTCATTCGGAGTCTGATGGTTCGACATGCAGATTTTTATCTTTTACGTATAGTGAGTTGTGTAATTAAACATAAGAAGATGTAAGAAGCCCGACCGGTCGGCTCCCGATACCAATACGCGTCCCCACCTCGCTGCGCTGGTTTGGATCTCCCTTTTCGCCGTAGCTCCGTCTCCTTCTTGCTAAAAGATATGAAAATAAAGTTACTTACAATATATTTACAAACTAATTTTCTTCCGAAGTATCGGACTGACTTTCGCCCTTCGGCGGCAAAACTGACAGTTTTGTGGTATATGTATTCTTGCACAATTTTTGTGCCATACACTTACAAGCAGTTATGCAGGTTTGTTTATTTCTAATGCAAGAACACACTTCGCTTCCACAGTCTGCAATAAATTACGAGATTACGATTAGGAAGTCACACAACTTTAATCACTCATACCTTTCTTTCATCCACATTTACTTAAAATAATAGAATCGGTCGGGAAAGGGGGAAGTGTCATTAAAATTGGTTGGATACTGCCGTCATCTTCTAATTTCCATCCGGACTCTTCCAAACTTGGTAGTTCTTGAATTGGTAGCAGGGCATTTGTCCAGATTTTAACTTGAAAGTATGCTCTCAAACAGTGTTGTTTAAGAGTATCTTCGGTCGGTGGTAATTTAGAAACGGGAACAGATGCAGCCATAATTCCTCTCAACGTGTTTATTGATATACTATCTATGTTCCTTGAATATAATTTCATGGCAAATCGCTACATTCTGGTGAACGTTCCTTGGAAAACTCATCTATCCCTATGCCATCCAAGTAATAGCAATGCTTCTGATAGATTTTCCAGCACGTTTTCTTTCCAATGCCATGGAAATGACTTGTTGTATATCACAACCAGTTAACGCATGAATAATGAACAATTTCCGATTTGGGAATAGTTGGAATGAATAACGATGATGTATTTGGTTTAGAGAGTTTGATTACTTCGGCATTACTGTTAAAGTGTTTTCTCGTGTGCTCTACAAATATCCATCTTGATTTGATTCCGCCTAATGCACAATACCTATCATATGTAGCAGTTACCGTATACCCTTTACCTCTTTCTATTCCTGCTTCCACCGTTTGCATAATCTTCTCCATTGCTAAGTCTTTGTTTATGTCATCTTCAAATGCTGTTTGAGAGCATACTTTCAAATTAAAATCTGGACAAACGAACTGCAATCAATTCAAGAACTACCAAGTTTGGAAGAGTCCGGATGGAAATTAGAAGATGACGGCAGTATCCAACCAATTTTAATGACACTTCCCACTTTCCTCGACCGATTCTATTATTTTAAGTAAATGTGGATGAAAGAAAGGTATGAGTGATCAAAGTTGTTTGACTTCCTAATCATAAATCTCGTAATTTATTGCAGACTGTGAAAACAAAGTGTGTTCTTGCAGGAAACATAAACAAACCTGCATAACTACTTGCAAGTGTATGGCACAAAAATTGTGCAAGAATACATATACCACAAAACTGTCAGTTTTGCTGCCGAAGGACGAAAGTCAGCCCGATACTTCGGAAGAAAATTAGTTTGTAAATTTATTGTAAGTAGCTTTATTTTCATATCTTTCAGCAAGACGGAGACGGGGCTACGGTGAAAAGTGAGATGCAAACCAGCGCAGCAAGGTGGGGACGCGTATTGGTATCGGGAACCGACCGGTCGGGCTTCTTACATCTTCTTATGTTTAATTACACAACTCAATATACGTAAAAGATAAAAATCTGCATGTCGAACCATCAGACTCCGACAGAAGCGTACAAGATTTTGTAAAGAACAAAATTTTTCGATTTAGGCGGTAACTTAAAAGTTATCGCGATGTAGACGTAAAAATTGTCGAAATCTTGCAAATTTTCTGGGCATTCGAACGGAGATATTCAGCTTTCAAAAAATTTTCTCCCGTAAGGGCCTGTACTAAATTGTTTCTTCAGCAGTTTCTTAGTGGCAGAAAAGCCACAAATAATTTAATGATCTTGGTGCCAAACGATAGCAATTTTTACGCTCTTTGCGCCAGTGTGCATAACTAAGTTCTTGCATATAATGTCCTTTTGCACATTACGATTTTTGACAGCTTTTGGATACATTATAGTCAAGACATGAACTTCAGATTGCAACAAGTTGCAGGTTGTAACAACGATCCCCCTACCAAACGCATTTTACTGCGTAATTGCAAGCATTGAGCACTACTATTGCAACTTTTTCGATTTATGTCGTATTTGTTTACATTTTCCCCGCCTTGAATTTGTTTTTGTTTCGTTCATTTTCATTTGTGTTCTTAGGTTCCTGCTGTTATTATTTCTTCTTTTTCGTTTTTGAATTTGTATTACCTATTTGTAATTAATTTTGGAAATGCTCCCCAACAAAGAAAAACGAGATATGATTGAACTCCATTATTCGTTGAGACAGAATGAGCAATAGATCAATTTAGAATGTCGTCACACATTGACAGCTGGAGAGCAAACATTTATTTTGTTTGAAGCTTAGCGGAGGGAAGAAGACGAGGAATAACAAAGCAGATGTTTGTGTTACCATTTGGTACCAAAAAAGGGGCGCTTTACGCCGAGAATTGAGCGAAAATTATTAAAATGATATGACTAGTTGCACTATTGCAAACGTTACTTTCGTTATTGAGTTAAATTACATGAACTCTAAACATTAACCTGGTTTCACAACTTTGTTTGTCACCAAATCTGCTCAAATTTTGGTAACACTCACGTGCAGAGCGTTGTGTATCCATACTCTGCCCTCCAACAGAAAATGGCGGCCTGTCAAAATCAGGCCATTCTAAAACAGTCTATTAGATTTCAATAATTGCTATTAGGTTACTTTATTTCTATGGTAACTCACATTATTTCTGATTTTGTCTTAGATAACTAGAACGCAGAGATAAAAAAGTCAACATGAAGCACATCGTTGTATTCAGGAAAATAACACGGATTAGCTCGCTAGTCACTCAGATATGGCGCCCATAAGAAAAAATGAAATTGCTTTTAAAAAACAAAAATGAATCGACGTAGCCAATGAGTGACAATGCTATCAAATAGAGAATAAAAAGTGCCAATGTAAAAGTTTTTACAGAATGAAGATACAAGGTCAAACAAAAAAGTTAAAGTCAAAAACGAAAACGCAATTTTTTCAGTTTTTTTCAGTTTTCACGAGAACGATTCAGAATATCTCGATTTTCTTTTGAGGACATTAGTCAGCATGATTTTTGGCAACTCTGCCGAATTTAAACCTAGGGTCTAGCTGATAAGATAACAGAGATCCCGATGTTGCACACTGAGTTTCAGACAGCCTGAATATGGCCTTTCTCACGTTTGATGTGTCGGGGTGCAGATAGCTCAATTGGTTAGAGCAGTCTCCCGGAAAGCGAAAGATCTCGGTTCGAATCCCGGTCGACGCCTATTTCACATTTTTAGTGGGGGGGGGGGGCTTGTGCAGCTTTCCTTATCTGCTGTTCCCGATTATTACTCATTACTTTATTTATCTATTGCAGTCGATTTCAAATTTAATAACAGCAAATGTTTGCACACGACCCATTTATGACGCGATTGATCAACGTCACAATTAGTGCAACCGGCACCAATTCCCTCTCTGGAAAATCTCGGAAGAAAACCGCTTATAAAAGCTACTGTCCTGATGGCTAAGGGACATTCATTCCGACTTCGAATTAATTATTGAATTGAATTAAGGATTTCCCCCTTAAAATTTTATAGAACCTCTCTGCAGGATACAATCGGTTCATTTCAAAGCAGAGGGCTTTAAATATTAAATATATTGAAATTAAAAGTTAGAATAGTGTTAGAACTTTTTGCTACACAATGATTTTGAGTAATCTTATCATTATTTAAAATAGTTGCGTTCAAAAAATTGTTGTTAACCTTTATTTGTCTCTTCCTAGTCCAACTTGACGGTTAAGATTAGTTTTGACACTAATAAGACTAACTATATTTCATGTATAGCTCTCTTCTCCTTCTCTCAACGTTATATCTTTCGTCTCTCTCGTGTAACGAAATACTCGAAAACGTGACGCGACCTTGAAATTTTACTCTCAATTCTCGGGCAATTTTCGAGGTGCCGCTAAAGAAGTTTCACTTCAAAAATGAAGCCAGAGAGACGAAAGATATAACGTTGAGAGAAGGAGAAGAGAGCTATACATGCATGAGTAGCTGAGATACCACGAGTTGTAGAAGTTTCACTTCTATCACGAATACGGTACTACACGCGCAATGTTTTTTTTGAGTTTGCTCCTTAAGAATCGATTTTCAATTATAGCCCGCGGTACGGAAATTTAAGGAGGAGTAAAAGAAAAAAGCGTTAACTACAAATTAGGCGTTGCGTTACGTTATCTTTCACATTGAAATTATGTATGTATCTATGGATACGCATATTTCTGTACAATAAACAAAATTATCAAGTGAATGAAGTTGAAAAAATACAGGCAGATATGGAAAAAACCTAAGAACGTTTTTGTGCAATAATTTTCAGTTTAACAAAAAATGTAAAAAATATTTCCAAAAATATATCGCGTGGGAATCAACTAACTTTAAATACAAATGTAAAAAGCAGGACAGCCATGTCCAAATGGGTTAGTGAGTGTAGTCGCATGAACGCCGAAATTGTATATAGGCTACGGAAGTTCAAATCCAATGGCGGTAATTTATCTTTTTACCTACTTGTATTGTTATTTTGAATGAACGGAGATTGGCTTTCCATCATCAAAGATGCATAATTAAACGTTTTATAATTTTTAGTTAAACTGGAAATGGACTTATTAGAAAACTATTCACATTATTAAAGGCATTTGGGTATAAAATTGATATTCGCGTGTACCCTATTATCAAGTGATTGGAGTTAAAATAACCGTTCCTAAGGAGTAAACTCCAGTCGTGCGTCGGAGCTGACACACAAGTTTTTTATTGGTGAAACCGCAACATTTTGCATAAATATACAAAATTCGTCATTGGTTTTTGTATAAATTAAAAGTTGTATACCTATGTTAATAATATTGAAGGTTAATTTACATAACTACTATAAGCCTCTCCGAACTATAAGTCTAGTTTCCCAAAATAAACTAATCGAAATAATTATGTATGTTTACAGGCATTTTTCTTTTAATTGTGTATCATTGCTACACTTTCTACCAATTACAATATATCTTATTAGCTGGTACCCGGCGCGTTGCTGCCTCAGAAGAAATAATTATGGTAAAATCGTTTGAAATTTGATAAACTGCGAATGACATATGCCGTTTGACGTTTGCTGTCAATTGTCACTTTATAAATTATAGCGACCCGCCCCGGCTTCACATAAACGTATAAAAAAATTATGTTGATCCGATCGCTACCAAACTTCACAGGAACACCCGCTGGGCTAATCTGAAGATTGCCTGAAAATTTCGGCAACATCGGTCCAGCCGTTTCGGAGTCTATAACGGACATAGGTAGAAACATTTTTTGTATTTTATAGATATAGAAGATAAAGTCTTAAATGCATTTTCGGGAAAACTTCCAATAATCAGAAGACGTTTGTTTCTCTATGAATTCTTAATAAGTTAGCCCCACACGCCAAAAGACAGTGACGCAGTAATTAAACTCGCCACTTGTTTCGCTGACAACGTCAGCATCCCCAGAGCTGCGTTAAAAAATTGCGTGACTCTCTCGCCAATACTTCGTTCAGAAAAGAGTGAAGTCACGCCAACGTAAACTTAACCCTCGTTCATATACTATTCGAGTTACAACGGCGTGACACCCTCGTGAACTATCATTTTACTTCGGAAATATTCACTCGTCATGCACAACACATCATAAAGACGCGTTGTTTTGGTTCACAGTATAGTTTGGCGGGAACGGAAACAACAACTGCTTATCAGTGAAAATCAAAGGTCTTTGTTTTCTTGGATCTTTCAGAATAGCAGCGAGAATAACATTATTAATTATCGGTAATAAAGCATCATATGACCCTGGAATTGACGTGCAGAGGTACAGTAAAATTTAGTAAAATTTAGTATACTTAGTAGTTTTTTATCCGCAATGAAGCGATCTTCTCTTTCATGTCAGTGTCCTCTTCATCTTACAAGTAGAAAGGCAGTAAATTGCATGTTGATAACATTATTATTATTATTATTATTATTATTTCCTTCCAATTAGAAATAGAGATATGATTTAAATAACATTTTTGAAAGTTCGTACTTTACATCACCCAAAAATGTTCACAAAAGCGTCCATCTTGGAGTACCTTTTTGTGGCGTCACATAACACTCACCTCACCTGTCACTCTCATATTACCTTATTTATGAACGTACTCCAGGAGTTGAACATTAATCTAATCTTCAACTCCTGAGAATGGGTTTAACTTATTAAGAATTCATAGAGAATTTACATCAAAGTTCTCGATTCAACCACTGAGTGTAGGTACGTTTGTTTCTGTTATTGAAAATGATAAACAGAATTCCACGGCACACTTGGAATTCAGAAAGAGTGCAAAAAGAAAATTATTAGTGACTTTGACATTATTATTGACACATCTTAGGAAACCTAAAAAAATCAAAATTACCTACCTAAATAATTTACAATAATTTAAAAAGCTCAGATTGAATTAAATTAATTTGATCGTTAAGTAAGTTATATTTTTGATCATGTTTATAAATTTCTATGGATTATAAATTATCTAGTCGATAACCTTTTTCTAATGTGTACAGTAATTTAGTTCCTTCAAGAATAGGGCATTTATCATTATTTTAGAAAAAATAATTTGCAAAATTTGAATCATTATTCCTCAACCGAAATTATCTTAAATGTTCATTACATAGGTACTTATGAATAGGTATACTACTTTGACCAACATAACTAGTGTTACAAGCAGAGCACTTTATCGTGTAGTACAAAAAAATCTGGATTTAGTTCTATAATTCAATGCCTGGCGGGGTATTTGCCCGAGGAGTAGTTTTTCGAACGGTCCAGTACCACTAATTAATACCAGGTAATTACTCAAAGTAGTTGTCACTTGCTGATATCTGTCCAGAGCGCGGCAGCATATACAGCAAGTTAAATTGCGTGGTTTGAGTGTTTAGGGGAAAGCACCATACTGATGAGTCCCAGAAGGACGAAACCAGTTGGTCTGCGGTTTTATATACACATTCAAAACATGCAATATTTGAACAAAGACTTGCTTAAAAGCACGTACGTACATGGAGACAAATTAAGATTGTTTCAAAGCCACCTTGGGTGGAGTAGCAGTCTGAAACGTCTCGTAGTACAAAAAAAACCTGGATTTAGGCGAGTATTAGAAAGTTTAAAAACAGCAAAGCACCAGGTGTAGACGGATTGCAGGTAGAAGTTTTAAAGTGCATATATATGTCGTGTTAAGAGAGCGTTTATTTAAACTAGTTAACCGTATATACGAGACAGGTGAGATTCCAGAAGATTACAAAAGGAACACCATAGTCGCACTGCTAAAAAGGAAAGGTGCAGATAAGTGCGCAAATTTTAGAACCATCAGTTTAACTCCGATTCCTAGTCGAATTTAGATGTCCCCCTTAAAACCAAAATCGACGTGTCCAACCATTTTGAGTAAAAACGATGTTAAATGGTACAAATTGCACTTACAATTTTTAGTGGAACACCTGTATATTAATTTTAAAATTAATTTTAGAACAGACGTTCATAATTTGAACGTTAGATACACGTTACAAGGGCACCCGGCTTCTTCGGCTTTTAAGATGGAACTGTTTAAGACATATTTCAGTTATCAAATATGTAAAGTTTACCATCTTTTTGCATGACAATTCAGGTCGTAGTGAACTTGAGCTTCCATTCCCCTTCTCATTCTTTATTTGTTTTTTCTTTCTTATCTTGTTCTTTATCTTGCTTTCCATTTCGCACCCTTCCCTTTTTACTGTCTTCTTAGGTTAGGTTAAGATCAAATGGAAGAGCAGATGTTCATTATTATTTGTTGCTCATCTGAACTTCGCATTTTGGAGGCAGGCATTGCAAGATGTTGTAACGTTGCAAAAGTAAACACTTGAAGAATCAATAACTGATTAGTGTTTACTTTGGAAGTTCTGACGTCACGCCGTGATCCAGAAGAAATGTACGTTATCTGCGTTCGTAGATACAAGTGGAAGAAGCAAGCACGCGCCATACGAGACAGCAGTCAAGCGAGATGGAAGGTATCGTAAATGGTAGTTGCGCATCCCGGTACCAATGTGACGTCACGCATTTTGCTCCCTGCTATAAATCTTGAAATCAACCGCAGACGCCAGCCCCCACTCACACCTTATAAAAGTGGATGATCCAGAGGGTGAAAGGCAGTATCTGGTCGTCCGACCAACAGTTGGG
Source organism: Xestobium rufovillosum (assembly GCA_963966045.1). NCBI lineage: Eukaryota > Metazoa > Arthropoda > Insecta > Coleoptera > Ptinidae > Xestobium > Xestobium rufovillosum. Next base: position 2,472,227 of record OZ014501.1, read on the forward strand.
ACCAGTACTCCCAACATTGGAGATGTTGCTGACTACTCACATCCGAACAAGGAGTGTACCTGATTGAACGCTTCTGACTTCGCCTGTGATCGACTGATATTCACCGTCTTATAAATTTGAGTAAGTGCCCGGTGTTTAATTACTGTCATTGCTGAAATACCAACAATTAAACATTACCCAGTCACAAGCTGGCTTTTCTATCTTATGCGTACCTAATGAGTAGTAGGTACTGTGTTCAAGCCGGGGAATTAGGGGTGTCTGCTGGTAAAGGTTAGATCCATTTGACAATCTCGTATGACTTCGGTCTGGAACAGGACGTGTTTACAGCAGAAATCGATCGCACCTTGGTAATCGGCGGCGTCTGGCGAAATCTTAAGGAAGAACTGGCCACTTATTCGCGACGCATGAGCTAGTGGCGTTCCCCAACGGGTCTGCACTCTGGCGCTGCTGCGAAAGTCACCGACTAAGAGTCAGCGCACCTCGGTGCTACCACGTATTCTCCGAGAAACCCGTAATAATAAATTCAGTTTTGATCCCACGACGGGTCACTAACGTACCATAAGGATACACCGCGAGAACCGCTTTTCATGTAAATATCTTGTAAATATACCGTATTAACTTTTCAGTTTCATTGTAGATAGTGAAAGTAATCTAATTCACTTATATTTTGTTTATGTGTTATTATTTTATCGCCATCTAGCAATAGAGAGAGAACCCTCCCTTCTTCGACTGAAAGCTAAGGGATTATCCACGAATAAGTGTCCTACCGACCAGACCGTAAATACAACGAAAGACTCGTTCATAAGAGAACGACCCGAACCCCATAAATATACAGCGTGTCCCAATACGTGATACCGAGGGATACAGCTGCATATTTAGGGGCCTAATCCAGAAGCACCGCACTTGTTATTTTTATGTGCGTTACTTCGCTGCTTCCAATCTTATTATTAATATTATCAAGAAGGAAATAAGATTATAAAGTTTTACAATTTTCAAGTGATCATGCAATTGCTAATATCCTGTACAAAATGATCAGTATTTTATTATTGCAACCGCTACTCCCGGCTTTTTTCTGTCCCAAGATACTTATTTTTCAAAATTCCTATGCATCAGTTAATAGTATATATTACGTACCGAAGTAGAAAATTTCATTACAGACGGGGGCTAAATAGATGACCAATGCGCGAAGCGCCGAGGTCATCTATAGCGAGAGGCTGTAATGAAATTTTCCAGAGAGGTATGTATACTATAAAATTTTATTCACAACCATGTTATAATGAACAATAAAGGAATAAATAATTCATTTGAAAATTGAGATGGATAGGTTAGCCTTAGACGTGGTAGGTATTAATGAAGTGCGATGGCTGGAGGCTTCTGGAGCGGAGATTTTAGAGTAATACACACAGGATCTGTAGGAGGAAATTCGGGCCTAGGAATTTTTATACGGAAGAAAGAAGAGCAGAGTGTAGAAAATTTCTTACAGCAAAGTGACAGGGTAGTTATGGTTAGGATGGATTCGAAACCTGTAAAAACAGTAATAATACAGGTATATAAGCCCACTTCTAACTATAGCGATGAGACGGTAGAGGCAGTTTATAGTGATATTGAATATATGCTAGATTTTGTGAGGGAGCACGAAAATTTAATAATTGCAGGAGATTTCAATGCGGTCGTAGGCACAGAGAGAGAAGGCGGAATAGTTGGCCCCTTTGAATTAGGCAACAGGAACGATGAAGGAGTTAGACTGATAGAATTCTGCGATAAATGTAACCTAACGGTCGCAAACACTCTATTTCACCATCAAATTAGGAGGCGCTATACGTGGAAGAATCCAGGAGACCTAGGGTGATATCAAATAGGTTGCATTCTCGTTAGGCAAAGATTTGGAAATCAAGTTAGGGAATGTAGAAGTTATCCGGGAGCACAACATAGTGGTTATGAATTCCAATCTTAAATTTAAAATTTTGGAAAAACGAAGAGAAAGAAGGTATCTTGAGAAACTAAAAGGTGATACGCGCGATAAGTTCGATAAATAGCCGAACGAAGTACTAAAGGGCGCGGGTGAAAATATGGGTAGGGAGATAGAGGCAGAATGGAATTGCATTAGAAATAGTTTATATTCCGCAGCTAGAGATATTTTGGGTCATAAACAGAATGAAAGTAGAAAACCCTGGATAACAAAACATATTGTGAGTCTAATAGAGGAAAGGGAAAAATATAAAAATAGACTAGATGAAAGAGGGAAACAAAGATATAAGGCGATCAATTTAGAAATTATTCGGAAATGTTGGAAAGCGAAAGAACAGTGGATTGATAACAAATGCAAATAAGTGGAAGATAAGTTCGAAGTTGGAAACACTGACGAAGCGTATAAAATAATTAGGAGAAATTTTAGAGAAATTGGATCTATAGCAGCAAGAATATTAGAAACGAGGCAGGTGACATCTTAATCGGAAGAGAGGAAAAGGCAGATAGGTGGCAGGAATATTTGGGAATCTTATATGCAGGACAACAACTAGAAGATATATTAGAAAAGGAAATCAGTGTAAAGGGGGATAACCTTGGCTGTCCAATAATAATGGAAGAGTAAGCGAGTATTAGAAAGTTTAAAAAACAGCAAAGCACCAGGTGTAGAGGGATTGCGGGTAGAAGTTTTAAAGTGCATAGGTCAAGAGTTAAGAGAGCGTTTATTTAAACTAGTTAACTGTATATACGAGACAGGTGAGATTCCAGAAGATTACAAAAGGAACACCATAGTCGCATTGCCAAAAAGGAAAGGTGCAGTTAAGTGTGAAAATTTTAGAACTATCAGTTTAACTCCCCACGCGTCAAAAATTTTAACCAAAATTGTGCAATGAAAGATGGAGAACAGGGCAGAAGAAATATTAGGAGAAGATCAGTTCGGATTTAAACGAAATAATGGAACGCGCGAAGCCATTCTAGCTTTACGAGTAATTACAGAAAAAACAACAGAAAGAGAAAGGGCGTCTATACAGGATTTGTAGATTTAGAAAAAACCTTCGACAACGTAAAATGGGGGAAGATGTTCGAAGTGCTAAGAAAGGTAGGGAAGAAATATACGGACAGAAGAGTAATACATAATCTCTACAAAGAGCAAATGGCAGTTATAGAATTTGAGCAGGAACAAAGAGAAGTAGATATCCGGAAGGGAGTGAGACAGGGATGTGCATTGTCACCTCTAGTTCTCAACTTATATATCGAAGATGCCATTAATATTGTTAAGGGCAGAACAGCCCCAGGGAATGTACAGGGTCAAACTATTAATATACTCAGATTTGCGGATGATATACCTAGCAGTGTTAACATTTAGCAAAGAAGAATTAGTAATGGCTTTGAATGAAATGGAAGCAGTTTTGGCAGAGGGCTACGGCATGAAAATCAATAAAAAGAAAACCAAAATTTTGGTATGTAGAGGGCGTGAAAATACAACTAAAACTGAAATACAAATAGGAAAAGGGAAGATTGAAGAAATCGCGCATTTCTGCTATTTAGGAAGTAAAATAACTCGAGATAGTAGGAGCACTAAAGACAAAGCAAAGAATATCGCAAGTTCGAGTTGCGTTTAACAAAAAGAAACGACTGGTATGCTCTGGAACGGTTAATGTAGAAACTCGGAAGAGACTCTTAAAGACGTATGTATGGAGTATGGCATAGGAGAAGCGAATCGAAAAAGAGTAGAAGCGTTTGAAATGTGGTGCTACAGACGCATGATGAAGATACTGTGGATAGATGAGGTTAGTAATTATAGGGCGGTATTAGAAAAAGTTGGGAAAAAGCGAAAGGAATGGAAGACAATAAAGAATAGGAGAGATAGGATGGTAGGATGGTAGGACACCTTCTAAGACACGAAGGAATAGTTTGCGACATAGTAGAGTCAGAATAGGAATTAAAACGGGTAGGATTAGGCCTAGATTAGACTACTGCTCTCAAATAGTTAGGGATGGGGGATGCTCTACTTTTAGGGAAATGCGTAGGTTAGCCCAGGATAGGAAAGTATGGAGGTACGCGTCGAAGCAGTTTTCGGACTGAGAACCTTATGATGATGCATTTTCGATCATTCTTGGTAGGCAGTGAAATTCACTTTTAAATTTTTATTAATTATTAAACTGGCAAGCATCGTTTTTTGACAATAAAATAACTGAATATGAAAGAGTATTTTTGGTGGTAAAATATGTCTGGTAGTCAGTACACAAAGCACTCAAGCAGAACTCCCCGAGACCGCATAAAAAACGGTAGGAAATTTTATTCCAAATTTATTACATAATTAAGTAGTTAATATTATCTTCAATTACTTTTTGGTAGAAGTTCATGATGAAACAAATAATATTAATAATAATAATAATAATAATACATTTATTTCCGATAAAAGTATACAATTATTATAATAACATGTTGTAAGATTATGATAAGAAACCCGGAAAAAGGATTCTGATCATACAAGACGTATGTTCTTCCCCAGAACTCAACAAATTAAACAACTGAGTATGCAAAATAAGGAGTGAAAGGTTTAATTAATGCAATTAATCTGTCAAAATTTATACAAATAACAAATAAGCCTGAGTAGGAACCTGCACAAACACGGAAAGTGAATTTAAAGGGAGTAAAATATACTGAGAGTCTGAAGCTTGGTGCAATAGGACACAATACCTGAAACTGAATAAAAATAAACATAAGAAAAGTTAAAATGAAGTAATAGCTCTAGAGCTTGACAGTGACGCTCCTGATTTGCCTCAATAAATTCCCTTTGCCTATTTAGAAGATGAGCATAAATTTCTGTCTTAAATCTGCTAGGCGAACATATTTTCAAGACGTCAGGGATGGCGTTGTAGACTGCACATATTCGGTATGAAAAACTACTTTCAAACAATACAGTGCGATGAATAGGTGGAGTCAACCTGCCCCTGAATCTGAGATTCAACGTGTGCACATCCGTTCTAAAAGTGATCTTTTTGTATAACATTTGTGGTCGCCTTATTATTATTATTTGATGAAATAGCGTCGCGGAGCTAAGCAATCTTCTATTTTCCATGTTCAGCCAGCCAATCTCCACAAGCTTATGGGAAATTCGATCGTACTTCCGGATGCCGAATATCAATCTCAAGCATGAGTTCTGCACTCTCTGAATTTGTCTAATTGAATCATATGTTAACAGGGGGACGTAAATTTCTGAGCAATAACTGAAGTTAGACAGAACTAGAGCATCACATAATTTCTTCTTAATCTCAGAGGTTAGAGACTGTCGATGAGGATATATTAGTCTTAAAGCTGAGTATGCAGTTTTTACAAGTTTGTTAATGTGACTTTTGAAATGGAAATTGTCATCGATAATCAAACCTAAACTCTTCGCCTCGGTTTGCACCGGAATTTGTAACCCATCGATACACAACCTGATATCCGAATGGATCAAAGGCAGCCTGTTCCTATTTCCAAAAACAACCGCAAATGACTTAGACGGATTTATATGCAATGAGTGCTGAAATGATAAGTTAGACAATGAATTGAGATCGTTATTGATATTAGCTATGACGTTATGATAATTATCAGATGAAAATGAAGAGTACAACTGGGTATCATCTGCGTAAGTTATTAAATTTGTATTTTTGTAAACACGTGTGAAAATTGGAAGTGTATAATATGAATAGAAGTGGGCCAATGATAGAACCTTGCGGGACACCCTGAACGACACTCCTGAATGTTGAGCAAACATCGTCAACTCTCACACACTGAACTCTATCCACAAGAAAATGTCTAATTAACAGAATCGATATTTGTGACAAGCCCAAAAATCTCAGTACAGACACCATCAGCTCATGGTCAATGGTGTCGAACGCCTTTGAGTAGTCAACAAGGGCCAAAACAGAAATTTTACCCTGGTCGCAAGCAGCTATCAAATCGTCAACCAGATGTATGAGTGCCCCTCTCTAAATCCGTACTAATGCTCTGGCATAATCGAATTTTCCTCGAGATATGACCGTAATTGTACGTCCATGAATTTCTCCATAATTTTTGACAGAACTGGCAAAATGCATATGTATCGCAGGTCTTTATAATCCGTAGGAGTAGATGTTCTCGGAATTGGCGTGACTATACCCACCTTCCAGGCACGCGGAAAATGTGAACCAAGAATGCAAGAATTGATTACGTGCGTAAGATACGGTAAAATAGTTGGACAGCACATTTTTATGATATCTATGTTAATCTCATCAAAACCCGAAGCCTTACTTTTAATGGCACCTATAATTTTGCTAACAGTTTGAACATCCACAGGAACGAAACGAAACTCGTCCAGGTTTTGTTTAACTAAGTGTGAGCTATAAAAGTTAGATATTGTTGAAGACTGAGAATTTCATTTAGGAATGTTATTTAAGAAAAAGTCATTAATAGCTTCAGGATTTTTCAGCTGACTAGGTATAGAAAAGGACTTCTGACGAGAAAGTTGCAAGCGTCGAAACTGCTTCCATAAATATTTCGAATCCTTAGAATTATCCGTCAAAAATTTGAAATAAGCCCTCTTTTCGCGATTAATGGATTGTGTCGCAAAATTTCTCAAACTCTTATAATATGTCCAATGAGATACGTTATTCGACTTTTTGAACTTGCGATATGCCCCGTCTCTCAAACGCATCAACAATTCCACATTAGCTGTAATCCAAGGCGGTTTTGATTTAACGACTTCAATTTTTTTAAGAGGCAAATGACGATCCGCGATTTTAATTATATTAAAAGTAAGAAAGTCAACCTTATCATCAATACCATCAATGAAACAAACATGCTGCCATGGAACGCTGGCAAGATCAACCTCGAAAACAGCAGAATCAAAACCTTTGAAACACCTGCAAGAAACAATTTTAGGCTCAAGTGCAGCCACAGTGCCAAGAGTACAGCGTATCAAATCATGGTCGGAAAAGTGTATGCTGGAGTCCACGACAACATCAGTCACAAAGTCGCTGTCAGTTGTTAAAATTAGGTCAATAAGTGATCTACTTCTATCTGTAACACGTGTAGGTTCATTTACTAACTGTCTAAAATCAAGCGCTTCTAGACATGAGGAAAAATAGGAAACATCAGGGTTGTACTTGGAGCATATCAACATTGAAATCACCAATACACACCACCTTATCGGACAAGCTCTTGGCAAGCAAATAAGATTGTTCAAATTCATCGCAAAATAATTTGAAATTCATATTAGGAGGTCTATATGCCACACCAAGCGCGAGCCTCAGGTTTTTTAGTTTCATTACGATCCATAACTGTTCAATTACTGAACTCGACTGCACAATCGTAAACTTGAGATGTTCCCTCAAATAAATGCAAACACCACCACCACCCCTGCCGTCACGATCTGCACGTACTAAATTATAACCGGTAATCGCGACAAAGTCATCAATCTACGCAACCATGTCTCGCTAATTGCCAATATGCCGGTATTAGAGCAAAGCAAGTAGTCAGACAGCTCACTAAATTTAGGAATCAAAGATCTTATATTTATATGCACCAAACTTATATTTTCTCTCACCATGCTCAAAATTCAAGTAAACTCAAAATACATTATTACAATATGGAAGTCGAAATTTTGTGACGGAGTAGATTATTTACCAAAAATTAGTCTTAACTCAAAGTGTATAAGGTAGAAAGAAATCAGTATAAATATGTCTTTAAGAGTCCAAAAAACTCGTATGCCTATAAATAATACAAAGACAGAGTATTTCCCAAAACGTAAAAGAAAAAAGAAAAAAATTAAACGTGTATGTAGTGCAAGTTCCCAACAGATATCGAATCTATAGGCTATAAATCAAGAAACTCGAGCTACACCTAAAAAGAAACAAATAAATAAACAAGAAATTTCTTTTCAGTAAAAAACAATCGCAAAAACTCGGAACCAGCTGATCAAAAATCAAACAGACAAACAACAAAAATATTCATTATGCGCTCCCCACCCCCTCCCCAGCCCATCAACAACCAAAACACTGCTTAAATCATCATGTAACAAATTAGTTTTATGCTAAATATCTTCTTCAACTTTTATAATTTTCTTACTGCCATTCACCAAGGAATAAATGTTGCCGTCCCATGTCCATTTGTCCATGTCCTATGCCGACCATGCGTTTCACGCGCTTTCTTGTAGAATTCATAACGTTTTTTTGTTAAGTCTTCCGTTATAGTGATTTTTTTCCCTTTCAGCAATTTTCTTTTGTTGAAAACCGCACCCTTGATATTATCTGATATAAATTTAAGGATAATGGGTCGACAACTTCCCTCCTTAACATTGCCAATTCTGTGGCAGCGATCAATACACCACTCTTCAATGTTCAGCTGCATATTTTCGTTAATACACTTTAGCACTTTCTGTTGTACATTATTACTTTGGGAACTACCAATAATAACGTTATTATTGGTAGTTCGCAAAGTAATATTATTTGTTTCAACATAATTAAGTATAAAATCAAATAGGGACTGAAGTTTCCACCCGGGTGAAAAATTTCCCAATCAGGCCGGGAAGTAGAAGTTATGAATAAACTACTTGCAAACTTTTTAAAAGTTGGTAATTGACTTTTTAGTAACCGATTGTGAATAATATTATATTACGTACTGAGGTGGAAAATCTTTCATTACAGCCGAAGGCTGGATAGATGACCAAGGTGCGAAGCGCCGCGGTCATCTATAGCGCGAGACTGTAATGAAATTTTCCAGCTAGGTATGTATACCATTTTATTCACAATCACTAGTTTTAATGAACAGTAAAGGAATAAATAATTCATTTTATTTTTTAAATACTGCATTTTCGATAATTCTCGGTAGGCAGTGAAATTGACGTTAATATATTTATTAATTATTAAACTGCCAATCATCGTTTTTTGACCATAAAATAACTGATTATGAAGGAGTATTTCTGGTGGTAAAATATGTTCGGTAGTCAGTAGGAGTACACAATGCACTCAAGCAAAACTCCCCGAGACCGCAGAAAAAACGGTAGGAAATATTATTCCACGTTTATTACATAATACATACTCAAGCATAAAATCAAATAGGCACTGAATTTTCCACCTGGGTGGAAAATTTCCCAACCGTTTCGGGAAGTGAAAGTTAGGAATAACCTACCTACTTACAAACTTTTTAAAAATTGGCAATTGACTTATTACTAACCGATTGTAAATAAAAGTTGTAAAAAGAACCTATAACGCAAAAGATTTTACGATTTAGACGAAAAAGCCCGCATAATCTTATATAATCAACTTAGGAATCCAAAACAGCACTGTTTAAAAAATATGGTCGGATGCAGTAAATAAATAACGGAACACTGTATAATAGAAATTAGTTTTACAATATAAGGAACTTCATATGTATCTTTTGAAATGCGAAGCCACGCGAGTCAAATGTCAGATTCGCTCCGGCGACAAACGCAATAAAAAGTATCTTTCCCGAGCAGGGATTCCAAGCCTAGCGGATTACTAAACCAATACGCTGAGCACTGAAGATTACGTCGGTATTTAAACGCATGTTTTCTTTTTTGATAACGCACGTACGTTCGGGGGAGCGAGCAGGTTCGAGGACTTCGTAGAACTGTTAAGCGTTAAGAAAAAAATTCACAGACCTTTGCAAAGATGCAATCTGGGGGCATTGAAAATGATGAAGTACCTAGTGGAAATCTTAGAGGATTTTGAATATGATAAAAATGGAAATTAGTGTTGATTTGTAACGTAAAGTTTAACAGTATTATCGATATGTATTAGAGGTAAGTATAATGTAGAAATAAAAGCGCATATGTGTAATACGCGGAAAAAATGAGCGCGCTGCACGCGCCCATTATCAGATGAATCTAAAATGTAGGTATCCCATACAGCAGACAAACCACCCCTAAAGACACCCCCAAAAATCACCGCTAAAACCGCCCGCTAAAGCACCCCTAGAAACCACCCTCAAAACCCGCCCCCAAAAGCCGTCCCTAAAAACCACACCAAAAACCACCCCCTAAAACCGCCCTCAAAACCACCCTAATAACACCCCTAAATACCACCCCTAAAATCACCCCAAGAAACGCCGAAGAAAACCTACCCTAAAACCACTCCCAGAACCATTCCTGAAAACCGCCCCTAAAATCACCGCTCAAAACCACGCGCTAAAACCACCCCAAAACCATTTCTAAAAACCATTCCCAAAACCACTTCCTAAACCGTCCCCCAAGAACCACCCGTAAAAACAACCAATAAAAACCACCCCCATAAACCACCCTTACACCCACCCATAAAAACCATCCCCGAAATTACCCCCGAAACCACCCCTACTAACAACCCCTGTCGCGTCTCTTGTTAAATCTAATAAGTTCAGAACCGCCAGGCTCTCGCATTTAGCCGCTAGCGCTCGGGTCTGTTTCGCATATTTATGCTGCAAATGAAACACGAAATCGAACTCCATACTACGAAAATAATAGTATATTATACACGAGTTTATAATGAATGCTATTATTACCGAGGATGAAGTTTACAACACGAGCGAGTGAAACGAGCGAGTTTTGTAATCATCCAAGGTAATAATAGCATCATTATAACGAGTTGTATACTATATATACTTTGTCCACGACTATCAAAACAGATTCCCAGAAATAATTTACCTTCATTTCCCTTCTCCAGTGTAAGAAAGATTCATACATACGCTCTCAGGTATAATTTTCTTGGTTTTTTGGGCAATGAATCTAATGAGGCAAGTTCTGCAGCTTCTTTTATTGCTGGTGCTGTTAAAGAAACCTCGTTTGCACTCTCACTACTCATTATATCTTCTTTGTTAGAATATGCATTTCAAATTAAAAGTAAACCATGCTGATTTGACGTTTCAATTTGAACTGACACATCGCGATCGCGGCCTACTAAATAAATGTAAAAAAGGGTCAAAGCGATGTTCCTATTGGTGTAGTGAATAATATTCATTAATCACTGCAGTGATTAATGTATCTAATTATGATTGAAGAAACACAAGTATAAAGAGTATAATATTATAAGATAGTCGTGGACAAAAACATTTTCAATGTTAATAAAAATGCAGTTTACCGAAAATGAAAATCACATTTGCAGATTCTGCCTGAACTTTTAAGCTTATTAATATATTAAAAATTTAAATTCAGAAATTTGTCAAAAAATCCTTGTTCGCAAGTGAAGCACCTGAGGAATCACATTTTATGCATTCATTATGATTCTTCCGGTCTTTTACCCGTGAACAAGTAATCTTGTATAGTAATATGACTTCTTAAAACATATATTCTTAGCTTTATCACTAAGTGTACTTACTCCCAGTGATATCCATCAAGTCTTACGTCTGTAACTTGTCGAATAATTTTCCATCCTCCTTGAATTGACGCTGGGTAGCTTACTGGCGGAGTAGTATAAGTTGGTGGACTTACATAATCAGAAGATTTTCGAAATTTTGTTTTACTGTCATCCGTTTTGATCAGATTCGTTGCAGCAAAATTGTCTTTATAATCTGTAATAGGTATACAAAATTTCTTAAAATATATAGAAGCCAAAAAAGAAAAATTTGCTTCTATTATTTGCCCCACAATCGAATGAGTAAAGAAGTGAAGGGCGAAGGAAGTGTTTGCTTGAAATAAATTAAAACATAGACTCTCATTTTCACCGAAACTTAAGTTAAGGAGAGCATAATATATGCCTCTAAACAAATAGAATCCCTTACAATAACTGCAAAATATAGTGGAAGGAATGGAATATTATTACCATTATTTGGGTACAACTAAGACACCCAAATAAAAACAAAACACTACAAAAGTTGAATTCAAAAAGCAGTCATTTACGTTACTAGACTCTAGTAGTTCCCATAGGCTAACGATGATGGATTAAAGCAGTTGCAAGGTCACTTACGAGTATTAAGAAACATTTGTGGAGAATAGGTACCCTCAAGTTTCAGATCAGTTTCGATCCAATCTTTTCCAAGTTGCCCAGTTATAATCTTTGGGAAATAAGAAATACATATTGTCTCTAAAATTATTGCAGAAAAAACATTTCCCCCGGAAATATGTTTATTACGCCTGGTGCGAACTATCGAAACTAGGCGGTGACGTCAATGTGATCAAATTTCTGAATTTGTAAATCGTAAATGGTGACTTCCGTTTTAGTTGACACTTGTCTTGAAAGTCTTAAAACGGTTCCGTGATTACTTTCACAATGTTTGCAGGGAAACTGGAGCTCAGTGACAATAATTTGTTGTCAAGAGCCCATCAATATTAATTTTAAAGATTAAACTACTGCTCTCAAATAGTTGGGGATGTAGGATGTTCTGCTTTTAGGGAAATGCGCAAGTTAGCTTAGGATAGGAAAGGATGGAGGTACGCGTCCAACCAGTCTTCGAACTGGGAACTTTATGATGTTAATATTATAACACCGTTTGTTTACCATATCTGTAACAGTTTATACATAGGTGCATTTTTCGACAATCGTCTTCATGCTTATAACATAATACATTCTTTGTAGGTACTCGTCCAACCAGTCTTCGGACTGAGAATTCCAAGATACATTTTTATATCCCCTAAGTATGAAGAAATTCAAATACATGGATTTTCGAACTCCTCTCTCAAAGCGTATGGTTGCTGTAGGTACTTCTAAAGAAATAGTTTCTTCGCATCTTATATGTTCAAAGTCCAGAGTTGCCCAGTTAAAAACTGTTTCCGTTCCCATGCTTGAACTCTGCGGCGCTTTACTTCTCTCGAAGTTGATAATAAAAATATTTTCCCCAAAAAATTAAAAATGTTTATTTGTGGACCTACTCTAAGATTGTTTTGTGCTGGTCCATCTCGCTGGACTACATTTGTAGTCAATAGTCTCACAAATACAAGAATTAACTGCTTTAGGATATCTGGAGTTGCAGAGGGAAGATAACATATTATGTACTGTACAAGGTTGAATTTATCCGAAACACATCAGAGAACGGTCAAAAGCCTACCATGTTTGCCTTACGGTAGATGAAGAAAATGAAAGAGTTTTTGGTGTATGTTGTAAGGCCTGTGCATGTGCAGCTTCATCAGGTAAGTTAAAATATTAAAAATATGAATGTTAGTTTTTATAAATTTATTTTGGTTGTTTTGTGAGATGATGGCGGTATTAAAATTCTTCATTATATAAGTTTGTCGAAGTTTTTTAAGTCTATTTCCTTTTTAATAAATTTCATTTTGTCTGTCCGAATCCTTCTGCACAGCAGCTAAGAACTTTAAAGAACAAAAATTTATACAGCTGCAAAACTAAACTAAAAACATTGCTGACGCAATGAACAGATTAATCTTACGAAGCGGCCTTGCGGAGTGCGAGTATGACTTTTCAAAAAATGATCTTCGCAGAATTTATCTTCTGCAGACAGGCAGGCTACCTCGGGTATTTGTTCGAGTTCCCAAAATCGTTTTAGGGTTGCATCTAGGGAGCGAATTGATCCACAGAAAGAATTGATACTAGGTGATGAATGCTGCCCTGTCTTTCCCATAATAACTCAACCAAAAACTGTATTTAGCGCAGTAGGTTCATTGGGTTTGCCTAGCACGCGACCGGGTTGCAATATGCGAGGAAACAAATCTGCACCCAGAAGTATGTCAATACCGCCAGGATGCAAAAATGTAGGGTCGGCCAAATTTAAATTACTCAGGTGAGCCAATACTTGACTAGAAGTTGGAGTGTGAGGTATTTGACCGCATATTTTTGGTAAAACTACAGCGTCCAATGAGAAACTTGGCGAGCGTTGACCTCTGGGACGTATTACGCACGTTACACTTTGAGAAGCGGGGGCTGGCGTGCATCCCAGCCCAAAAAGCGAGACTTGGGACTTAGACCGAGGCAAGCGTAACGCATTGGATCATTTTTCAGTGATGAAATTTGCTTCACTTGCGCTATCTAACAATGCACCGAATTTATGATAATTCCCGTGAACATCAGCTATTCAATAACAGCAGTAGAAAGAAGTACCATATGTGGTAGTGAGTGACGGTGAGTATTTGTGAGCGCATTTGCGGAGGCGGGCGAATTCTGTGAATTGAAAACGCTCGGGGCGACAGAACTTTGAGTAAAAGTTTGGGATGGACTTGTTGAAGAAGCGTCGGGCACAGGTGGTTGCTCAATAAAATGCAACAAAGTATGGTGTCTACGATTACGCTCGCGGCAAGTTGATTTAGAGCGACAATCTTTCAGTGAGTGTTTTGAGCCCAGGCAGTTACTACACCAACGGTTTTGTTTTACAAAGTGAAATCGCTCTTGCGGGGACTTCGCTAAGAACGAAGGGCAGCTATAAACAGAATGGTCTGATTTACAAAGGGTGAACAACTGATTTCCCATGTCAGAAACAAAAGACGATTTTTGAAATCTGTGCGGGGAAGCAAACTTGGGCGGCGATAATTTGGGAAACTTCGTTGAAATGTTTTGTGTCGGCGGGGTAGATTGTTTTACTAAAAAATCCGTCAGATGTCGGTAAGATGGAACATCGGTGGAACCATATTCCATGGCAAAACGCATGTTCGTGTCAGAGTCCAATCGTTTACTCAGCATTTTAAATTTTTCTTTGATTTGTGCCAGTTCCAAAAACTTTAAATTTCCAAATTTTGTGAAATTTGGAAATTCAACATTTTAAACATAATGAAGTCCCAGTGCTTCGTAGGAAAATCTAGCTTTTCTAAAGCGGCAAGATTTTCAGAAAATGTGTCCAGTAATTTACGTAGATTTTGAGCGGTTACTTGACCAGACGGCACTTTAGGTGCGTCCTCTATTGCCCGTTAATATGAGGAGGACAAGAAATTCTTATTTTCGTTGCGCGTGACTAAAGAATTAAAAGCATTTAGGTAATTATCATTGGTTAGGGGGGTGCATCGCACGAGTGCAAAAGTCGCAAAAGAAATAATAATAATTCAACCGAGAGCGAAACATACAAATACCTAAAAAGTCATTCGTTTTATCGTTTTAGCAAGAAACGAAAAATTAAAAAGTTTTATTTTACCTAGATATTTTCAACTCGAAGTTACCTATTCCGCAGTAAAATGACACTTTTTGGGCTTGACTCGCAATATTCAGTGTAATCAAGAAAGACCATGTTCGAAGTAGCCCATGAGCTTTTGCTGGCATGTCTTTGATTGATTGTTCAATGTCAACTTGTCAAACTATTCTTGCCGACAAAAATCCATGAGCTTCTATGAACAAGTTGTTTTTGATCGCACTGCACTAAGCATTACACAAAAATTATTAGTAGAAATATTTATTGTCTTGTTTTTGTGCTCAGTGCGAGGGCTAATCAAAATATTACCCTGTAATTTATAAAACATATCCGACGTCACTGTATTCAAGCAGATTCGGTGCAAATTATTTTGATGTGCAAATTGTAGTTAACTCGCCGTGTGTAATCCAACAAGATCTCGTTGCTTCTACATCCAGCTGCAATGATTACATTGCCTTAAATCGATTGGTCGCAATTCCAGGGTTTACATCTAGTTTCAAAATGTTTTTAAGTATAATTCCAAAACTACCGTAAACTTCAACTTGAAATTTTGTATACTTATAATATTTGACGGTTAGAAGCGAGTAGTGCATTTATTTTTTGTAGTTTAAGGAAAAAGTGGAAATAACAACCTTTGATTTTTTTACAAAAATAAATGCACTGTGCTATGGTTAGAGCTATTTTAATAGCATTTCTCTAACAAAATTTTGCGATATTTCTTAAATCAAAAACAGACTGCAAAAAACGGAAAACTCATTTTTTTTACTGGCCACTTCCGGTGGCTTTTTCTGGGTTCAGTCATCATGTCATATCACATTTTCTTTTCTGCGCATCGAACTGGCTACCTCTGGGGTAGTACGCCAGAGCTAGCCGCGCGGTGGAAAAATAATACACAAAAGTTGGTTTGCTGAGTCCAAATTCCATTAATAATGACTTGTACCGTTATCATCTGCCGCAGTCAGACACGCTCAGTAAAGCGTCTTTTAGCGCTATACGTATTGTAACTGATTTTTTTCCATAAGGTTCTAACATTTGGAATAGACTTCCATGAACCTGTGTTCCAAATTCCTAAACGGTAAAAAATGTTTTGTCATGTTGAGTGTGCGCATCTGACTGCAACAGAAAATCCACGGTACCCGCCGCTATTAATAATCAGTTCATTAAATGTTCAAATTCCGCAATCCTTCTGTGACAACACAAATTTTAAACTTTCCCTTTCCCGGCTAAATTCTTGTCCATCGTAATTCCGTAACAGATTTTACCTGATATGACGCAGAGAACAGAAATAACGGAAAACGTAGTTGAAAGTTGACGTATATTATTTGTCTAAAAACGTTTTATACGAAATTAGTCCAATCGGGCGCTCATTACTAAAAACAGGTATGTTTTGTCTAAAACCATTATTTGCATAAAATTCTGTAGCGCTTTAGAACTGGCTTTGAGAGATCACGATGAAACAGACAACAAAACCCGTGTATATTTCCTGGTCTAACAAATTTTTCGGTATAACTTGATAAGACTTCAGGAGAGCATTTACAAAATTCTGCAATATTGAAAAACTTCTAAAATTCTGCGGTTTTCAAAGGCACGTCTAAAGAAATTCAGAACGACTTACTGGAAAAATAATTGTATAATGCCTACTAAAATTTTCATTCGCACATCTGAAATTTCATAAATTTTCTCCTGCAGAACATTCAAACGTTTTATTCACTGCTACCTACAATTATTATAATATCTTATTAGTTAACGGTATGCGTAGATGCACCTCCCTGAAAGTATTCCTGCCGGCGCCCATGGTTATTATTTATTATTTTTCTCTGACCGCTAACTTTGCTCAATGTTTATAGTTTTAAATGTTATAGGTATTCCAATAATTTCTTATTATTATCATTGTTAATTTTAAGTGAATCATAAATTCAAAGCATCGAGATCGGATAACGAAAAATCACATCGTCTATGGGGGGGCTGACGAAAACATAGCAACGTCCGGTACAAACGATTCGCCTCGCGAAAACACGTTGCCGTTTATAGCACCTCGCATTTAGTTGAAATAGCGGCATCTCGACTATTTAAATTTAGTTTTTTATGTAATTCTTGAGACCTTTTCTTAATAAAAGATGTTACTTTATATGATACACTTCACTTATATTTTCGATTTATCAACTTTTTAAAAAACATGAATAATCCCCATTATGAATTCTTATGAATTCTTAATAAGTTCATCCCACACGCCAAAAGACAGTGACACAATCATTAAAATCGACACGTGTTTCGCTGACAACGTCAGTATCTTCAACTCGCATGTTAGCATCTTCAGATTCATAGCGGATTTACGTCAAAGTTCTTGATCCATCTACTGTGTGTGATAATCCCTATTAACAAAAAATAAACAACTTACTATTATGCTCGGGACCTCCAAATTTAGAAACCCAAAAGAGTCTCTTAAATCGTATGCGACTATGAAACTTGGGCTATAAAAAAGCAGATAGGAAAGAATTCCAGACGTTTGGAATGTAGTACTACAGATACAGATTTCGAGGAGTTACATTTCATACCATCAGGGCCGCTACAATAATTACACTGTCCTAAAAAGGAATATTATGATGCTGTCCAGTTGATTAATAATTCTGTAATTGAAGACATTTCGGTTGAAATTTTAAGATTTTGTTGGAGACTAAAATAGATTTCCGGTAAATAGCCCCGTATAAACCTCATGCTTTAATTTGAAATTTTTAGTGTTTTCTTGTCGGTGTGTTGGTCAGTCTCCGACTCTACTGAGGGAGGATAAGAAACTAAAAGTCATTTTGATCCGCTGTTTCGAATTAAAAGCCATGTGCTTTTATTTTAAATCATAGATTTTTAACGTGCTGGACTTATAATACCTACGTGTACGTGATATTTTTGAGTGAATATTTTATTTCTTGGTGATGTTAGGAATTCACTATTTCTTATATACTGAAAAATGCGAAATTGTTGCATTATTATTATGTTAAACAGTCGCCGCCTTCATACGGTTAGCTTCTATCTCAAGATTGTTCAGTTCCACTTGCACCTACATTTGTATAATGAACATGTTGTTCGGGTTGATGAGCATGACACCGCCATTTGAGCAAAGTTCATAATGCTCACGATTCCGCGGCATCGAAAAGAAATATTCAGGGAACATTTTTCTTATACCGTTGCATCTTTGGGTTAGGATTAATATTCCAACAATAATATTAAATACTAGCTGGTACCCGGCGCGTTTGACGTTTGCTGCAATTTTTAAATTATGTTGAAAGGAAAGAAGATATTGTAGAATTGCAGAAATATTTTTTCAAATACATTTCCCGGTAAGACGCGTGCCACCTATTGCCGATTGTCAATATTGTCAATTTTTAAATTATGTTGAAAGGAAAGAAAATATTGTAGAATTGCAGAAATGTTCTTTAAGATACATTTCCCGGTAAGACACTTGCGCCACCTTCTGTAAGTTAATTGTACTATGCCTATAACCTTCGCGCAAGTGCGAGCAATAAGTTGACTAAGTTTTATCGCAATGGGATGAACGGTATGGCGCGTACAATATGAACAAACAAATATTGATTTTTATGTTACATAGCGGTACCCGGCACGCATTGCTGCGCCAAAGAAAGAAGCGCAGTGACAAATATTTATATTTATTTATTTATTTTATATATGTATTTATTTGTTTATTTATTTATTTTATGTATATGACACATAACTGTGTTCATAGTACGCGCATGACACAATCCGACTCCTAATTTCTACATTTTTTCAATTTCTACACAGGAAACCTAAATATTTCCGAAATAAAAAGTAGTCTAGATTACTCTCTGAAAAGTCCTTTACCTGATAATGAAAGTCTCATCAAATTCGGTTCAGCCATTTCCGAGATTAGCCCGAACAAACAAACAAACAGACAGACAGACAGACAGACAGACAAAAAATTGAAAAATGCTATTTTATGTTTTGGTAACGTGCGAAGAATCATATGAGCTTAGAAAAAAGCACATATTTTATTTTTTATTTTCAGACAGACACTTCAATTTTATTGATATGTATAGATGTATAGATGTATAGATATAGATTGAACTAGGACTGGGGTTTATTATGATGCTGACTACTTTAACGAAGTTGCAGGAGAGTGTTGCTTTGTTGATGCGCACTGTATCGGAAATATCAACCAAATCATTACTTTTAATTAAAAGAAGGAATTAAAATATCACAATTTGTTGAATAAACAGGTACCAACAAGGAACTGAATTTTAATTTGAACTCCAAAATTTTTTGCATTAAATTCTGCTTAATTATATTTATCTGAAAGCAAAGTTATTATGTGGGAAACACACATGTTTGACAGATTTTACCATCAAATTTGCCCCAAATATTTTTAATGACAAAATTTTGGCTACAAATTTGAGAGTAAAGTCTGAGAATTACACTGCCGATAATAATTATTCCCCATTTTATTGGCGGTAATTTTCACAACAAATTCTCTGACTTTACTCTGAAATTTGTAGCCAAAATTTTGTCTATATTTTGGGCAAATTTGATGGTAAATCTGTCAAACATTACTGATTTAACCTCAAAAACTTCTTCACTTGTCTATGTTTGTTGTGTTTACTTTGGACATTTTTCATCTGATGCTATGTACGAATTCGGAACAAAACGAAAGACGTAAACAACCAACTGTCACTATGCACGAATGTTTTAGGTTATATCAGCTGTTTTAGCTCATAAAATGGGCATGCGCATGACTGTAATTTTTTGAGAAAACGGAAGCTGCATGTAAAACACCTTGTTTGAATAAACCAGAACTAATTATTCTCTATTTTATTGGCGGTACTTTTCACAATAAATTTCGCAATAATTCTGTTACGTGTAAGAGGGCTCTCAGGGACATTCAATCGTACGAATATTATTTTCAATAATGTGGATGTACGAAAGGTACCGTTGCTTCATTGGAAATAAAATAATATTTATTTGAATTTTCTAAAGCAGTCAAAAATATATTATCGTCACAGAGATATTTCAAAGTAATCATATTGAATTTATATCACTACTATGCGCAGTACCAATAATTATTATATAACTTATATTCGCTTTCTAAATGCGTTTTCGGAAATTTTCTTTCCATCGTCAGAGAATGTTTTCATTATTGAAAATAATAACATAATTCCAGAAGAACCCAGACAATTTCAAAACTTTCAAAAGGCAAACCAAGGGACTCTTGCAATCCAGAAAAAAAGCAAAAAAAATAATATTATTGACAGACATGTTAGGAAACCTAAAAAATCAAAATTACCTGCCTAAATAATTTAAATTTACAATAATTTAAAAATAGTAGATTGTATTAAATCAATTTGTTCGTTAAGTAAGTAATATTTTTTATCATGTTTATATTTATAAATTTCTATGGATTCCAAAATATCTAATTGGCAACCTTTTTCCAAATTATATGTTCAATAATTTAGTTTCTTCAAGAAGAGGATAATTGTGATTATTTTCGAAAAGATGGTTTGGAAAATTTGAATCGTTATTGGTTTGTTTTTCAAAATTTGAAAGTTGTCTGGGTTCTACTGGAATTATGTTATTATTTTCGATAATGAAGATATTCTCTGACGATGGAAAGACAATTTCTGAAAATGAATTTAGAAAATGACTATATGTTAGGTATATAATAATTATTTGTAGTGTGCATAGTAGTGTTATAAACTCAATGAGTGCATAAACTATCAAAGATTAATCAGTGATTGTGTTAACATCTTTCAAAGTCACTATGAATTCTTAATAAGTTAACACCACACGCCAAAAGACAGTGACAAAGTAATTACTGTGTCACTGTCTTTTAGCGTGTGTGGTTAAGAATTCATAGTGAATTTACGTCAACGTTCTTGATCCATCTACTGTGCGTAGGTATCTTTCAAAGTAATCATTTTTATAGGCCCTTATTGTGTTAATGTAAAATTAACCGGTCTATAAGCCAGTCAGAAGGGGTAATTTCGGCTGGCATAGAAACAAACGCTAACGTAATGCGAAGTTTTGAAACGTATACTCGCCGCATGCTGATTGGCGTATACTGCATGCCCACACAAACTGTCAAAATCTCGATTAATTCACAATTTTTTATACTCAAAGTATATCTATCTTGATAAAGATTTGAAGTTCTTTCCAGAATATACACTGATCGTCGATACCGTTCTCGATAACACACTGAAGAAAAACGTCGGGCACAAATTTGAAAAGGAAACTTTTAGAATTTCACATTTTTTCAAATACGCTTTGTGGATTAACTGTAACCCTGTCGGGAATTTATCGCCGACAGATGGTTCGTCATTTCAGATCTACATTTCTACTTCTGGATTATTTGCTTTGAATTCGTCATGAGATTTTAAACCGTGGTCACAGGGAACCTTTGGAAAGTCGTCAGTTTTCCTAACGCCGTCTTCTTTTAGACTTATAAGCTTTGGAGGTTCCTTGGTGAAAATTAGTTTTTCTGAAGCTTGTTCTTTCAGAACTTAAAGAAAATCCAAGTCCATCAACATTTGAAAAAAGTGTTAACGAAAAACCGAGCCGGTGCATTTTATGTTCCTGTTTTGGCGCGTGAGTAAACTTATAAATAATTCTTATAGAATTTACAGCAATCCAACCACTGTGTGAACTTACTATAAAATGATCAATAGGCATCAATAGGCATCCTCAGTCAATATTTATATTGATAATGGATGGCTCCTTAAAATATTCAGTGTTTTCTTTCTCTGAATGCAAATTAAATATGTGTAACTAATACTTTACAACTAACTGAATAATTTTTAAGCATCCTCACATTTTAAATAACAATGGGAATAATATAAAATAAGACATACCAAATCTTTCTCCCGTGTATTTTCCTGTCCCATCGCCCTTATAATTCCCACTAGGATCATAAATGTATCTACCGCTGTCATCAGGAATGTATTGTCCCGAATTATCTGGATAGTACAGGCCTTCATCGTCTGGAACATACCTTCCAGACTCATCCTTTCCGCTTTGGCAGTTCGTAACGGTGAACTTAAGCAGAAGAAATGCGCTTACTTCGATCTACGGAAAACGGTCTCAGTCTTTATACAGATTTTAGATATTAAATATGTTGTGTTCAAAATGATTACAGAAAACTGCAGACCACTGGTTTCGTCCTTGTGCGACACGTCAGTGCAGTGCTTTCTGCATTTATTCTATAAGCAACTAACCCGCTAATATGCTAACATGCGTTGATCATATAATGAGCAAGCGCCAATTACTTTACGAATTGGTTAGTACAATAAAATTTGGATTCATTCTATAATTCATTGCCTGGCTGGGTATTTGCTCAAGGATTAGTTGTTCGAACGGTCCAGAACTATTCATTAGATTTTAGATACTTATTAAAAAAGTGATCAATTACTCTAAATACTAATAATTAATTATTGTTGCTGCGAAATTTACAGAATGATGAACTTTTTAACGACCCTTAATTTCGTTTAAGAGAACCGTTAACTTTTAAAATGTTGAACCAGTTGGAGAATCAAACATTGCTTAAAAGATTAAATAAATACTTATCTGACACCTTTCCTTTTTTGCATTCTATAATTTATACTGCCTATATTCGTACATATTATGCGTATTACAGTTAAATGAAAGATAGAAGGTCAAGTATACCACCCACGCTTTAAATGACAGCTGGGATGTATACATTCTATTAAAGATATGAATCTTAAAGTAACACCATTGTTAGCTTGCGATAGTCATCGTTGCATTCATTCTTACAGTGCGGATGAAAGTAATACAAAAACTACAAGACTCCGAAGAATAATATACTAGAATGTAAAACTTTAACAATAGAATAACACAATACACACACGAGAAGAGAAGATAGCGGCAAAAATTTCAACATATATACGTAATTAGTTTGTCAGAATTGGACAATTGGAATTCTGCATCATTTGAAATTTCACCAAACTCACTATTTTATACAAATACCATCAGATCAATTAGCTAAGTCTGAAATAAAATAGTTGCAAAATATCAATTAATTCAGTTATTTTGATTATTTATGACATATTTTTGTAAACTAAGGTTGATTTCCTCAGTATTACAGATTTCAACATTTTTATCTTAATTAATATTTATGAATGCGAGAAAAGTAAGATAAATCTTGTGTCAAACTTTATGATTAGATCCCGCACATCTTTCAACATAAAATCTTGTTTTTCACGCGAAAACCCATACGAGCTCAGACCCGGGACTTTTTTAATGCATACCAGATACGAGTGCTCTTAATTTGTAGTAGTTCATGTAAGCACATATAATGTATACAAGGTGCGATAACCAAGCGTATTTCTTCTGTTCTACGTCTTTATTGTACTTACATTTTAGAGAAAAACGTTATAAGAGAAATTTTTTGATTCTGTTATGCAGGTTGGTTCAGCGCTGTGAAATTCTTCTCCCGTGAATTTGTTATACAATTTGGAGGAAAAAAATTAGAACCCCCGCTTGATTTTCATTCTCTGTTAAGATAGTTATTTTCGCATATACATGCTGTCCCGTTTCTTATCCGCAGCACCTAATGGTATTCGATTGAATTTTTGGATTCCTTATTTTATTTTACTGCGAAGTTTAAAGTTTAAAGTTTAAACAAGTGGATTGGCAGTGTTAGATTTTTGATTTTTGTTTTAGATTTGCGGCGATAAAAAATGTGAAAATTGAAATTGTGAAATTCAAATTTTAGTTACTGTCAATTTTTAAGTTCATTTTTCTATATATTTTTTAATTTAAATAAATTGTTTTTAAAATATTAATATAACACAGACGAGGAACAAAATAAATTCACACGGCGCCGCCGCTGTAGCCAATAATGCCCAGATGCCGACACTGACATTGACAGATTGACACTGACAGTTGCCACGGACCATATGCGCTACGACGGTATTTAAGCAGTTGTCTTTGTCATCATTACGCTCTTACCATTAAAGCGTGGGAAAAACATGATTATCCATACTGTTTCTTTTCAATATATGTGGTGCACGACAATAACGTTGGTCATAAGTCGACAATAAATTCGTTACGAAAGTCGCTTCTTTTAAAAATTGAACTGTACATAACTGACAAACTTTGTCGGTAAATTATATAACTGCGCATGTGAAGTGTGGGAAATAATATTTCACGGTTATTTCCGCACGCTTATCAGACATTGTCAATCTTTTGTTGAGACCACCTATGCTAAATATGTTACTTGGTGATCGTAGGAAAAATATTTTTAAAACATTTCATTCCTGTTCACTTACATTTTTAAACTCATGAACTGCTAAGGAGTAAATGGGCTTGGCTTGACTGACTCACCGTGTACAGACGTAAAGATATTTTCAAGATCCTCAACGTCCGCAAACATCTTTAAAAACTTTCACACACCATACACTAGTGTTTTGATGGCACATATTTTCTCTATATTTTTATCTTATTCGGTATGTGTATTAATTTACCATAAATAAATCAACCACATATGTATGTGGTTAGGGGTACGATTGATTCTTGAGTTGATTATTTAACCACAGTCTCTTACATCTTAATCCTTTCATAAATAAATCATCGATTCAAATTACATGTTTTTACAATTACATTTTTTTATTTAAACAACCAATTTTGTAAAAAACGCGTAAATACATAAGCATTTATTTAAATATTGTATGTTGAAGCAAACTATGCTGCAAAAACAATAGTTTGCTTTTGCAAAAATTGACTATTTAAATAAGTAAGCAATAAATAATTGTAGCCTTATAACCAGTTCAAGGTATGCGAGTTGTGGCACTTGACTTAATTACTTAACTACCTACATTACTTTTTGACCAAAGCAACCTACGATTTTTGTAAAATGGCTTGCTTCGCCGCACAACATTTAAATCACTGCGTAAATATTTATGCGTTTCTCACAAAATTGAAATGTAAAAATTAAGCTTGTTTTCCAATTTGGGCCAGTTTTCTTTATACATGAAAAATTTTGTGAATTACTGGCAATTAATAAATGAACACTGTATTTATTATACAGGGTGGCCCATTAGTGCGGGGACGGTCTATATCTCTTGAACCATTCAAGGCATCAAAATGAAATTTTGCAAGTGCTTAGGAAATCCCATGCTGCATCTTATAAAATTATTTTGGTGTATACAGGATCTTCACATTTTGCGTAACAAACCAAAGTTACATTTTTTTAAATGGAAACCCCCAATTTTTTTAAATATTCACGTTCCCCACAAACTTTCATGGAAAACGATATACCATATTAATGGGTTTCGAGCAGGGGATGTTAAGATATTGCCATTTTAGTGTCGATCTGGACCCATCTTTGTGGCACTAATGACGCCTACTTACAGAAGCTGTCAAAGATTTCTTTATCGAACTAGATTCACAGATTATTCTATTTGCAAATTCTGATAATACCTTTGTCACAGTGCTTTACATTATACAGGGTGGTAAACATACGCATAATTGAATTTTTCTGAAAAATTTCAAATGGAATACCCTGTATATTAATTGCACATTTAATAGCCAGTTTACTAAGCTTCTGATTGATACAGGCATTGCCAGGTCTGCGACTGACAGTTTCTACAGAAATTAAGATTGAAACTTACAAATTTCCAATTTCACTATTATTTTTTACAATTTTATTAGGATTTCACCTATTTTTTCGCATCCAAAATAAAAAAAATGTTTAAATTTGGTTTCTGCGCAAAACTAGGCCAATAGAATTTACACTGACACAAAAAGTCTCATTGCAAAATTACTTTTTGAAGGTAAAATCGATTTAATTTTTATTAAGTATACCCGCGTATGCCTAAAACGGGTAGTTTTCAAGATATTACCGAGAATTAGTATTATTGTGAACAAATATAGCAAAAAGAATAAAAATACCTCGAAATCGCAATGTCTGCCAGAACCAAGAAAACTTAAATTTGAGCCACTCACTCTCTAAATCAATTTAGTTATGTACTTTTGTTGTGCGTTTTCAATTTCTTCTCAAATTTGGAGCTGTTGCGGAAGTCGGAACAAATAAATATTTTAAAGTTAGTAGAAATTATTAATTAGATAAATTTGGCATTTATCATTAGTGGGAAATGTTGCAATTTAAACAAAAACTACAGCGAGAACAAGTTTATTGAAATTAAATAAATAAATGAAAATTAAATAAAAAAAATTAAGAAAATGCAGAAAATTCTTCAAACTATGACAGATGTGAGTTGCAGCTGTTTTGTTTATCACAGGTAACATGATTTCAACGCGATTTGCATTTTGACTACAAAATATGATTCTTCTAAAAAAACTGAGAATAAAACAATTATTTCGGGAAAGCAATGTTTTCGAATTACTTTCTATAAGAATGGCACTGTTAATAAACATTATTTACATTATGAATTTGTTCTCCGTCACGTTTTTCGTTTAAATTACATTTCCTCTACAAAGTTATAATATTTAGCTTATTAATAATTTGTATCTACTTTTAACCATTTATCTGTCCTGAAGTAACTCGAAATTTCAAAATAAGGAATTCAAAATACGCAACGAAGTTAAGTTAAATGGAGAAATCCAAATAAAATTGTAAAAAATAACAGTGAAATTGAAAATTTTTAAGTTTCAATTTTAATTTCCGTAGAAACTGTCAGCGGGAGACCTGGCAATACCTGCATCAATTAAAAGCTTAGTAAACTGGCTATTAAATGTGCAATTAACATACAGGGTGTTCCATTTGAAATTCTTGAGAAAAATTCAATTATGCGTATGTTAACAAAATGTAACTTACAGTTCTCACGCAAAAATTATAAAAAATTTAAAATTTTTATATTCTAATTTAAAAACACCCATTCCCAAACTAATGAAAACCATTCTGGGTACAATATTAAATGTAAAGACTAAAAAAAACATACATTGGCTAATAGACCTTTTAGTGCGCATGCGCAGAAGTACACTGACAATCAGCTGTTCTTAGTTTTTCGGACGAATGTCACTGTCAGGCTGAACTTCGTATAGAATATTCATAAGTAAATAGTGGAATACCAAATAAGGAGGGTGTTTGAAAGACGTAAAATTACAAATGTTAGTTCCCAGTGGTAGGTATTCCTCATAAAATTGTGAGGCTAAATCCCGAAGGCGTGCCTGGCTCTTGCTTGAAATACGGAAATGTTAACCAATATATGTACTTTAATCACGCAGGTTTTTAATATGTAGTGGTGAAATCAATGAAATTTTTGATAGAAAACGGCGAAAAAGGCTCTAGTCGAAGCCACCGTAATATAGAAAGCCTAGCACTTCGCCCCACTCCTCGAATGATAAGTCACAAACGGTGGTGGCTCTCCAGGCGCTCCCAGTCGCGACTATTCGTTTTGGTGCATAAGAATGCGATAATAATGCAATGGCAACATATTACATTTTTTATTATAACTGAACAAGTAACTAATTTTGCTTATAGATGCAACTTTAGATGCCAAAATATTGTTGCGTTCCCTTGTGTAGGAGCAATTACGTTCGCACAAGTGAAAGAATGTCCGTGTTTCGATTTCCCAAAGACAAAAGCTAAATTCGAATTGCGGTTACGTCGCATTCGTCGCAAAATTTCCTGCGAGCGAAATTTTCAGTACCTAGTACGTGCAAAACAAATAATGAAAGTTAACGTCATACAGAACAACTATAAACACCAGAAATAGGCACTATTTTTAAAGTTTTCTATAAATATTTACTCGGATTTGCTCTTAGTTATTATTTATAACAATTTATTACTATGTTTGGGTTTGTTAGGGCACAGTTCTCTATGTAATAGCTGGTTGAAATTAGGGAAAATAGTGGCTCAAATTAAATAAAAGTTTGTATAGAAAAAGTATTGAATAAATCGGCGTTTCATAAAATTGTTTTTTAAGGGAACAATTAGGGTTGATACTCAAAAAAATTACGTATTCACCGAATATGTTAATTTAGTCATTTTCCCAACTAGGAATTAGTTTTTTTATTTTAGGGCTTCTTATTTGTCTTCAATACATATACTTGTTTAATAAAACGAGGCAATATAATTAGTAAACCCTACATTATTGATTTTGTGAATACTGTTACACCTAAATAAGAACAAAGAAATTAGTGACCTACTTCTAGTCTTTTACCAAAGCTGTTGACTCTTTGCAGTGCCGTTTTGTCTTAAGTTTTAACTATTAATAGATTATTTTACCTAGATAAATGCATTCCCTTAACGTATTGACAGTAATATAATTACAACACTACAATTCATTTTTTATGCAATAATCATTCTTGCACCTCTAGCCCTGTGCGGGGGTAGCGACTCCCCCAAAATTTTTAAATGGGACGGGGGTCAAATGATCCCTACTTTGGAAGGGTTTTTCATTACTTACACAACCGTATTTGTTTTATTCAATTCGATCAATTTGTTACCGAGAAATTGCTTCCTGAAGTTTCAAAGTTAAAAAATTAATAAAGTACAAAAAGGTTTAAACTATCGAATGTATTAGAATGGGAAAGTAACAAAATCAAGTAAACTAATAAAAATAAAAAGTAAGAACAAAAGAACATCAGAACAAATGTCAAACTAAACTTATTCGCCACAGTAGAAAACAGTGTTCATTTACTAAATCAAAATGGTTTATTCCAAATAAGAATGCCGGCTAATAACTCGTGAGGACTTGAGAAATGTGAGATCTGGATTTGAATCCAGAATGTATTATTGTATGACAATTGGTGGAAGTCATTTCGAGCAATTCATTCGATAGTTTAAACCTTTTTGTGCTTTTATTAATTTTTTAACTTGGAAACTTCAAGAAGCAATTTCTCGGTAACAAATTGATCGAATTGATTAAAACAAATACGGTTGTGTAAGTAATGAAAAACCCTTCCAAAGTAGGTATAATTTGACCCCCCGTCCCATTTAAAATTTGGGGGGGTCGCTACCCCCCCCCCGCACGGGGCTAGAGTGTTTTTGGATTTTTGTTTAAACGTTTATTTTGCCGAATTTTAAGGGGGGTACAAGTTTTCGTTGGGACACCGTGTATATTTTGATAGCTTAAAAAGAGACCTTTCGAACTAGAACAAAGCCTACTATGATTTACATTTAAAAAATTCAACTTTATGTCATAACTCAAAAATACGGTCCCTAGAAAAAACTACGTACGCCACTGAATTCCTTGGGAAAAGATCTATATTAGTCAATCATAACAGTTTTAGTCTGATTAGTACAAAAAGAATTGGAGAGAGTTTTTGAAAGTCGATAAAAATTAACATTATTTTTTTTCTCGAAAACTAAAAACTATATCCAAATTCTGGTTTCGGCATTCTATTATACTCAAAAAAGTAGCTCAGGTTCGCGAAAACCTCGAGGCTCTATATCTGCTGCTTTTATCGACTCAGTTATTAACTTCGATTTTCTTCAGAGTTAGGCAGGGTTTTGGAAATGGATAAAACCGTAATCTCAAGCGATTACTTGGCCTACCTACTCTGCTATCACCGGTGCAGTCACCAAAACACAATGTTTGGATGCTCCATACTGTTTTAGTTCCGAACTATTAATTTTGCACGTTTGCAATAAAATTTTACTTTATAGACCAAAGAATTTGAAATACACACTTTCATACAATACAAGACTTTGACATCTGTCCGAAATTGTCATGGCACGATCAAGCATGCGCCTCAGCATATTTTTTTATAATAAGAAGCCCTATTAAAAAATCACAAATTATAGTTATTTATGCACCGAGGGCACAAACAGGCGTTTATGGCTCGACTAGTGTTACAGCCTGAGGCGTAGCTGAAGCATTTAAAGTGGCCTGCTGCTGCTGTGCATAAAAAATAGTAATTCAGTCATCATCACACTTTTGAATTTACACAACTTTAGAACAAGGACAAATTGAAAATCTCGGCTGTTTTTAGAAATGATTCAAATAAAGAAAGAATAAAACTCTATGGTCCGGTTTTTCAAAGAAACCAACACCGGATTAAGTCTGACACTGGCTTCGTTGCTATGATACCGACTTTCTGATTGGTTGTATCACAGCAACGAAGCTGGTGTCAGACTTACTCCGGTGTTGATTTCTTTGAAAAACCCGGCTTATAAATGACAGAACTGACCTACAAAATTTGGACCAAATTTACAGTAATAGACATAATAAAATAAATCCTGTTCTCTGCGACTTACTTAATATTATTAATGAAGAAGAAAAGAAATGATTTGGTTTGTTCGCCCACAGCAACCGCATATCATGATTTCGCTCTTTTGGAGCTCATCAGTACGGTGCAGCTGTGAGCGAACAAACCAGACCAGCCTCTAGTCATTAAAGGCGAGCGGGCCACATCAGTAAGCGAGCGCCAAATCCAAAGAGTTTGTTCTCATTCACTGACCGTCCCCTCTAAGACATTTCTAGTCAATGTCGAAGAATGTAAATAAGAATTCGACAAGAACTTGCTCCAACAACTACTCCCCTGGCAAATACCCAGACAGGCATTGAATTACAGAGCAAGTCCTTGACGATTGCGTGTACTAAACGGAAACACAACAACAAGAAGCCCCCCACTATTAACTACTGTGGGCAAGATGAATCCATTCGATGCTCCTAGCGTACACAAAAGCAGTATAGTGCCCTGCTATGGCCAAATATTTGGATTCATCTTGCCCACAGTAATCAATAGTGGGGGGCTTCCTGTTGTTGTGTTTCCATTTAGTACACGCAATCGTCAAGGACTTGCTCTGTAATTCAATGCCTGTTGGTGTATTTGCCAGGGGAGTAGTTGTTGGAGCAAGTTCTTGTCGAATTCTTATTAATATTATTGTTAAATTAAATGCCCATTTCTTTCTATTGAAAAAACCCAATTGTTATTCATTATCAAAAGTGCTAAATTGTAATTCCTATTTTCATATCTACATACCTTATGAATTTTATTAGACAAATAATTTTTATATCAATTTTTATATCTGTTTTTACATATAGATCTCGCCAAAAACCCCAAACGGGGCGGAAACGTCGATATATACTACAGTGCTTATTTTTTTCAATTGTCAGTATTTCACCAAATTATTCATTTTGGAAAAAATTAAATTTGCAAAAAATATGTAATTTGAATATATGATAAATTAATACACATAACCAAATAGGACAAAACAATAAATTATATAAAAAAAATGGTAGACATGTCGATTGCTGTGGCCCCTATGGAAAAGTTTAGGCAATATTAGTACAAAATATGTGCCATCAGTACACAAGTTTTTGTACCAAGTAGGAACATTGCAGGTCAAAGAATTTTGAATTTATGAATAAAAATATTATATTCTTCGTAACTTTTAAGAGGCTGCAACTCCGTACAGGTGCGACTCTGGATAAAGGTATTTAGTTCAGTCGGTCGATTTTGATCTCTAGGTCCATTGGTAGCATTTATGTTATTTCGTTCATGAATATACTCGTACTTAACTTACAAGTATAAAAAATATTATTATTATTATTGTTATTAATGTTATTAACGTTATTATTATTATATGCCAATAATTTTTAGATATATCAATAAATATTCGCAGCCCTACCTCTAAAAGCACGAGGTTTACCGTTTTATTAAATTGACATAATTTATAGATAAATAAAAAAATGGTTAAGTATTCGATATATTATTATATGTATATCTATACATTTTTTATCTATCGATATACAGGGTGATTCAGAACGGGCGTGTTAAATTAAAATTCGTGCTAGAGGAACTCCAAATAAGACGAAAAGTTTATATGAAGATATGTTCTAAAGTGACTAATAACAAAGATACAGGGTGTAAAAGTTTCATTTTTTTTTAATACCTATCGTTATGTAATAATTGATGTGATTTCTCGTTCTTCTTGTAAGTTTTGTTAGTGGTTATCTGCATTATGTTTGTGAAAAAAGCATATTTTGTCTGTCACTTCGTAAAATATTTGCTAATTTATCTCTGTCCATTCAAGTGTCAAAGCGATTTTTTGAAAACATGTTTTCGTCTTAAAATTTTGAAAATAATTTTTTTCTCGGGAGCTAAAAGACATAGGTTAGTAGAAGTTTTAATAAAAGTTATCACAAATATGTTATAGAATCCAAAAATGCGACCAAAAGTATGTCATTCTATTTAAAAAATTAAAGTTAGGTAGCGCCACCTAGCAATATGATGGATGCAATTCAATTTTTTTGCAACAAAATATGTCCCCCTGACTGAGGTTCATTAAAACATTTTCACAATTTTAAAATCTTCACCCGTTTCCGAGATATTGCACTTTCCCATTCCTCGTTGAACACACTGTATACAGGGTGCTAAAGAAATACTGTATAAAATTTCTACAGCGTGTAGGGTAAACTATCCTATTATTGGCACTGCGCTAGTTATTGGCCCCCATTATATTTTATATATTTATTTAATGTCTGCAGTATCTATGGTAAATTTTATTAAAACTTTTCATATTTGGCAACATTGTGTTTATGAAAACTGTATTACCGACATAACTGTGTCATGTGAACTGTCTAAATCAGCGTTTGAAAAAGTGGAGTGCAACTTTGCTGCTTTAAACGTAAGTTATTAAGTTTTTCACTAGGTCATGCATGTGTAAGATATTTTAGAGGGTCAGAGTTTTCCTGAATGTAAATATTTTATATGGATATAGTAAAAGTTTATGGTTTAAATTTAAATAAAATCGCCTTATAACCTCCAAACTTTAAGCTGGAAACAATATTTAAGGGGTGCCAACAATTAGTACCAATAATGTACAAAATTTAATGATTGGCACTCGGTGCCAATTATTAGTTTTTCCCTTTTCCAATAACTGTTCCCAGTTATTGGCACGCTTTATTTGCATTGAAAGAGTATCGTAGTTCCGTACATCCCATTTCCGTACAAGGCGAAATCAGTGACAGTTCCGTACACGATGCACGTGTCGCGATACTGGGGATCATTTGTAAGAAACTGTCATTAGCAATAGAGGTAGTTGCATACAGGTACAATCCCTTAGTGACCATATACTCGGAGAGCATTCTAAGAATCACATGGCCAAAAAGTGGTGTTGCCCGTCACTGAATACGGCCATAAAATTGGTTCCACGGCCCACTATTTCCGGTCTGTGGGCAAGCGGAGCGAGAGAAGCGAGCGGAGCGTTTAAGTCCCCACCCAAACAAAAACATTAACATTTGAAAACAATAGAAGAAAAATCAACATACACTTCCGCATTGAATTCTAGTTATTAACAGGGTTGTATTGGAAAGATAAACTCGAATTAGTGGCTTACTGCATTATCAGCAGGTCAGCGCACGAAACGGCACTCAAACCAAGTAGAGGTTTGTGATGACGCACTAAACGGGAAACGCAACTACCACTATTGCTAATGACAGTTTCTTACAAATGATCCCCAGTAACGCGACACGTGCATCGTGTACGGAACTGTCACTGATTTTGCCTTGTACGGAAATGGGATATACGGAACGGCCACCAATTCCATTAAAAGTATTTACAAAACCAACTTACTGCGGTATTAAATGAATCATGCACTCGCACATTATCATGAAAAGTGTTTAATAAACCATTATAGTTTATATGCAAAAAATTCCCAGTGTAAAACATGTTCTAAAAAATGGTATAAAAAAAGTTGACCTAATATTTTTTCCGATTTTTTGAAAAATAAAGCTACACTGAATACAAAGTTTCTAATTT
This sequence comes from Xestobium rufovillosum, assembly GCA_963966045.1. NCBI lineage: Eukaryota > Metazoa > Arthropoda > Insecta > Coleoptera > Ptinidae > Xestobium > Xestobium rufovillosum. Next base: position 2,505,923 of record OZ014501.1, read on the forward strand.
TCACTTATAATAAAATTATTTACTAATTATCTACTGACCAAACTGTTTAAAATGTAATAATCGTGAATGTCGAGGTGCCAATAATTAGAAAATTGGGTATGCCAATTACTAGGTTTTGGTGCCAATAATTAGAAATTAAGGTATGCCAATTATTGGATTTTGGTGCCAATAACTGGCAAAATGTGTTTCTAATATATTATTGTAAAATTTAATAAAAAATATTGTCATGAAGCGATTTTCAGTACATAATCCGAATTCTGGGGATTTCAGTCTTTATATTTTCATTTCAATCAGTTCTGCATGGGCAAAAACGGACTTCTTAAGCCATTTTGTAACTCGGTGATACCTTAAAGTGCCAATAATTGGGTAGTTTACCCTAGTACTCATCAAAATAAGTCAGAAAATTTATATAAGCATACGGCCTAAAATAAAAATAAAATGTTATGGAGTAACACCCTTACATTCACCTACAAGGGACGACAAAGATTTTAGTAACCAAGATAGAACTATATAGCACAGCTTATTTAACTTGAAAAACTAAGTAAATATCTAAAATTTTTAACCCTGTAAAAAATCGTGTAAAAACAAAATTCAAATATTTTTATAGTTTAAAAAAATTGTTGGAATTTCGGCAAAAATGGAGCAAAAGAACTATAACGTTTTCCAAATTTAATGTTCAATCTTCATTTATGCCGAAATCATCATACGTAAAGCATACATCGGTCGTAAAGCATGCATAATATACTAGCTTTCATAGTTCATACAGCCAAATAATATATGAGTTGTACCGTTTGAAATTTCTAAGAAGACGTCAGTGTTGCCCAAGATGCCCATCTTGTGCAATATGAAGCACCATGACAAAATAGAGGAAATATTAGGCAATTTTTTAGATGTTAGTTTCTCCACAAAGTTGAGTGCCCACAACGTCGCTAGATTGACAAACTAAACATCCTTTATTCAAAACCCTACGTAGTATATGGACTGTTCGCGCACTACATACTCGCCCAACGTGTCATAAAATAGCAACAAATACTGAATTAAGTAATTGTGCAGAATCAAGCATGAAAAATCAGTATTTACTTGTCATTCGTCATTTACACACAAACACTAAAATTTCACTTCATAGTTCAGAAGACACTTCAAATTCAATAATTAAGGAAACAAAAGAACCACATGTATAATTGTATATTCTCACTAAGAATGTTATCCCACTGTTGCTACTAAAATGCACTATTGCTACGATTGTTTCATAAAATCCCACTTACCAGTACTTTCATTGCAACAAAGTGTAGTTTCAAGTACGTACTGAACTATACCATCTTCACTTACGTATACTTTTGTTTATATATCTAACGTATTAGGGTGTGAGAATAGGGATGCTAGGAGTGTCTTACTGTACAATGTCAAATTATTGCATTCTATAAAGAGGATTATTAGACCAGTTTACCTTTGAGGCGTTCTTTAATCGAAATTCCTGAAGACGTCCACATGCTCTGAATGACGTGCATTTATTAAAGGTCTGGGCCGTCACTGGTATGACTACAAAAGTTATTTACTATAATTATTTTCAGTTACGAAATTAGATTATATTCGAGTCACCTAAATGTGAAAGTTCAATCAGATATTTGTAGTTATATACATATAATAGCGCGCATCATAGGTACCCTTCCCGATTCGAAGATTAGAAAGTGACTTTAAAAGAGATGCAAGCTGCACCATTAGATTCGGTTTAAAGAATTAAAAAAATTTACTTTTACTTACTTACTCTTCATAAAACAACTGCATACCTGTGACAAATCATTAGCTTGATTTCAGAATTATTTACAATAAAGCATAGGGTGCTCTCTTCAACGGTTGCAATGCAACAATACCTATAGGTGTGTTGTACTATATTGAATGTATTGAAATTTTAAGGATCGTTTATGGGGCGCCGTTTGTAAAGTTCGCACACATTAAAAAAACCGTATAAAATGCATCATTTAAAATGAAAACTGGAAAGTTTACCTAGGTTTTATTCTACATTTATAAATAGCAAAATTATTTAATTAAACATTTTGCCATTTATTAATTTGCAAGACATTTAATAAATCACAAGACATTTAATAAATGACAAGTTATTTAATAAATCGCACGGTTTTTTATTTAAATGCACTGTGATATATTAAATTACCTGTCATTTAATAAATAGCATGTTATTTATAAATATCGACTTTTTTGTACAAATAACTGGAGATATATTAAATAACTTGCTATTTATTAAATAACAGGTAATTTAATATATCACAGTGCATTTAAATAAAAAACCGTGCGATTTATTAAACAACTTGTCATTTATTAAATGTCTTGTGATTTATTAAATGTCTTGCTATTTAATTTTAACGCTGGTGTCAAGCGAGTTGGAATGAAGTACGATAATAGTTCTGTTGAATCCGAACATATAACCTCACAAAAGCAATCTTCAGCTTGACAACTGTCAACAAAATGAACTGAATATGCATTAAAACTCCCAAAATTTGTAATAATGGCTCGAAAATAACTTAATATAACCCCCCCAAACAAACGTCAGAAGGTATGTTTAATATACTTTTGGAATTAACTTTTGAGAAAAAGAAAATGTAAGTTTGTGGCGAGAATTGTCCATCTCAAACCATCAATCGAATTTGCCCCTGCTGCAGGAGTAATCAGATACAAGTGATGGATAAAAATAACGTTAATTGATTCCACGGTTGGCACTAGGTGAAACATAACTAATATAAGAATTTACTTCAATAGGTATAAAGCGAAACAACAAAACCGAGTGTTTTTATTCTCATATTAGTATCTATAAAAATGTTACTTAACTCCCCCATCGCCTCATCAAAGGGTATGTTTAAGATACTTTGTAGTTAATTTTATCAAACTTTCAGAATTTTCCGCTAAATGGTACAAGTCATGTGAAAATATTAAAACTACAATAGGGCCGATGTCTTCTCGGAACTTTTGAATAAAAGTGGTTTAAAAACAATTTTATGTCGCAAAATCTCTTCTACTCTTGCAGACATGTTTTGCCACCTGACTATTGAAATTTTAATCAATTCGCGAGATCCTTCGGAGTGAAGAATTTGTGGAAGGAATCATCGCAAGGCACAAAATATTTTAAAGTTCTGATATCCTCTATGCTATTTGTTGGCGAAAGAAACTGCTCAGTGCCTCAGGGCACTTTGTGTCATTAGATTTGCCCCACTCTTAAACCAGAAACACACTAAAAAGAATGCGGGGCCCCTAATGGTTGAATATAAGACGGCGATTCCCAAGGGGGCCCTTAAGTCAAACGCCATTTCACCATCATGACTATTTATGACCATTGCAAGGGGCCCATGGTGAACTTTGCGGGGGAGCCGAAAATTTGAAGTTCCACCACTGCTATCTGTACGAGAGCAGAACTCATCTAGCCCTAGGTCCCTAGGAGAATAAAACGGCAGCTTTGTACGATACTCGTACACCCACCGGACCAGTTGGCGGTGCTTGCCAACAAGGAATTACTTAAAATTCATTTTACTGATATTGTGTAATGCGCATTTTGACAGGCCGCCATTTTCTGTTGGAGGGCAGAGCATGGATAAACAACGTTTTGCACGTGAGTGTTACCAAAATTTGAACAGATTTGGTGCCAAACAAAGTAGTGATGTTTAGAGTTCATTTAATTTAACTCAAAATAACGAAACAACGCTTGCAATAGTGCAACCAGTCGTATCATTTTAAGAATTTTCATTCAATTCTCGGCGTAAAGTGACTAAGTTTAAGTTACGCCCCTTCTTTGGTGCCAAATGGTAACACAAACATCTGCTTTGTTATTATCATCCATCCCCTTCTTCCCTCCAATAAGTTTTAAAACAAACAAATGTGTGCCCTCCAGCAGTCAATTGTGTAACGCCATTCTAAAATGATCAATTATGCAGAACATCAGTGCTCTGAAACGAGGTAATAATAATGGGTGAGTGAAAATGTCTTTGATGGCGATGACCTTTCTGACCTTTTGGACCTGACCAATTTTTTGTTCATAAGAAAAAAGGTGAATTACTAGAACAAAACAAACCCACCGCGGCGAGACACGAACCCCTAGACTTGTACTTTCGTTGAGGACGCATTAACCACATGAGCCACGAAAGTGTTGTTGATGGAATTTAACTAAATAGTATTTATGTCCTGAATCGTGGTCTGAATGCTGAATCGCAGTATATTGGGAGTACCGCTGCTCTGTATAATAGTAAACAATGCCAATACGCTACCCGGTCAGTGAATTTTTATGAAAAATGCAAGAATAAACTATTCTTAATTTTGGATTTGGAGGGTGGATGATCCTAATGGTAGTAGTTGTGTGGTGTTACATATGAAAATATGGATTTTGGACCTTCTACTTTTAATATTAATGCCCGGTCAGTAAATTTTTAAAAAAGTGGAAGAATAAACTAGGTACCCTTAATTTAGGGGTTGGAGGGCGGATGATATAGGTAGTAGTTGTGTGGTGTTATACTGACCTGAGATACAGATTTTGTACCTTCTACTGTGCCCGGTCAGTATTTTTTTATGGAAAAGTGCAAAAATATACTACCCTTAATTTTGGGCTTGGAGGGTGCATGATCCTGGCAGTAGTTGTAGGATATTATACTGATCTGAGATATAGAGTTTGGCCCTTCTGCTGCAAATATATTAATGGCCGGTCAGAAACTTTTTATGAAAAAATAGAAGAATAAACTACCCTTGATGTTGGGGTTGGAGGGCGGATGGTCTAGGTAATAGTTGTGTGGTGTTATACTGCTCTGAGATATAGATTTTGGACGTTCTGCTGTAAATATTAGTGCCCGGTCAGTGAATTTTTATGAAAAAGTGCTGGAATAAACTACCCTTAATTTCGGGGTTGGAGGGCGGATGATCTAGGCAGTAGTTGTGTGGCGATATACTGACTCGAGATATAGATTTTGGACATTCTGCTGTAAATATTAGTGCCCGGTCAGTGAGTTTTTATAAAAAATGAAAGAATATACTACCCTTAATTTTAGGGTTGGAGAGCGGATGATCTAGGTATAGTAGTTGTGTGGTGTTATACTTACCTGAGATGTAGATTTTGGACCTTCTACTATAAATATTAGTGCCCGGTCGCAGTGAATTTTTATGAAAAAGTGCTGGAATAAACTACCCTTAATTTTGGGCTTGGAAGGTGGATGATCCTGGCAGTATCTGTAGGATATTATATTGATGTGAGATATAGAGTTTGGACCATCTGCTGCAAATATTAATGGTTGGTCAGTAACTTTTTATGAGAACATGCAAGAATAAACTATCCTTAATTTTGGGGTTGGAGGGCGGATGATCCTGGCAGTAGTTGTAGGACATTATGCTGATGTGAGGTATAGAGTCTGGACCTTCTTCTGCAAATATTAATGGTTGGTCAGTAACGTTTTGTGGAAAATGCAAGAATAAACCCCCCTTAATTTTAGGGTTGGGGGGTGAATTTTCTTGGTAGTAATTAAAGCACGTTAAGCGACGAAGTGGGAATGGGATATGCATTTTTGAACTTGTGCTATAGGGGCAAGTGTGTGGTCAGTGAGTTTGTATGTTTTGGTCAGTAAAACTTTGGTTATTAAAAATAAGAACGGAAAAATGATTAGAAATAAAAGATAAAATAAGTTATAGGCAGTTTATGCTTCATTAGTAGAGCCGCAACTCGCTGTGTACTATGTGAATACAATAAATAGTATGAAAATAGATCATCATGGGCGTCCGCCCCTCCTGGCTTTTGGTACATAATGACATATGGTAGGTACTATATTACTATAATGAAAACCAATCAATTACATGCTAAGAAAATTTTGCCCCCCCCCCCCTGGAAATTTTGGAGGCGACGCTGATGATCATTATTCAATATACAACGTGTCCAAGATAAGGAGGGCCAGTATGGGGATATTGGAAATGACAAGAGATACGGATTTGGTTAAATGGGAAAAAAGTTGCGTAATTAAAGGATCAATAAAATGGCGCCTAGAAATCCTTGATATAATTTTACGTTTTTGAGATATTTTGAAAAAACTGAATTTATGAATTTTTAACTATATTTTTTTCTGACTTTAATATTAAAGTTAGAGCGAAACTGACAAAACTTCTTCGTAGCAGCTTTTAATGAAATTAAAGATTTCATTGCCATTTTTTTATTCTACGTTTCGTCTTCGGGCAACCATCATCAACTTCATTTTTTTAAATACGGTCCTGATTTTCTGATGTCAAATTTTATGAGCCCTTTTTATTCTGAATTCAAGGATGTACCACACATTATGGTTCAATTACGTTTCGACACGTTTTTGACTATCATCAAGAAATTTTTAGGATACGGACCTGTATCTCTCTTCATTTTTAGAAAATTTCTCTTAAATTTTCTAAAAATTATGAGAAATACAGTTAATTGGGCTTTCTTCTGATATCAGAAACGAACAAAATTTTCCAAAACTGCAAGATGCGCTATGCTTAGAGTAGGGTAGGTGCTTATCGCTAGTATCATCTAACAGATTCGTAAAACTCTTGTGGTGCACTTAGAAATTGCCAAACTTTACTGTATGTATATATTTTTTACAAAACTATGAGAAATACAGGTCCGTATCTTAAAAATTCTTTGATGATGGCCAAAAAAGGGTTGAAACGTAATTAAACCATAATGTGTGGTACATTGTTGAATTCAGAATAAAAAGGGCTCATAAAATTTGACATCAGAAAATCAGGACCGTATTTAAAAAAATGAATGAAGTTGATGGTTGCTCGAAGACGAAACATAGAATAAAAAAATTGGCAATGAAATCTTTAATTTCATCAAAAGTTGCTATGAAGAAGTTACGTCAGTTTCGTTTTAACTTTAATATTAAAGCCAGAAAAAAATATAGCCTGAGCCGTGGGATCTTGCTGGCATGCGCGAGTGAGTAGTCGTTAATGCTCAGCAACAGTGCCCGCGGTTTGGCTATGGATGGGTGACTCATTTCTGCGCTGTGGCTAGGGCGCGCCTTGGATCCCCTATCCAGCTTTACCTAATGAGGTTTTCCAGGTTTTCCTCATTCTCGCACTAAATGGTGGGTAGAGTACTAACAACTGTAGGTCGTTCCTGTGACGCACCTGCGGCCAATAGTAATATGCCGCCTCCTCCGTCCCGCACAAGCTATATAGTTAGCTTCTGGGGCTAACCTTAGGGTTAGTAGGAGTGAGTAGAGATATTAATGTTATTATTATTATTATTATAAATAAATTCAGTTTTTTCAAAATAACTCAAAAACAGAAAATCTTATCAAGGATTTCTAGGCGCCATTTTATTGGTCCTTTAATTACACAACTTTTTTTCCATTTAACCAAATCCGTATCTCTTGTCATTTATAATATCCCCATACTGGCCCTCATCTTGGACACGTTGAATACTCAAACTTTCTGACGAATGCAAGATTGAAGATGATCTTCCAGACTGTAATGTAACACTGTGATCTAAAGATCTAATACAATAAATAATTTTGTTCATAAAAAAGTTTTTTACTTACTCAAACATACGAAGCATAAACGCACTGGAAAACGTTGTTGGTTGATTACAAAATTATGGTGTTTAATTATACAAGGCAAATATATTGTACTTAGTTACAAATGTGTTGCATTCTAAAAAGTTAGGCCCTTGTCTGGTTGCACAGGAAACTGGAGAAACCCTTTCTTGTCACTGTGACTGCGTTGCTGGACATGACAAAGCTTTTTCCGATGTGGCTACAGTGTTCTACAATATTCCTGTCCGATTTGTTGATTCAGTGAGGTTAAATTGCTTGTTAAATTTCTTTTCGTGGATCACTATGTTTAAAACAATAATTAAATATTGTTTAATTTGTGCCAATTTTTGAATACCACTGCTCAACAAAATATTAAATTATATTTGAAATAAAACATAAGCCGATGCTCTTAATGCTACATTTATTATATTCTCTTACAGTATTTTATACAAACATTATTTTCTGTTATAAATTATTAATGAACGTTAAATACTGTGTAATTTTGTTGAAAAATTTAGTATAGAAAAAACCTAAAAGTATGAACGTAAAATTCAAACTTACATGCTTCATGCTATTTTGTACAAATCTATTCGATAAAAGCTACGTTTCACCAGATACAACTAACGCACAAAAATGATAAGCTTAACTCTTCTTTTAGGCATTCACATCTTCGGTATTCGGTTGTCGTTTCGAAATAGACTGTGAAAGAATCTTGTTTGTCCAAACTTACTAGTTCACCAGTTCACCTGTTACCTACTATACAAAATACTTGCTACATAATATTCTCACATTGTGATCAATTTGATTCTTAATAAATAATTTCTCTTAAGGACAGCTATATCCACCTATTTCTTCTGAGTGTTCTGGAATCACATGCTTTCGAATGAAGTTCATTTTGTCCCTCTAACTTCGGCTTCTGCAGCCTACCACTAAACACCAGACGGGCATATCACTTAATTGTTAATAAATGAGGGAAAAAACGCGTAAAAACTTAAATTATAACCAGTCACACAAATCTGTTATTTACAAACACGTCCTTAAAAATAGTTTAGTTTCCTCAGCTAGGGATATTTTGGGTCATAAACAGAATGAAAGTAGGAAACCCTGGATAACAAAACATATTGTGAGTCTAATAGAGGAAAGGCGAAAATATAAAAATAGGTTAGATGAAACAGGGAAACAAAGATATAAGGCGATCAAGTGGGAAATTATTCGGGAATGTAGGAAAGCGAAAGAGCAATTGATCGATAATAAATGCAAAGAAGTGGAAGATAAATTCGAAGTAGGAAAGACTGATGAAGCATATAAAATAATTAGGAGAAATTTTAGAGAAATTGGATCTAGTACCAAAAACATTAGAAATGAGGCAGGAGATATCCTAATCGGAAGTGGGGAGAAGGCAGATAGGTGGAAAGAATATTTAGGAAACTTATATGCGGGACAGGAAGTGCAAGATATATTAGAAAGCGAAAGCAGTGTAGAGGGGGATAACCTAGGGAGTCCTATAATGAGAGAAGAGTTTGAGATAGCACTAAAAAGTTTAAGGAATAATAAAGCACCAGGTATAGATGGCTTGCAGGCAGAAATCTTAAAGTGCGCAGGTCAAGAGGTAATAGATCGTTTATTTAAACTAGTTAGTCGCATATACCTGACAGGCAAGATTCCAGAAGATTACAAACGGAACATCATAGTAGCTTTGCCAAAAAGAAAAGGCGCGGATAGATGCGAAAATTTTAGAACTATCAGTTTAACTTCCCATGCGTCAAAAATTTTAACTAGAATTGTGCAAAGAAGGATGGAGAAAAAGGCGGAAGAAATATTAGGAGAAGATCAGTTCGGATTTAGACGAAATAGAGGAACGCGCGAGGCCATTCTAGCTTTACGAGTAATTATAGAAAAAACGATAGAAAAGAGAAAGAGCGTCTATATAGGATTTGTAGATTTAGAAAAAGCCTTCGACAACGTAAAATGGGGGAAGATGTTCGAAGTGCTGAGAAAGGTAGGGATGAAATACAGGGACAGAAGAATAATACATAATCTCTACAAAGAGCAAAAGGCAGTTATAGAATGTGAGCAGGAACAAAGGGAAGTAGATATCCGGAAGGGAGTGAGACAGGGATGTGCATTGTCACCTCTAGTTTTCAACTTATATATCGAAGATGCGATTAATATTGTTAAGGAAAGAACAGCCTCAGGGATCAATGTACAGGGCCAAACTATTAACATGCTCAGATTTGCGGATGATATAGCAGTGTTAGCATCTAGCAAAGAAGAATTAGGAGCGGCTTTGAATGAAATGGAAGCAGTTTTGACACAGGGCTTCGGCATGAAAATCAATAAAAAGAAAACTAAAATTTTGGTATGTAGGGGATGTGAAAATAGATCTAAAATGGAAATACAAATTGGAAATGAGAAGATAGAGGAGGTCGCGGATTTCTGCTACTTAGGAAGTAAAATAACTCAAGACGGTAGGAGCACTAAAGATATAAAACAAAGAATGGCGCAGGGCCGAGTTGCGTTTAACAAAAAGAAACAACTGTTATGCTCGAGAACGGTTAATATAGAGACTAGGAAGAGACTCTTAACGTCGTATGTATGGAGTACGGCATTATACGGGTGCGAAACTTGGACAATAGGAGAAGCGGATAGAAAAAGAGTAGAAGCGTTTGAAATGTGGTGCTACAGACGCATGATGAAGATACCGTGGATAGATAAGGTTAGCAATAGGGAAGTATTAGAAAGAGTTGGGGAAAAGCGAAAGGTATGGAAAACAATAAAGAGTAGGAGAGATAGGATGGTAGGACACCTTCTAAGACACGAAGGAATAGTTCGTGACATACTAGAGTCAGAGATAGGAATAAAAAGAGGTAGGGGTAGGCCTAGATTAGACTACTGCTCTCAAATAGTTAGGGATGTAGGATGTTCTACTTTTAGGGAAATGCGTAGGTTAGCTCAGGATAGAAAAGAATGGAGGTACGCGTCCAACCAGTCTTCGGACTGAGAACCTTATGATGATGATGTCCTTATTAAACAAATGTAACACTTCACTTTAGTTTACCATCTTAAATGTATTCATCCATTAATTCAAAAATACCTTCTTATTAATTAATTTTAAGTTTAAATAAGACAAAATTTATTAAATTCACATTTACTGCCATGCAATATAATATATGCCTTTGTGACAGACCAGGAATGACATTTCGGATATTCGGATTTCGTGCAGAACATACGACCGAACTGGAACGATCAGAACTACTATCGTACTTCATTCCAACTCTCTTGACACCAGCGTTAAAATTAAATAGCAAGACATTTAATAAATCACAAGACATTTAATAAATGACAAGTTATTTAATAAATCGAACGGTTTTTTATTTAAATGCACTGTGATATATTAAATTACCTGCCATTTAATAAATTGCATGTTATTTATAAATATCGACTTTTTTTGCACAAATAACTTGCTATTTATTAAATAACTTGCTATTTATTAAATGACAGGTAATTTAATATATCACAGTGCATTTAAATAAAAAACCTTGCGATTTATTAAATAACTTGTCATTTATTAAATGTCTTGTGATTTATTAAATGTCTTGCAATATAATAAATGACAAAATGTTTAATTAAATAACTTTGCTATTTATAAATGTAGAATAAAACCTAGGTAAACTTCTCAGTTTTCAGTTAAATGACGTATTTTACAAGAGTTTTTTAATGTGTGCAAACTTTACAAACGGCGCCCCATAATCGTTTGAGAAAATGTAACTTTCAAAGTTTTCACTTCTTCAATATGAATGAGTACGAGTAATCCTGTTTAAAGGCGTAAATTTGACTTTTAGATTCGATTTCTAGATAAGTAATGTTGAAATATTGCATGTTCTAAATTTTATTTAGGGGTGTGTCAAACAGGGATACGGTGGGATAAAAACTGATTCAACTTTCTGTATGTGAAGAATTGAAAAATTACTACGCGTACTACCAATATAACGATTTATTATTACAACTTGACCGGTTTCAGAATTCACAATGATTCCATCATCAGAAATGTATAAATGATGGAATCATTGTGAATTCTGAAACCGGTCAAGTTATAATAATAAATCGTTATATTGGTAGTACGCGTAGTAATATTTTTCAATTCATCATGAATTTCTACCAAATAGGAAAATCAGAAAATATTAACTACATTTCTGTATGTGCCTTTTTCTCCGTTCTGGTGCAAAATTATGAAAATTCAGAATTTTCTACAGCAATGTGCTCTAATTGAAATTCTATAGTGGTATAAGTAGGTATACTGATCGTTTTCTAGTAAAATCGATTTGAAAGTTTTATTACATGCCTCAACTACATTATGATTAGTTTGTAGAGGTTGCAAAAACGAGGTATTTTTTGATATATTCTGCCTTCATAGACCTAGAAATCGTTGCCTCTAATATTTTGAACTACTTGCTGCACTATTCACCGTTTCACCTATGGCAAATGGTGAACTTGGGCATGGGTGATACGGTGAACGACTTTTGTTACCTGTACTTGTATGTCTCGGCCAAAGTAAAAGTTCTAACTGTCAGCATCGTTCCAGGCAAAGATGCCTACATTATTTTATAAACGGCAAAGAGGATCCACCCGTGCTGATTGGACAGAGGAGCAACTTAATAATGCCGTAACTGCAGTACGAGATGGAATGAGCCTGAATGAAGCCTCAAAGACTTTTGGCGTTCCATGGTCCAGTTGGAAGACGATGATGACGACGTGGGCGATGAGGTGTCTTGTTGTGTAGGGTGCTTTGAACTCGGCTTTGAATGATTTACGACTTTGCACCAATAAAGTAGTGCCGCTAATGTAAACTTATCTGAAGTACAGAGCCGCATTCAATTGTGATTGCGGTGGTGAAAATGTCTGCTGCTGGCAATTTATGCTGTTATTTAATCTTCCATAAAAGTAAATATTAAAACCCGGATTTAAAACTTTTCACCCAACTTCTGCATTCTTATAAAGGACAGGCTGCAGGTATTTAAGAGGAAGATTGAGTTGCAGATATATTTTTATATAAGATTTAAGTCAAGTTTTCTTTAAATATTAAACTGTTCCAGCCACTGCATGATTTCGATTTGCCGGTCGGCAGTTAACAACGGTTTCGGCCGTACTCCATTTCTAATTCTTTTCAATCGCGGAAAAATTGCAGAATCGTGGAATGAGAATAATTTTGCAGTATACATACACCGGTACACTTGTTGTGCATACTTTGAATTGGTTCTCTTTCTCTGGGAATGTTTATTATAGGACTATGATTTTGATTTATAAAATTATAACTACTGGCCTATTGCTCAGTTATTTATCAAAATTTGTTGTATACAGAAATGAAGTCCATAGCCACAATACCCGTGATAGCTCAAACATTTACTTGTCTGGAATGAATGTGTGTAACAAACAAACAATTAGTGTAACAAACTTCGAGAGTAGATAGAATACTTAAAAATAATGCGAAAAACCACAAATCAACGTATGTCCAAAAATGCTGACTAAGCGAGATATAGGTTGTTGAAATTTCTTAAAAAATGTGTTTTTTTAATATCTGGAAAACTCTCAGTTATTTATTTGAAATTTGGGCTATAATAATTTACTGAATTTCGTATTCCCACCAGTGGCATCACTACGAGGTGGGGGACCACATTTATTATTCAAACAATGTTATCCTACTGACTTACACAGATATGTTGCAAAATATTTGAATCTTTGTTTTATTTACAAGAAAAAATCTCTCTTTTGATTTTTTGCGTACGAAGCATAGTTTCAGAGAGAAATAATTTTGTGTAACATGGTGCATTAGTTCGAGATTTTAGAAACGAAAATGTAAATCATTCTTTTTTAATGTTGAATTGGCATGTAAATAGTCGAGAATAGAATAAAACAGCTGAAAATAGTAGGTAACGATACAAGCAGATATTAAATTTTTGTAAGAAATTTCAACACCCTGTATCTAACTTACTAGCCATTTTTGGACACATATTCAGCAGGGATTTTCACTTTATTTTCACAGTATTTACACCCCACTTCGATATTAACAACGCTGTTGTTACAAAGATAACTGATAATTTCGTTTTTAAAATCTTGGACTATGCACACAAAGTTATTTCTCTCTGAAACTATGCTTCGTACGAAAAAAAAACAAGAGATATTTTTTCTTGTAAATAAAACAAAGATTCAAATATTTTCAACATACCTGTGTAAGTCAGTAGCGTAACATAGTTTCGGTAATAAATGTGGTCTCCTCACCTCGTAGCGAGGCCAATGATGAGAATACGAAATTCAAAATTTATGGGGTAGTAAAAAACTTTAATAAATTATTATGCCCAAAATTTCAAATAAATAGCTCTGATACTTTTCCGGATATTAAAAACACCTGTATCTCGCTTAGTCGGCATTTTTGGACATTCGTTGTTTAGTTTTTTCGCATTGTTTTTAAGTAGTATTCTATCTACTCTCGAAGTTTGTTACACCCTGTATAAGGAATTTAGGGACTATCAATCTATCAAAACAAACTTGCACTCTGACGGCATTTAAGAGTAAAGTCAGAACTATGTTGGGAGAAAAGGGGCTTGATGTGTAGATGTAACTATTATGGGTGCTTACTTGTATTGATATATTGTTTTTGCTTATGCGTATATCTTTGTAATTGGATTTTTTTGTTGTAATTGGGATTTGCCGTGAATGTAAATTATTAGGATTCTTATTTCAAATAAAAAAAATAAAATAAACATTATTATAAGACACCATGTGTAGTGCTAACGGGAAATTTTGCACATTTTTATATATCCAAACTGCAATATATCGGTTAGAACTGAAAGCAGCGTTTGTTAAGTTACATGTAATCTGTCAGAAGTAGACAACTCTAACTAGAATTTTTAATGTTTAATAAATCAGATTTATACAATTTTTAGTTTATTTTGCGGGGGTGATTACAGAATACTTGTCAGTGATCGCGAATGGCTCCGCGGTTGTGATTTCATCGAATGTGCTGGATTCAAAAATTGTCTGTGGTACCTACATATTTCTTGCGTAATCGCGCTTCAGGTTAGTATTCGCATCAGGAGGTCAGAATAACGAAGAAATGTACCTTTCTTTATTTGTTAAACTAAAACATGCCAATGGAGGCTTTTTCCGTCCGCTTTGATCACTCCAGCATCCTTACTTGAAGTTTCGAAATTTCAATGTAGCCCTTATTACAACGAAATCGGTATCACCGTTTTACAACCTGAGAATGTCAGGTTAAGTTGCATTTTTAGGCTGTTCACACGATTTGCACTAGACTTAAGTTAGTTGTAAGCTTCATATTGAACTTGTTACACACATTTTAACTTGTATTAAAATAACAAAAGTTTTTTTATAACAATTTCCTTTTGGGAAAACCGAGGGGAAAACTTAACTGGCGCAGTCGGTAGGATTCCCGAAGCGGCCGTGTAGACAAAAATCGCTATAAAAGTCGTGCCGGTTTTAATCGTTAATTCGGGAAAACTTTCGAAGTGTTAAAAGTGACAAGTGAAGCTCAATTTAACCAGGAACCGAGATACAAATCGCTCAACACCTGAATTAGGATTAAGAACCAGGCAAAGGGATAAAAATCGCTCGTAGCCACTAGGATTAAAGAAAACCGAAAAAGAAAATGCTAATATTAATGTAAGTTGTTCATTCCGTCTATCTGCTTTTATTCCTGTTTCTCTGTTATTTTTGTGTTTTGTTTGTTAGTGTTTGTAAGTTCCACTTGTTGCAAAATCCGAGCATAGAAGAGTTAACTAGACAAATAGAATTTTAAAGCGTTCAATGCTTGCTTACCTATAGATTTAGAATATAGCGATAATAATAATTTAAGTAATAATAATTCAAGTTCAGAAATGGCAACTAATTCTAGTAACAGTAATGTAAGCGTCAACCAAAATAGTGGACTCTTACGTTACCAGGCGGATAACATTCCGCATTTTTACGGTAACAGTAAACAGCTAAACCGCTTTATTGCTTCGTGCGAGCACCTACTAAAAAATTTCCAAAACACAACAAATTTAGAGGATCCGATAAATACTTGTCTTATTGATACAATTTTGAACAAACTAACCGGCAGGGCGGCAGATTTGATTTGCTCTCGCACAGAACTTTGTAGCTGAAGGGATATTAAAAGTGCTCTAACGTTAACTTTTTCCGATCAAAGAGGAATAGACTGCTTGATCCAAGAATTAATTGATTTAAAGCCTTTTAAGAACGAATAACCGTTGCAATTTGGCGTACGTATCCAAGATACTCGCAGTTTATTATTTTCAAAACTTAATTCGACTATTCAAAATGTTCAAGAGAAAATTATAAAAATTAATCACTATGAGGATTTTGCATTGAAAACGTTTATTAACGGACTTTCTTATAATCTACAATTGATTGTTAGATTAAAGAACCCAGATTCTTTGGAACAAGCAATGTCTTTCGTCACGGAAGAAGAAAATTTCAGGCAATACAGTCATAATTTTCAGCAAGCTTCTTATAAACCACAATTATTTAAACCACAGCCAATTTTTAATAGGCCCATGTTGCAACGACCTATAAACCCATCCGTAAATTTCAGTAGACCACAATTTAATTATGGATATCAGTTCACGCCCAGTTTCCCCAAATGGGACCACCGAATTTTTATAGACCGAATGTGTTTCAAAACCAAAATACCCAAAATTTCCGAAATTTCGTAAGACCAACTCAAGGTTTTAGACCACCCCTATTTGCTAGGCCGTTTCCAAATTATGTTGGACAAAACTACAACCACTTCAGGCCCCAAAACACACCGAATTTCCAAAGACAAAGTAATGTCACAAGAAATTCAAAAAAATACCCACAACCAATGGACACGTCTTCCGGAAACACAAACGTTAAACCCAAACCTAACTTCATTTCTGAAGAATTATATAATCAGGAAATTAATAATGGATCACAAGAACCATATTACTAAATATTGACCCAAATCATATCAATTATGATCAAAATTTCCAAGACTATATGACAAATTTATATACCCAAACCAGTGACGAAACTAAACTACAACTATGACCGAAATAACGTATACGAAGGGGCCTCACAACAACAATTTCCTGAAGAGAAGGATTTTCCCGAGGTCCAGATTCAACCGGACCAGAAATAATATACGTGAATAGCATCAACCCATCCTTACCCTATGTTCACATACCCGAAATAAAAGTTAATTTTTTCATAGACACCGGCAGTTAGAAAAGTATGATCAAACCTAGCTTGACGAAAGAAATTAATAACCAATATATCCAGAGTGAAAATTTTAATATACGGACAGCTCATGGAACTACCTTTCACAACGAAGTAGCAAATATTCCTATATTTGAAACATTCAGAACTCCAGGATTTCATACATTTTATTTGTTCAATTTTAATGAAAAATTTGATGGTTTTATAGGTGCAGACCTATTAAACTAGTTGTCAACGCATTGACAGAACAGCTTCCTAGCCACAGCCACAACTGAACTGGAGGGTGCGTTTGGCGCGCCCCTTCTTTTCGTAATTTTTTTCTCAATTTTTTCCTTATACGTACAACCTACTACGATTTTCGCACATCGTGTAGAGAAAAATACCCTCTATCCGATGCAATACAAAAATATATAGTCTAATTGAAAACTAGTTGTCAATGCATTGACAGAACAGCTTCCTAGCCACAGCTAAAACTGAGCTGGAGGGCGCGCTTGCCGCGCGCTCTCTTCGTATTTTTTTCTCAATTTTTTCCTTATACAACCTATTACGATTTTCGCACATCGTGTAGCGAAAAATGTCCTCTATCCGATGCAATACAAAAATATATACGGTCTCATTGAAAAAAATGTTCGATGACGCCATATCTTGACTCAAAAGTGCTTTAAAAATAACCGCCCCGTCAGTTTCCTATGAACCATCTCTGATATACGTATGCAAAATTTCAGCAAAATCTGTCGAGCCGTTTTCCCGTAAAAGTGCCAACAGACATGCACAAGTACGCACGCACGCACGCACGCACGCACGCGCACACACACACACCTATACCCACACTACACACCCACACACCCAGACGCAGGCACAAACACGAAGCTAAAAAAACTTTTTCTCGAAGTTTTGAAGTTAGTACAATATGAATCTGACCTTATCTCGGATACCAATTTTCCCTTATCAATAAAAACCTGCGATTTGAGTGCAAGTAGAATTATTACATTTACAATATAAAGTTAGAGTCTAAAAGAAAAACAAACCCTAAGAATTGAGATTTTTGTACCATTTTTGGGGAATTTCCCCCATTTTGCCACACAAAACTCAGAAAAATGCTTACACTTTGTTTTACAGAAAATGTAGTAAACAGAGTTTACACCGGCACAAGAAATCTCACTGCAATATTATTTCTTGAGAGGACGGTTTTCTCCCATGGCACTCCTTGTTTCAATTTATTCCCAGGTTTAATAAGTTACCATTTATTTAAGAATATGACCATGAAGAAGCAATCTGGAGATGAAACTTAATGTGAAGTCAACTTCCAGAATCAAAATGGAAATCATGTTTTGTTTTTTGGGCGCTAAAATATGGGAGAAACGAATAAACTACCGATCAAATTACTACTTTTTAAAGTTCAATTTTCAATTCTGCCGAAACCGTCATCCACTTATAACAATATGGATCGGCCAAGAAAATATTCGAAAGAAGCCTTTTTAACATTAGAAACACTCCAAATTTCATTTCCTTAACTACCTAGGTATTTCAGATTTTTAGAAAATAAATAAAAACAAATTTCCACCTCCCACTTTGGAGGAGGTAACTCCTAAGCGCGGGACATAAGAGTATTAATTTGTTTATATCAAACACCCCCTTTAATTTTCAACACGGAATCGCCTCTTAAATTTTTTCGCACTTGTTTGGATACACCCTGTGTTCAAGTGAATTTTAATATTATTCACAAAATATCTATTATGTTCAATTTCTTAGCAAGTGTAAGACGAACGGAAGTACTAAATCTTGGAATAGCGATTTTATAACCTTGACATCATCGTGATTAAATATTCTGATCACATAAGAATTTATTAATTGAGTTCATGTTCGTGCATCTAATAAATATCTAAAGAAATAGAACGAGTTGACATTCCACGATTTGGAAAATTTAGTGATAAATACGACACTTATCGTGTAATAAAACTGTGTATCCAAATTATAATAATTTACTCTAAACATCTAATTATTACTACCTCGAACAGTTTTAAAGCTATACAGCTTCGGATTATAAAAACAGCACAATAATAATTATATCATAAGTAACAGTTATGTCGTAGGCGTCCTTCCTTTTCAACACCTAATGCAGGTGATATTTTCAAAAATGGTAGGTATGTAAACTGTCAGCACCCAAGAATGTTGGAAATATAAATATAGGTATAATGAAACGACAACAATTTTAAAGTCAAAACATGATATAAAGTATTTATTACTTGTGGCCAACTTATTTTCGTAGAGATTACTCTTTTCTCCGAATTCGACATTTCCTTTCTGATTAGGTGCGTAAATTATCATCATAAGGTTCCCAGTCCGAAGACTGGTTGGACGTGTACCTCCATTATTTCCTATCCCGAGCAAACCTAAAAGTAGAACATCCTACATCCCTATTGGAGAGCAGTAATCTAATCTAGACCTACCCCTACCTCTTTTAATTTCTATCTCTGACCATAGTATGTCGCGAACTATTCCTTCGTGTCTTAGAAGGTGTCCTACCATCCTATCTTTCCTTTTATGTATTGTCTTTGATAACTTTCGCTTTTCCTCAAATCTTTCTAATACCTCCCTACTGCTAACCTTATTTATCCACGGTATCTTCATCATGCGTCTGTACTCTGCAGCACCACATTTCAAACGCTTCCACTCTTTTCGATCCTCTTCTCCTATTGTAAAAGTTTCGCACCCGTACAGTGCTGTACTCCATATATACGTCTCTTCTGAGTTTCTACATTAACCGTTGCCAAGCATAACAGCTGTTTCTTTTTGTTAAACGCAACTCGATCCTGCGCAATTTTTTTATGTCTTTAGTGCTCCTACAATCTCCAGTTTTACTTCCTAAACAGCAGAAATCTGCGACTTCCTCTAACTTCTCATTTTCTAACATAACAAAATTCGACCCGAACTTGCTTGAACAACTACTCCCCGGGCAAATACCCCGACAGCCATTGAATTACAGAGCAAGTCCTTGACGATACGTGTACTAAACGGTGACACAACATTCTCTATTTGTATATCTGTTTTAGTTCTATTTTCACGCCTTCTACATACCAAAATTTTGGTTTTATTTTTATTGATTTTCATGCCATAGCCCTCTGTCACAACTGCTTCCATTTCATTCAAAGCCATTCCCAATTATTCTTCTTTGCTAGATGCTAACACTGCTATATCATCCTCAAATCAGAGCATGTCAATAGTTTGATCCTGCACATTAATCTCTAAGGCTATTCAATCCTTAACAATATTAGTAGCATATTCGATATTATATAAGTTGAAAACTAGAAGTGACAATTCACATCCCTCTCTTATTCCCTTCCGGATATCTACTTCTCTTTGTTCCTGCTCAAATTCTATAACTGCCGTTTGCTCTTTATAGAGATTATGTATTATTCTTCTGTCTCTACATTTCATCCCTCCCTTTCTGAGCACTTCGAGCGTCTTCCACCAATCTACAAATCCTGTATAGACGCTCTTTCTTTTTTCTATTGTTTTTTTCTTTAATTACTCTTAAAGGTAGGATGGCCTCTCGCGTTCCTCTATTTCGTCTAAATCCAAACTGATCTTCTCCTAATATTTATTCCGCCCTTTTCTCCATCCGTCTTTGCAAAAATTCTAGTTAAAATTGTTGACACGTGTGAAGTTAAACTGATAGTTCTAAAATTCTCGCACTTATCTGCACCTTTCCTTTATGGCAATGTGACTATGGTGTTCCTTTTGTAATTTTCTGGATTCTCACCTATCTCGTACATACGGCTAACTAGTTTAAATAAACGCTCTCTTACCTCTTGACCTGCACACTTTAAAATTTCTGCCTGCAATCCGTCTACACCTGGTGCTTTATTGTTTTTACAAACTTTCTAATGCTAGCTCAAACTATTCCCTTATTATGGAACAGCCTAGGTGATCTCTCTCTACACTGATTTCATTTTTTAATATATTATCATCTCCTAGTTCTTGTCCAGCATATAAGATTCCCCAATATTCCTTCCACCTATCTGCTTCGTCAGTTTTTCCTACTTCCTACTTTTTTGCATTTGTTATCATTCCACTGTTCTTTCGCTTTCCTACATTTCCGAATAATTTTCCAATTGAACTCTTTATACCTTTGTTTCCCTCTTTTTTATTTTTTCGTCTCTCGTCTATTAGACTCACAATATCCCTTGTTATCCAGGGTTTTCTACTTTCTTTCTGTTTGGACCCAATATATCTTTAGCTACAGAACCTAAACCATTTCTAATACAATTCAATTCTACCTCTGGATCCCTAATAGTATTTTCTCTCGAACTGATTGCACGAATCACAGTCTTTTAGTTTCTCGAGGTCAAGGTGTCTCCTATCGTTTCGTTTTTTCAAAATCTTAAATTTAAGATTAGCCTTCATAACCACTATGTTGTGGTCACTATCTATATCTGCTCCTGGATAGTTTCTGCAGTCCCTAACTTGATTTCTAAATATTTGCCTAACAAGAATGTAATATATTTGATATCTTCCTAGGTACCCTGGAATTTTCGAGGTATAGCGCCTCCTAATGTGATATTTAAATATAGCCTTCGTGACGCAAAAATCTATCAGTCCAAGTCCCCTCTCGTTCCTATTACCTAATCCAAAGGAGCCGATTATTCTATCTTCTCTCCCTGCACCTACAACTGCATTAAAGTCTCCTACAATTATTAAATTTTCATGCCCCTTCACAGACTCTAGCATGTATTCGATATCGCTATAAACGGCCTCTACAGCCTCATCACTCTAATGGGCTCGTTTCACGTTTTTTTTTTATTTATGAAAATTAAAGTACTCATCCAGCTAATTCTAAATTACATTATTAGTGAACATAATTCCGGTTTCGTTTCAACGATTTATTTGACAAGTTCTCGCGAATTTCGGCAACTTTCAACGTGATTTATTCACTCTTAACATTGAAATGGTTGAAATGTCTCAAAATGATGAAACTCCCTTCGATTTTTTCAATAGTCTTCAGCATACCTTAAATCTCCAAATTTCCTAAATCACTGTTCATAATGGTAACGTTATTGAAGGTCAGGTTTTGTCGACATATTGTAGGAAACTCGCCCTACGAGTTTTACTGCGAGGATTAAAAGATCCTATTGGTACTCTTATAAGAACAAAAAATCCGTCCGATTAAAATGATGCTAACAAATGACTTTCAATAAATAATTGTCAAACTCTCAAAATAATTCTAAATTTAAATTCGCATCTAAAAATCACCCTTAATCTTCACAAATCAATCAACAAAGGCATAGACCAAATCATCAGCCCCTTCAGATTACACATTTTGCCCACAGCTCTCAATTTAGACCAAGCCAACCCAATTTCTTCGGTCAACGACCTCAATTTAACAAAAATACAAGTCAAGCAACACCACAGTTTAACGCCTTTAAACCAAATTCAATTCCAAACCTTCCAAAATCGACCCCAATGTCTATTTCTACAAGGAACACATGGCCTCCTAATCAAGTCCCTCGATATTCTCAAAATTTTGGTCAAAACCAATATTATAATAATAATAGGAATAAAATTATAATGGAAGAATTACATAACATTAACGATGAGCCCGTAGTTGAACAACATCCCGATCAAGCCGAAGAGTTTTTTCACCAACCAGCCTCAGAATCCCCGGAAAACTATCAAGTTTCCAACTTATGAATTTAACCTACAACAAAAGTAAATTTCCTTATATTATTTTTCCTGAAAACAACCTAAAAATTCTCATCGACAATGGTAGTTCTAAATCTTTCGTTAAACCATCTATATATTGCTAATAAATATTTCCGAAAATTCATTAAAGATGACGCTTTTCAAATCTCTACAGCTCATGGGACATCGACAAAAAAATTCAGTACCCTAATCCCCTGTTCCAAAATTTTTAATAGTGAAATACTCCATTAAAGTATTACTTATTTATTCAACTTCCACAATTATTTCGATTGTTTGTTGGAAATAGGTAATTTGCAAATTTTAAAAGCAGTTGTAGATTTAAATAATAATTTATTAACCACTCCGTATAGTGCAATAAAACTTTACTATCATAAATTAGATCATGAGAGCATGAATTGCATAGTAGTGTTTCCTCGATCTGAACAGATTGTTAAAGATAACATTGAAAATGTTGAAAACGGTGATGTTATAATACCGCACATGAAATTTTCTAATATAGAAATTCCTGAGTGTATTTCTAGGGTAGAAAATAATGAAGCACTTTGCACAATTCTGAATTCTTCTGATTTGGAGCAAAATGTAATTATACAAGAACCACTTCTAGTAGAAAAACTCGACGAATACGATTTTCTTACAGATAGTTCTCCTAATTATAATAATTTTAATTTTAATAAGCATAAGTTCGATATTTCAAAAATCAGAACAGATCACATGAATAGTGAAGAACGTTCTGCAATTTTAAGTTTAATTAAAGAGTACTCAGACATTTTTCACGTAAGGTAACCAATTAACCTTCAGTAGTAAAATTAATCATAATATAAAAACTACTGATGAAATTCCGGTGTACACGAAATCTTACAGATATCCTGAAATTCATCGTAAAGAGATAAAATTAACAATTAACAATTAATGGTAATGATCCAGAGTATATAAAATACTTCGAATTATGCAAAAATCTTTTAACTAACGAACCAATACTGCAATACCCAAATTTTAAGTACCATTCATACTCACTGCAACTGATGCAAGTAACCTTGCATTAGGTGCTGTTCTTTCGCAAGGCAAAATCGAATCAGATTTGCCGGTATCCTACGCTCCTAGTCGAACTCTTAACGATACAGAATGCAAATACTCAACTATAGAAAAAGAACTCCTAGCTATAGTTTGGGCCGCCAACTATTTTCGGCCTTACATGTTTGGTAGAAAATTCAAAATTGTAACTGACCATAAGCCGCTTCGAGAACCACCGTCAAAATTATTGCGTTTGCGTTTGAAATGGGAAGAGTATGACCGTAGAATACAAAAAAGGTTCCTTAAATCAAAATGCAGATGCACTCTCAAGAGTCGAATTAAATGTTAATGAAACATTCAGTTAAATCCAAAATTTTTAATTATATAGAGGAATTGAGGAATTCAGATTAACCTTCAACTCCTGAAGATGCTGACGTTGTCAGCAAAACACGTGTCTAGTTTAATTACTGTGTCACTGTCTTTTGGCATGTGGGGTTAATTTATTAAGAATTCATAGTAAATTTACGTCAAAGTTATTGATCCATCTACTGTGTGAATTCAACGAGAACCTTCAGAAACCTGGTCCTAGCGACATCGATAATCAATCGATTATTGTTGAAGTTGCAGACCTAGATTTAAAAGAAAATGCAGTAGAAGAGTGACGAAACTGTCCATTCAAATGTAGAAAACACGATCATAGGAATTCCTATCATAGAATCTCCTGTAAATTTCCGAAGTAATTTTCGCACCTGCAAAACTGAAATTAGTTAGACTATATAATAATGAAAAACAAAGAATATTTATTCAGATCTACAAAAATAATTATGAACAAGAAATTATTAATTTTATTAAAGAATATATTGCACCAAAAATAAAGTATCATTTGTATTTCGAAGATCCAATTTACGAAAGATTCTGTTCAGTACTTCAAAAATATTTTAAAAATTCCGAAATAAAATTTGTTAAATGTGCAAAGGAATTAATTGATGTTTGCGACGATGATGAAGTTAATTTTGTTATCCAGTCTCGACATGAAGGCAAAACAAATCATAGAGGCATTGACGAAACTGATAAATGAATAAAAACTAATTATTATTGGCCAATTCAACGTAAAACTATTCAGAATTACATAAATAATTGCGAAACTTGCATGTTAACTAATATGATACACATCCCTTAGGATTCGAATTAAACGCCACTCCCACCGCTTTTAAATCGTTCCAAAGTGCATATTGATAGCATAACCTTAGAAAATTGTAAATTTCTAACAATAATTGATTCATTTTCAAAATATAGTCAAGCCTACAAACTAAGTTCGGCACAAGGTATACAGGTAGCAAATAATCTTGTTAAATTTTTCTCACATACCTGAGCAAATAATTTCAGATAACGGTAGTGAGTTCAAAAATTCGGTAATTAAGGAATAAAATTAAAGTCCACTTCGTCAGTTCGCAACATCCAGAATCTAATGGTCCAGTTGAAAGATTTCACTCAACTCTAATTGAACATATTCGGCTACTAAATAATCAGAACGATTCCAAAAAAGAGCCTATTGAAATGAAGGTAAATTATGCCCTTTTAGCATATAACAACAATATTCATTTTGTAACGAATTTGAAACCGGCCGAAATCATAACAGATCATTTGGACATAGAATCTTCATTCAACCTAGATTTAGAAAAACAATTCGTAAATAATTATACATCGAACCATAGGGATAAAATTAAATTATTGTATTGGAAATTAAACGAAGACATTCACACTAAAAAGGTGAATGTTATAACTAAGGTTAACGAAAATCTGGAAACTCTTCCCAAAATTGCTAAACAAGTTTTTGTAACAAATAAACAAAAATAGAGAAAAACGTTAAATAAATATAAATCCCAAACAATTGAAAAAGTTGACCCCGCTCTGAAAACAGTCAAAATTAAACCAACACAAGGTAACACCACCGACAAAATTCATCTTTCAAATATCAAACGACTCGGAAAGAAAACATAATTTCTCTTTCAAAATTTCAGATTCCTTACTTTCGGAGAAGGAACAGAAATCAAAGATATATCAAGAAATTTTGGAATATTGCCAATAAATTTGGGTCCAGCCAAACTTCAACGAACAGAACACACGTTTGTACACTACTATCATTTAGAACCCCTACCTATATCACGAAATGAACAGTTTAAATAGTCAGTAGGTATCTTAAAATTATTTAAAAATTATTTTAAGCTTAGTATTAGTAATAGTTTAACTTATATTTTAGAACTTGCAAATTACAACAAAATTGTCGCATTTCTTCAAAGATCAATTAATTCAAAAATCGATATATAGACATTTTAATTTACAACAATTTGCATACAGCTAAATATTAAAATAAATAAAAATAGGTCAGACAAAAATTATAGATCATGCAATTATCTACAAAAATTATTTCTATACTTTTTTTCTACGAATCACCATTTCTGAGATATCGCGATTCCAAAAGTTGGAGAAGTCGTATTCTACATAATATGCACATATTTCCGCACCACCTGTGAGGTAGTGTACTTGGCGCAATTTTTTAACGCGGTTTCCCCGGTAGGCGTACTCGACGATCTATTGTGATTTAGTTTTATTAAATAATATTCTATTCTAGAAAATGGTACTATTATGGAAATGAATAAAGTGGCAAAAATTATTGTTGACTTCGGGAGAATATAAGTCTGACTGATAATCTTTAAATGCTACTTCAACAGTAATGTTTTCTTCGGTTTCTTCGGTTTCTTCGTCTTCTTCTTCTTCTTGCTGGATATTATGTAAATTGTTCTAAGAGGGATGCATCAGTTATCTACTCATCAATATCATAAAGATCCTCATCTGTTGTATTTAATTAAACATTGGAACAAGATTGGCCTTGACAACTGGTACATACTGGTGAACAAAATAATCCAACTTTTTTACAGCCACAGTTTGCACTACAACCCTTTTTGCAATTGCAAAAAATGGCGTTAAGAAGCTTTTCTGGAGCAGGTAGGAGTAAAGTTTGAATTGGCTCCAAAGTATTACCTATTAATTTTCAACCCCAGTCTTCTGGGTCCAGTTGATCGCCTAGCCATACTTTAACTTGATAGTATACTCTATATAAGTGTTGGTAAGCAGAAGCAGATGTTGGAGCTTGAAGACAAGATAGTTAAGTATCTATACTTGTCTATACGATTAATTTTTTGGAGCTCCATATATAGCAAGAAGAAAGCGAATCCTGTTTGTGATGGTTTGGAATTAGCCGGATTATGGGTGTATGTATTTATTTCTGAAAATACTGGATGTGGGTTTTAGTTTTCAGCATAGGTACTGTTAAAAATTAACCGCATCGAGTGCTATTTCGTTTTCAATCTAGGTTTAGGTTCATTAGGTTAACTTCAAAAATCTAAATTACTCTCCAAAATTAGAATACGATCATTTTTGCTTTCAATTTCACAAATTACCTAGGTATCCATATAGGTAGTTCACTTTCAGTAATAAACTTAGGTATAACAAAAATAGTCAGGCCCACGCCCAGAAGAAATTATAGTATCCGTGGACTGAAATTCCAATTTGAACCTGACGATGAAATGATCCGCCGTTTTACAATTACCTCGCTACGTAAGTGACAAGTGTGGGAAATTTAGTACAGGTAGGTAAGTGCCTATCTTTAGGACCTTTACTTACACCTTTTTGCTTTTAATATAGGAACAAAAGAAATCTACCTTGACTTTTTCATTAACTGCAGAACGATCAAACTTCATAACAATACAGGTTGTATACATAAATTTATGCTATCAAAGGCGTGCATAAAGCGTGGGTATCGGGAAACACATGCAGACGTATGTGTGCGGAGCGCGGCCGAGGTCCAGCGCTGACGTCACTTGCTTCCCCCACTCGTACTTCACGCGGTGCTACAGCGCTTTACGGGGATTAGGCAACTTCCCATATAATAACTTTGGGTTGGACCGCCTAGGCCTAGCCTCGCAATGCAGTTATTATAAATCGGCGCAGGTGTGTTTTATGCATAGAGCGTCGTGCGTCGTAAATGTGAGAGAATGCCGCAACAGAAATGCATAAATGAATTTTAATCACGAAATCACGAGAGTTTATAGGAAATACACTTTCAATCGAGTTTAAGGGTGGGTTTGGGGGTGGTTTTAGTGGTGGGTGTAGAGGTGGTTTTAGGGGTGGGTGTAGAGGTGGTTGTTATTGGTGTTTTTGCGGTGGTTTTTAGAAGTGGTTTTGGCAGTAGCTTTTGGGGGTGGTGTCAGGGGTGGTTTTAGGGTTTGATTATGAGGGTGGTTTTTGGGGGTGGTTTTTGGGGTGGTTTTTGTTGTGGTTTAGGGGTGGGTTTAAGGGGTTGAATCTGGGGGTGGTTTTTAGGGGTTGGTTCTGGGGGTGATGTTTAGGGGTGGTTTTTAAAGGTGGTTTTAGGGGTGGTTTTTAGGGGTAGTTTTTAGAATTAATTTTTAGGGGTGAGCTGTAGGACTGGCTCGTAGGGATGGTATGTAGTGGTATGTAGTGGAGGGTTTGGGGGTGGTTTTGGAGGTGGGTTGTAGGGGTGGTAGTTAGGGGTGATTTTAGGGGTGGTATTACGGGTGTATGTACAGGTGGTTAGTGTTGGTGGTTTTTAGGGGTGGTTTTTTAGATTTGGGTTTAGGGATTTTAGGGGTGGTTTTTAGGGGTGATTTTGGGAGTACCTTTTGGAGGTGGTTTTGGAGGTGGTTTTAGGAGTGGTTTCAGGGGTGGTTTTAGGTGTGCTTTTCAGGAAGTTTCAGGGGTTATTCTAGAGGTGGTATTTATTGGTGGTTTGCCTGCTGGGGGGATACCGTTACCTTTGATTGACCTGATAATGGACGCGCGCAGCGCGCTCATTTTTTAAAGTATTATACATTCGCCGCATGTCTTTCATGAATACTTATTTAACACGCAATCGCGTATGCGGAAATATCCCAAACGCACAAGGGTTATAGTCTGCATCGTCATTTTCAATGTCTCCCCCGGTTGCATCTTTGCGAAGACTGTGAATTTTTATACATTGTTTATATACAACTTATGCAATATTTTCCACACGTCGCGCCGCCACATTGGAATTGGTTTGACACATCGTTAGAATGTATAATTTGTAAAATCAAGGTTACTCAGTTAATATCAGATTTGACTTTTTGATGCAAAATCCATCTTTTCATGCTCCGAACTAAGACAGAGAATACTTTCATGTTGCACGCATATTTTCAGTGATATTAAAGTGTAACTTGGCATTTATAGAAATAGAACGTCTTTAGTTAGGGCTAACTATTTCCGCTGTCATTCTGACAAAAGCATCGCGGCTTACGAAATCTTATACATATGATTTCAATTATCGCACGTAATTTAGCGAGTACTCTTCAATTTGAGCGCAATTTATGGAAGGCAGTAAGGAATAGGAGAGATAGGATGGTAGGACACCTTCTGAGGCACGAAAGTTTAGTTCGCGACATACTATAGTCAGAGATAGGAATAAAAAGAGGTAAGGATAGGCCCAGATTAGACTACTGCTCTCAAATAGTTAGGAATGTAGGGTGTTTAACTTTTGGGGAAATGCGTAGGTTAGCTCAGGATAGGAAAGAACGGAGGTACGCGTCCAACCAGTCTTCGGACTGAAAACTTTATGATGATGATGAAAGGATCTATGTACCATTGAATTGTAAGCAGATATTTTTTGAGAATATTGATGAAATGAATTTAACGAAATTGTTATGTCGGTGTTTGTAGGTTTCCTAAAAATATCGAAATATTTTTTAACGTTGAAAATATTTGGAAGTGTGATGGTATACGAAGGTCCCAGCAGCGATTTCTCTGACGCCAGTTCTACGTATGTCAGGTTATTTTTTTCGTGTCATTTTGAATATATCGTTAAATGCAAACTTGGGGGGGGATAGAAAATATAAGATTCGAGGAGGCCAAAATACGGGGGTAAAAACGATTTTCTGGACACGGAAGCGTTCGGTGCTGTTACATGGCATATTTTGTGAAACATTCAACTTTAATTTTGGACTTGTTGGAAAGAGAATGAACCAGCCATCATCATATGGGTTGGTTTTTGAGGTCTGCGATGCACGGAGGCGAACTTGAGGTAAAGTTGAGGTACGTTTTTAGCAAATTTTAAGTTTCGACAGTTATATCGCGTACTTTTTGTTACATACAAATTTGATTTTGGGCTCGTTGGAGAGAGGACGTACCAGCGCACATCCTATGAGTTGGCTTCTGGGGTCTGCGATGCACGGATGCGATATTTAGGGGTGTCAAGTTGAGTTAAGTCTTTAGCATATTTTAAACGGTTGATGCTGTTACATCGCATGCTTTTTTAAATAATAATAAATAAATCACATTAATCACTTTGATTTGTTGTCTTGCTCACCAATTCATAAATGCTTAGGTAGTTTGTAGCTAAAATATTGAGGTCTTTGATCGAATAGCAGTTAAAATGTTTAACTGCCATACTTTTTAAGAGATTTTTCTGGTGATAAATTCAGTAGGTAATGTCTTCTGGACCACTTTGATAACTGTTGGTAGCGTATGCTCCATGCAAGTATCGCTGCAGTCCTCTATTTCCATTTTACAGGAGAGCATCAAAGTATTGAATTCGAAGAGACGCGGCGCGATATTTATTCAGTAAATATAAAAATCACACCAAGCGTTTATGCAGCATGTCAAACAACTTCGCATAAATCCATCCATGCACCAGCAAATACAAAAATCGGTAATTTTCAAAACAGAGTATTTTCTGCACAACACGCAATAGTTCTTCCGTTCTAATTTGTCGCATTCCCGTTGAAATGGATAAATAATGTACCTACTATCTCCGAATAAGAAAAAAAACAACAAAAAAACTGTGTGCGTGGTAGCAACGCGCGATAGCAGCGAAACTTCAACGTTATTAGAGGAATGAAAAATTTTTAGGGTAAACACCGATGATTGGAGTGTATACTTTGATCAATTTGTGTTTAGTCGCGTATGTACTTAGAAGCCGACACGAAAGTGATGTTTTATTTCGCTCCTACGCGCGAGTCAGTATTTGACACGTATGTCTAGCGCAACCGAATTAATCTAAAATATACGGTATACACTTATTAATTATAAATGAACGCAAAAACGAATGTGCGTAGGGCGCAGCTCTGACCGGCAATTCAATTATAACCAGCGCAGCGGCGCCGGCGCGGCGTCCGGCTTAACTGTCAGACTGACATTTTTGTGCGTGAATTAAGTTCGTTATTAAAATTCACTTTCCACATTGTTTTCCGTTTATATTCTTGTTTGTTTTACGTTTATATTCTTGTTTGTTTTACATTTATATTCTGACCGGTGTCGTCTTATACAATCCGTTCTTCTCAGAACGAAAAGTTTACAATTTTGTGGAAAATATCCAACGTAATCGCCAAATGCCGGGAAAATGTTTAAATTTATAGGCAAGGCAGATGGTCGCCAACCTTATAGAGTACTTTTCTGCTGAGAAAGAAAACGCTGGGCCTCTTATATCACTCAATTCAATTCGACAGGTTTGTGTACAAAATTTTACTATTTTTTAAAAATAATTAACCAGAATTTTTCTTTCTAGAGAACTGCTGATGCACTTAAGATCAGTGTTGCTACAGTGTCTAGCATTAAAGGAAAAAATGAAAGAAATGAACTCAGTACAGCTGGTAAATCACGTCCCCGTTTTAAACCAAAAACAGAAAATGTTAATGAATCTGTGAAAATGGAGGTCCGTAATGTAATTTACAACTTGTGTGCTCAAGGTTTATAACTTTATAGTTTTATTTGTGTGGCTACTTGATTCGTTGTAATATTTTTAGGAAAGCATTTCACCATTCGAAAACTGCAGACCGAGCTCCGTTCGAAACATATTTTGGATACTAGTTTTGGAAGTCTTCGAACTCTTCTCCTGCATTTGGGTTTTAAATACAAGAAAGAAGACAACCGCCGGGCATTAATCGAAAAACCGAGTATCGCGGCGAAGAGGGCACAGTTCTTAAGGCAGTATCACGAAAATAAGAATGCACAGTTTAGCAGGGATATAATATTTCTAGACGAAATTTGGATTTTTTCAAAGGGAAGTAAAGTTCGAGCTTGGCAAAATTAAAGTGTGAAAAGCGTTCGTAAACCTGGTGGATTCGATGGAAAGAGATTCATCGTATTGCATGCTGGCCACCGTGGAGGTTTTATAGAAAACGCAGAACTGTTATTTGCCACCAAATCAAAACTTGCGGATTACCACGGGGACATGAATGCCGCGATTTTCACGAAGTGGGTTAAAGAAAAATTAATCCCAAATTTAGAAGAACCATCGTTAGCAGTAATGGACAACGCCTCCTACCATAGTGTGGAGTTAAACAAGCAGCCAACTACCAACTTCGTCATGGAAAAAAGCAAATATCCTTGAATGGTTAATAACGAACAATGTTTCGTGTAGTGCTGACATGTTAAAAACAGATTTATTGGCTCTGTGTAAATTAAGCAGAAAAGCAGTGGTATATACACATATCTAAATAAGGTATGTGGGTATATGAGATAGACCAATTACTTAGAGAAAATGGGCATGATGTATTGCGGCTTCCCCCTTATCATTGTGAGTTTAATGCCATCGAAATGATTTGGGCAGACGCTAAAGATTACTACAATAAGCATATCGGAGAAGATGGTTACGGTGATGAGGCAGTATTGAAAATGTGGTCAAAAGCTTTGCAGAGGAGTACACCAGAAATATAGAACGAGAAAATTGATCACACCGAGAAGATAATAGGAGAATGGTACAGACGAGAGCGTATTGTGGACAATATTCCAGAAGTGATCATAAGAGTTGGAAATGAAAATGACAGTGAGAGTGATAGTGATACAAACGACAGTAATTAAAAATTATTGCGGTTGGAATATTTCCATAATTTGGTAGTCAGTATTACAACTTTTTGTGTGACATCTATTTCTTTTTTGTTAATGGCTTTGATTTAAATGGAAGCCGTTTTGACAGAGGGCTATGGCATGAAAATCAATTTAAAAAAATCAAAATTTTGGTATGTGAAGCGCGTGAAAATAGAACCACTTAAAACACAAATAGGAAATGAGAAGACGGAGAAAGTCGCGGATTTCTGCTATTTAGGAAGTCAAATAACTCGAAATGGTATATAGGAGCTCTAGAGATATAAAACAAAGAATAGCGCAGAGTAGAATTGCGTTTAACAAAAAGAAACAACTGTTATGCTCGCTTACGGTTAATGTAGAAACTTTGGAGAGACTCTTAAAGATGTATGTATGGAGTACGGCATTATACGGGTGCGAAACTTGGACAATAGGAGAAGCGGAACGAAAAAGAGGAGAAGCATTTGAAATGTGGTGCTACAGACGCATGATGAAGATATCGTGGATAGATAAGATTAGCGACAGAGAGTTATTAGAAAGAGTTGGAGAAAAGCGAAATTCATGGAAGACGGTAAAGAATAGGAGAGATAGGATGGTAGGACACCTTCTAAGACACGAAGGAATAGTTCGTGAAATACCTGAGTCAAATATAGGAATAAAAGGAGGCAGGGGTAGGCCTAGACCCTAGGGCATGGTTGATTATAGATAATGGTTTGCTCTTTAAGCAGACTAAAACGCATACTGAACTGCGCAGGTGGAATTTAAGTGCCACTGGTTTATTAGAATACAAACGTACGTCATATTGACATTTGTCAAAATCTTAAAACTAACGTCAAAAAATAATTGGTATATTTGCACAATGAAGTGTTTTGTAAAAGGTTGCGCCATTTATCACAAGAACAAACCATATATTTTTTTTGAAATAAGGAATATCTGTATTAAGATTGAAAAATGCATGGGTCTTTACTTTTCTGCTATAAATGAACTAGGTATGTTATGTCTAGATCAAGCTGCAACGGAACCAGGATTTAAATTCCGCGCCACATTTTCCACCCGATGACGTGACACGGTGCACCCAGCGGTTCTCAACATGTGCGCAATAGCAAACCATTATTTATACTCAGCCATGGGACCTAGAGTAGACTACTGCTCTCAAATAGTTAGGGATGTAGGATGTTCTACTTTTATGGAAATGCGTAGGATAGGAAAGGATGGAGGTACGCGTCCAACCAGTCTTCACACTGAGAACCTTAAAATGATGAATTTGAGAAGTGAGATGTTGGGTGGGTACTTCGTAAGTATTCCTCGAACCGTGTAATAAATATTGTTCCACTCCTGTTTTGTAACTTCTTCACGCACTTTTGAAACCATTTTAAATATTATAAATCTTATTTTACAATATTGTTAGAGTTAGTAAAAAATATTGTTGATTATACCTAACAATGCGAAATGTTCTAAAAATGTATATTTATTCAAATAAACAAATAAAAATGATTGCAAAATCAAACGAATTTTGAACTTGTGTGTGATGATTCAAACAAGTTGATGATTTTGTTCACAAACAAAGCACTCTCCAGCAGTACGGCAGCGAATGTTGGTTCTTTATTCTAATTTTGCAAAATATGTGTGCCCTTTTCATTATACCCTCATCTGTGGGTTATACAAATTGATGAAATAATATTTCCGCGTGACCTTTGACTTGACGTCTGACATAACCTACAAAAAGTACCCTTATAGTAATGTCAAAATTTCACGCTTTGCACGCCACAGCGACTGACGCCGGCCGCCAAATTGATTTGATTCATACCGATGCGTTTTTGTCGCGGCGTCGAAACATTAATTATTGATCCAACTGTATGCATTTATGAGTTTGTAACGATATGCCAAGTTGGCTATATCGGAAATAATGTAGAGAAGTAGGCAGGGGGCGCACTTGCGCGATTGACAGAAAATAACAGTACCAGAATAGTATATTACAGTACAAGTGGAGAAACTGAAAATTTCGCTCACGCAATTTGCCAGATTTGCACACGAGCCGCCCGGCGAGTGTGCAAAGGCAAATAAGTGAGCGAAACGGTTTCTCCACGATTGCTGTATAACGTTTTGTTCAATCCTGCCCCTGAACTAAATATTATTTCAAAGGCAAAGGCAAAGGCAAATAAGTGAGCGAAACGGTTTCTCCACGAGTGCTGTATAACGTTTTGTTCAATCCTGCCCCTGAACTAAATATTATTTCAAAAATATTCAAAATTAATAATTCAAATTGGTCTGACAATTGGGCAGATATACAACATAATAACATAGAGAGCGTGTTTCAGCATTGTTATGGTTACCGTTACTATAAATAATAAACAAGCTAGAAGAAGTCAATTTTTGTACGTTTCAGCTAAATTTGTACCTAAAATAAGATTTTACTGAGAAAATATGGAAAAAATTTCGATTTAATGTTACCAAAGGATATTAAAAGAAGCTGATGCCGCTGCATACAATTGTCTCAGAAATCTAAAGGAAGGTATATGAACGAGCTGACAAAATTCCGTGATTTGATGCATACAAAGAAAGTTCATCTTATAACGGAGGAAGTGATCTTAGCCTATTTTAATGGATTGGTAGAAAATTACGAGCGTTCTTCTTTGTGGTCCACATATTCTATGTTGAAGACAATTTTATTTGTTTTTGAACAAGTAAATATTACTTACATAGCTATATTGCTATATTTTTTAAAAGTATTGTCTTTAACTCTGTAAAAATTTTCATATTACCTAATAGAAATGTTGACAGTACCTACTTAATATAATAGTGTACAGGATCGAGTCGACATATTTAACTGCAGCGTTGATCTCTTGAGATCATCTCTCGATGATTAGTTGTTAGTAGTAGGGTTTTTTATTGCTTGCATGTAGTTATATTTCGATTGTAATTTAATTGTTTTGCTTTCTTATGTTACGTAGTTATAAATTTATTGTTTCATTGTCTTAGTATTCTAGTACTTATTTTCTTTTATGTTCTTGGCTTGATTTTTCATTCATGTTGTTGGTCATATTTAATTTGGATAATATTCATTGTTTATTATTATATATTGCAATTTTCCTATTCTGTAATTGGGTTGTACCTGTAGAATAGCGTATTAAATAAATAAATAAATAAATAAATATTAAATAAATATCTAATTAATTTTGAATGTATGCCCAAATTTATTAAAACGCACACAAATAAAATTTTTTGACAATTGAGCTAGTTTATTATTGGCAGAAACCATCATAAATTTCCATGTCAATTTGAATGATTAATTTTGAATATTTTTGTAATTTTATTGAGAAATGGAGTAGGTGAAAGTAATAAGAGTGAACGAAAGTACTTTCGCTCACTGCTTTCGCCCACCCGTTGCCAGAGAAACGAAGTGAGTGTACAAAAGTAATGCTTTCTCGCATAGTATCTAAGGGTGAAACAACATGTTTCTATGGCAGGATTGAACAAAATATTGTTGCACTTTCCCTATTTCCACCCAAAGAAAACACACTTTTCCCCGAACACTTTATTCACTGACCTTTCTAATACACCAATATATTCATACTGAAATTGTTATATGTATGATACAGTCACTATTTACATAACCCTATGATCAGTACAGGTACAACTGTCGATGGCGACTCACGGCTCATGTAACACTCGGCCATCCTGTCCATAAAGCGTCCTCGCTTGATCATGGTCATGGCTTAGTGGCTGCACGGCGTCCCTTTTCTTCTTGCTGACCTACACGTCTTTCTCTGAAACATAACTGAGTGTTCACTTGTTACCAAAACTTCGGCAAGCAACAATTCTGTAATGTATGAAATTCCTTGCCGCAGGCCAGGGTGTAAAATGAAACAGTTCACGAGAATTAAATTATTGCCTTCTAACAGACCACAAGAAAAAATCTGTTATTGCCTTCTAACAGGCCACACGAAATAAATTATTACCTTCTAGCAGGTCACACGAAATAAATTATTACATTCTAGCAGGTCACACGAAATAAATTATTACCTTCTAGCAGGCCACAAGAAATAAATTATTGCCTTCTAGCAGGCCACAAGAAAAAAATATGTTATTGCCTTCTAACAGGCCACACGAAATAAATTATTGCCTTCTAGCAGGTCACACGAAATAAATTATTACCTTCTAGCAGGTCACAAGAAATAAATTATTGCCTTCTAGCAGGCCATACAAAATAAATTATTACCTTCTAGCAGGTCACAAGAAATAAATTATTGCCTTCTAGCAGGCCACAAGAAATAAATTATTGCCTTCTAACAGGCCACACGAAATAAATTATTCATCATCATAAGGTTCTCAGTCCGAAGACTGGTTGGACGCGTACCTCCATTCTTTTCTATCCTGAGCTAACCTACGCATTTCCCTAAAAGTAGAACATCCTACATCCCTAACTATTTGAGAGCAGTAGTCTAATCTAGGCCTACCCCTACCTCTTTTCATTCCTATCTCTGACTCTAGTATGTCGCGAACTATTCCTTCGTGTCTTAGAAGGTGTCCTACCATCCTATCTCTCCTACTCTTTATTGTTTTCCATACCTTTCGCCTTTCCCCAACTCTTTCTAATACTTCCCTATTGCTAACCTTATCTATCCACGGTATCTTCATCATGCGTCTGTAACACCACAGTTCAAACGCTTCTACTCTTTTTCTATCCGCTTCTCCTATTGTCCAAGTTTCGCACCCGTATAATGCCGTACTCCATACATACGACTTTAATAGTCTCTTCCTAGTCTCTATATTAACCGTTCTCGAACATAACAGTTGTTTCTTTTTGTTAAACGCAACTCGTCCCTGCGCCATTCTTTGTTTTATATCTTTAGTGCTCCTACCGTCTTGGGTTATTTTACTTCCTAAGTAGCAGAAATCCGCGACCTCCTCTATCTTCTCATTTCCTATTTGTATTTCAATTTTAGTTCTATTTTCACCCCATCTACATACCAAAATTTTAGTTTTCTTTTTATTGATTTTCATGCCGTAGCCCTGTGTCAAAACTGCTTCCATTTCATTCAAAGCCGCTCCTAATTCTTCTTTGGTAGATGCTAACACTGCTATATCATCCGCAAATCTGAGCATGTTAATAGTTTGGCCCTGTACATTGATCCCTGAGGCTGTTCTTTCCTTAACAATATTAATCGCATCTTCGATATATAAGTTGAAAACTAGAGGTGACAATGCACATCCCTGTCTCACTCCCTTCCGGATATCTACTTCCCTTCGTTCCTGCTCACATTCTATAACTGCCTTTTGCTCTTTGTAGAGATTATGTATTATTCTTCTGTCCCTGTATTTCATCCCTACCTTTCTCAGCACTTCGAACATCTTCCCCCATTTTACGTTGTCGAAGGCTTTTTCTAAATCTACAAATCCTATATATACGCTCTTTCTCTTTTCTATCGTTTTTTCTATAATTACTCGTAAAGCTAGAATGGCCTCGCGCGTTCCTCTATTTCGTCTAAATCCGAACTGATCTTCTCCTAATATTTCTTCCGCCTTTTTCTCCATCCTTCTTTGCACAATTCTAGTTAAAATTTTTGACGCATGGGAAGTTAAACTGATAGTTCTAAAATTTTCGCATCTATCCGCGCCTTTCCTTTTTGGCAAAGCTACCATGATGTTCAGTTTGTAATCCTCTGGAATCTCGCCTGTCAGGTATATGCGACTAACTAATTTAAATAAACGATCTATTACCTCTTGACCTGCGCACTTTAAGATTTCTGCCTGCAAGCCATCTATACCTGGTGCTTTATTATTCCTTAAACTTTTTAGTGCTAGCTCAAACTCTTCTCTCATTATAGGACTCCCTAGGTTATCCCCTTCTACACTGCTTTCACTTTCTAATATATCTTGCACTTCCTGTCCCGCATATAAGTTTCCTAAATATTCTTTCCACCTATCTGCCTTCTCCCCGCTTTCGATCAGGATATCTCCTGCCTCATTCCTAATGCTTTTGGTACTAGATCCAATTTCTCTAAAATTTCTCCTAATTATTTTATATGCTTCATCAGTCTTTCCTATTTCGAACTTATTTTCCACTTCTTTGCACTTATCATCGATCCATTGCTCTTTCGCTTTCCTACATTTCCGAATAATTTCCCACTTGATCGCCTTATATCTTTGTTTCCCTATTTCATCTAACCTTAATTATATTCGAAACGTTTGGAGGCTTTCTTTTTACCCTTCTAATAAGTCTATAAGTTCCTCCGTGCTGTCGACTTCCGAGTCTTCGGACTCGGAGTCTTCTATACTCCTTCCATTAAAAGGTCTAATCTGTTCAACCGAAACAACTGCTCTGTACTTTCTATACCCTTTTAGACCTTTTAAGGCAATAATTTCATACCTGTCGTTCCCCAGGACTTTAATGATTTTATATAATAATAATAATAATAATAAGGTTTATTTAAGAACTTCCAAATAATACAAGTTTTAAATAAACAAGTTATGGATTTTCCTACGAAAGCATTGATGCTTGTGTGTAGGACTTCCTACTATGTTTTACGAGTTAAAAAGTTCAGTTTAAAAATTATAAAATTTGAATTTGAGAGAAAATAGCTAATAAGTATTATGTATGTACTAACTATAAACTTAACCTAGGCACCTAATCTATGAATACTAATTAATCATTATAAGACAATAAGAGATGAAACTTAAAACTTAACAAGGTATAAAACTTTATATTAGGTACTTTATGTTCTAGGAAACAGTTCTTTATCATATAATTTTGGAATATGGACCGCCAAACTTAATTCCGGTCTTTCTGTTTGTCTCCTTAATCGATTTACTCGCTCCTGACCACAAAACTAGCTCTCCCATTTTATATACTTTTCCTTTTTTTCGTTTTGAATCAAAATACTTTTTCATTTTATCGCTTTGTTTATTCATGGAACTCATTGCCTCTTCTCTATCCTGCTCGTGATTAATTTCTGACGACGCATTTTCCCTCAAAGCGCCCAACAAGTTTTTTTCAAAGCCAAACATAAGTCTGTGTGGAGTAAAACCAGTGCTGGCGTTAACGGAGTTATTCAAGCCTAATACTACATCTGGTAACTTTTCGTACCATTCGAGTTCATTGTCTATACTAGTATTTAGCGCGTCCAGCAATGTACCATTATACCGCTCTACCTGACCATTCGATCTTGGGGACGACACAGTATTCAAAACTAACCGAATTTTATATTCGAGGCAAAAATCTTTAAACCGTTTTGATTTGAATGCATTTCCTCTATCTGCTATGATTCGTTTAGGTACTCCAAACATACTGAAGAGAACTTTCAACTCATATACCGCTTCTTTTGAATTAGTAGTTTTGGTGGGACGGGCAAACAGATATTTAGAAAAAGAGTCCACGACCGTAAGTATATTCGAAAAATTTGCACTTTTGCAGAATGGCCCCAAGTGGTCTATGTGCCAAGTATGTAATGGTTCTGAGGGTTTTTTGATCGGAAAAAGGAACCCTTCTTTCTTCCCATACCGGCTTCGCTTATATGCACAGTCAAGGCACGCATTTACGTATTTTCTTATAAATCTGGTCATCCCTTTAAACCAAAATTGGCTCTTAATTAGTTGGTCGCACTTGGCGAGTCCAATATGTCCAATATCGTCGTGGTATTTTCTTAATAGGTTGAACCTAGAATACCTAGGTATTACCAATTTCAATTTTCCATCTGCCGTCTTGCGGTACAGACGACATTTTCTTTCCACGTAGGTATTTTTTAATTCTGAGTTCGGGTTTTCTTGCCTTAATCTTCTTTTAATAATTGATGCTAACTCTTCGTCCTGAGATTGAATACAATATATCCAATCATCAATTTGCATCAGTAGTAGTATTTGATCAGTGCATCGACATGAAGCATTCTGTTCCCCGGGCGATGTTCTATTTCAAAATCGTAATCTTGCACTGTCAACCACCATCGAGCAATGCGTGGTAATAAGTCTTTTTTGCTGAATGTCGATCGTACCGCACTACAGTCAGTGACGATTTTAAAATGAATATCCGACAAATAGATCTTGAATCTTTTAATAGATTCTACTACTGCCAGGGTTTCTAATTCGTAAGAATGATAAACTTTTTCTTCTCTTATTGTGGCTCTACTAAAATGCATGGTAGGTTTCAACCCTTCTTCATAATATTGCACTAAAATTCCCGCAACGCCTTTACTGCTCGCGTCAGTATGCAGTTCAGTTTTTAAGGTGTGATCGAAAATAGCTAGTAACGGTCTTGTAGTTAAAATTTCTTTGATCTTATTGAATGAATTCACTTGGCGGTCTTCCCACTGCCAAATCTTGGCCTTTTTTAAGAGTTCACATAGGGGTTGTACAATCAAGGCATGATTTTTATAAATTTTCGAAAATAGGAACTTAGACCTAAGAACTGCCTTACTTCATGCACATTTCTTGGAGTTGGGAAATTTAGAACGGCATTTATTTTTCTCTGCCCGGGTCTTACACCACTTTCATCAATTTTATACCCTAAATAATCAATGGTTGTTTCGAAAAATCTACATTTTTCGATATTCAGTTTTAGATTTGCCATTTTAAAATGTCTCAGTACAGTCTCCAACGTCATCATACCCTCCTCTACTGAATGACTTGGTATCAAAATATCGTCTAGATAAACAACTACTTTTTCATGTCGCAAGTTTCCCAAAACACCGTTTAAGAGCCTTTAAAATGTTGCAGGCGCGTTACATACTCCAAACGGTATTCGCAAGAACTCATACTGGCCGTCCGGAGTTACGAAAGAGGTTTTCGCTATAGAATTTTTGGAAACGGGAACCTGATAATACCCCTGAGTCATATCTAGGGTACAGAAGTACTTATAACCCTTTAAACGTGCAATATGATCTTCAATATGTGGTAGAGGGTATCTGTCTTTTATTGTGATAGCATTTAATTTTCGGTAATCGATAACAACTCTATAATCCCCATTTTTTTTCTTAACGAGAATTGCCGGACTTGCGTAGCAAGATCTCGACTCTCTTATTATATTATTGTTTAATAAGTCCTTGATTTTGTCCCTAAT
Source organism: Xestobium rufovillosum (assembly GCA_963966045.1). Taxonomy (NCBI): domain Eukaryota; kingdom Metazoa; phylum Arthropoda; class Insecta; order Coleoptera; family Ptinidae; genus Xestobium; species Xestobium rufovillosum. Next base: position 2,547,377 of record OZ014501.1, read on the forward strand.
AATATGTTTCTCCTTTTCTGATAAACGATAGGGTTTATAGAAAATTGGATCAAGTGACGTCAAGTTAATGTCGAATTCCACAATATCAGTTACCCCTAACTCACTCGTTTTGGATGCAAAACAGTTGTTAAATCCATTTAACAGCGAACTTAAAGAACAAATGTGATCATCTTCTATTTCACCAGTACTAACTTGAGATCTGTCTATTCGGCCTACAGTTGTTATTCCCTGTGAATGAATAGCATCAGAGGAATTCGTATTTGATCGATATCCCCTAGATAATACTGTATTGTCACGTATGTTGTAAGGTTTTGACCCAACATTAGTTACATGAACAGAAAATATAGACGCAGCACTAACAACTGTAGACATACGAAGATTATTTTGTAATTTTGCGGGCACAATCAGGCCGCAATTGCTATCGCTTTTAACCCGAATATTTACCGTACCTCTGGAAGGAATGCATGTATTTCCCATAACTCTTACGTCGCATTTATCATAGTCTTCTACAGGTAGATCTCTTAATTCATTTATTACTTCCTTCAATTCTACAATTTTCCCAATTACCCTGAAGTCTACGTTTCCGTTATTTATTACTGGCTGTCCTATAATTACATCGATGTCACCCATGTTTACATTAACAAAATATAAAATTGTTTTCAAATTAAAAGCTTCAAACCCAATTTCCACTAATGTTTGACCTATAGGATAGATAATTTGATTTCCAAATCCAGTTATGCAGGTATCTGGCTGATCTAGAGACACACTTAACTTCTTGGCTAACTGGGCTTTAGCTACGTTTATTTGACTACCTGTATCTAAGTATCCCTTGCACCGTACCTTATTTACTGTAATCATAATATTGTAACAACAACTTAGTACTTGCCTTTGTAATGTCTTCACAGTAGCAGCTTTTAGAAACCAGCAGTCCTCACGAGTGTGTCCAGTCCTTCCACAGTTAAAACATCTCCCCTTAAATGACCTTTGGGCATGGACGTGGCTTGTAGATGGAACTGGACGTTGAACAGCGCTCGCCTGATTCGACTGCAAGTTTTCCGCTCTGAACCAGCATTTCCTTGCAATATGTCCTGGTTTCTTGCAAATATGACAAGTTTCATTTTGTATATATGGCTTATCTCTAGATGTGGTCGTACATTCGGCTTCGAATTTACTTAGTAAACCCTGGAACAATTCCTCTGGGGTTTTGTAGTTTCCACTTTTAGCTGCGCCCTGCAGTGATACTGGTAGGCCGTCGACAATGCAAGAGACAACATTTGCGTCACTTATCTCACATTTTCTAATTAATATGCATTTTGAATAATAATAATGCATCACTGATTCACTGACAGTCTTTTTCCTGTCCATCATCTTTTTGAGATTGTCGATAAAATGGTCATGTGATGGAAATGCTTCTGCACCTGCTGTTTTCCACTCTTCCCAAGTTTTGTTGTAATCTCGCAGAGAACTATACCAAACTTTTGCAACACCGGTCAGCTTAGATTGCATATAATATGATTTTGTGACGTCATTCCATCCATGCACAACGGCTAATTGTTCAATTTTATGCAACCAAGTTGCACAAGTTAACTCACCCTTTTCCGGATCGAAAACGGGCACAATGTCGCTTTTGGCCGTATTGTTCGAAAATCCCAACATAGTCGGAAAAGGTGGTAATATGCTCTGCTGTGATATTATTTCATTTGTTTGTTTATTAGATCTTCGATGTTAATATCCCTTTTTGGTTTCTTTCTTTTTTGTACACTCTCTTCTTCTGATTCGCTGTCCACCATTGTTTCTGGGCTCTGCTCTCTTTGCTTTGGCTTTTTGCCAACTTTGGACTGTTTCCTCTTGAAACTTTCGCTCTCTTTGTTTGTTTCACTGTCACTCATTGTGATTCCGAATCCCACTTCTGAATTGTTGCACTTTCCCTATTTCCACCCAAAGAAAACACGCTTTTCCCCGAACACTTTATTCACTGACCTTTCTAATACACCAATATATTCATACTGAAATTGTTATATGTATGATACAGTCACTATTTACATAACCCTATGATCAGTACAGGTACAACTGTCGATGGTGACTCACGGCTCATGTAACAATATATAAAAATAATAACGTCAAGTTTTCAGTTTATGTTCACTTCCTATTTGTATTAGATGTGAAAAACCCGAACAAACGACTTAAAAGTTATAATTGGCGCTCAACTAGTGGCCATCTTTAATATTAGTGAAGTGATACCTAACTTTGAGTAAGAAACGTGCTATTTTCTTTTATATGTATAAAGGCAGTTTTTTTTCGATTTATAAAAAAGCGTCTTGTAGAACATTATAAATCCATATATACAAAAGCCAGTGTTGTTTTATGAAAGCATCCTGTTCGGGAACATTATAAAACCTCAACATTTGTTAACAATAAAGTTCGAATATTTTATAAAAGCATCCGGTCGTGGAACGTTATAATAACTGGCATACCAGTAATAAATGTGTCACCACGGAACAACATCAATATTCTTTAAGAAGTGCCGCTGAACAGTCAAAAATAGCTATGGCTACAAATACTGTGACGCTCACTCAGGAACAATTTAATGAACTTTTGCAGAGAGTCGGTTCTGTGAACGTAAAAACCAGAAATTTCGTCGGTTATTCGTCACCTTTTAGCGGTTCTAAAAACTGTGATGTTAACGCATTTGTAGATGCTATAGAAACTTACAAAGAGTGTTCGCTAGTGTCTGACGAAAACGAGTTACGCGGGTTATCGATGCTTTTGGATGACTTTACAGCTGCTTGGTGGCAAGGGGCCAAAGATACCGTTGATTCATGGCAAATGGCTGTAGCTCTATTCTGCCTAACTTTTGGTCCAAAGAAACCGAACTATAAAATCTTCCGAGAGCTATTCGCTAAAGAACAAGATTCAAAAACAAGTAGTGACGTTCTTACTTGCCAGGCGCGCGCGATTCTTGTGCAGTTACCTTCGGACACTACGGGAATCTATACAACTAGATAATATACCATAATGGATTATTACACAGGCGCATTAGGGAAAAAGTCCATCGTGAAAGAATCACATTTGTTGGAGTTACCCTCGTACACTACGGGAATCTATACAACTAGACATGGTATATGGATTATTACACAGGCGCATTAGGGAAAAATTCCATTGTGATAGAATCACAACATTTGTAGACTTATTAAGAGAATAGGTTAGCAGAAGCAACTTTTACTGACCGATTTGAAGAAAAACCTTGCGCTGATGATGTTAAACGCATAAAATGCGCTCATTGTAAGTACTATGGACACAGCAAAGATGAGTGCCGGAGACTTATGGTGAAAGATAAAAATTGATCACTCAAGAACAATTTAATGAACTTTTGCAGAGTCGGTTCTGTGAACGTAAGAACCAGAAATTTCGTCGGTTACTCGTCACGTCTTAGCGGTTCTATACCATCGCCGGGTCAAACATCTGTTCCTAGTAAACCATCTTCTAATCAGAAGCCAGTCGCATCATCGTCGATCCAGTGTTTCGGGTGCGGTAAACGCGGTTACATTCGTTCCAATTGCCCTTCTTGCACCGTAGTTGCTAGTTCATCAGTTGATCTTTGTGCTGTGGATAACATGAATCCTCTTATAGTACCGAAACCACGTCCTGTGCTGCCAGTAAAAATTCTAGATGTCAATGGTACAAAGTTGATTGACACAGGAGCTCGTCAGTGTATAGCCAGTTCTTCACAGTATAAACTATTGGTTGACAAAGGACAAAAATTTACGGCAGAATGCACACGCATTAGATTAGCCGATGGCAGTGTTAAAGAAGAAGAAGTACCTGTTACGAGAGTGGATGGTGAACTCAAAGGAAAGTCCTTTCCCACGATCTCATAGCATTACCCAATGCTGACGTGACCTTACTCGAAATAGATTTTATTGCTGATGCCGAGTTAGTACTAGATGTCAAAGGAAAACCTTGGAATTTTTCGGATAGTTCTGATATTAAATTTGTCCTTGAAATGGAGAAAGTTGGTATTTCCACGGCTGTTGCTATACACAAATTTCTTGCGATATCTTTGAACTAGGGGGAGAACCGACCTCATATGCAGAACACAGAATTGATACACCGATTTTCGTTCCACCTTATTATATTATGACGCCGGCTAAAAAATAAATTTTGAAATGTGAACTCGATAAGCTGTTAGCTACGTCCGCCATACAAATTACTCCATATCGATACCTTATCAGCAGAACATCGTAAGGCGCAAAAAGAAAATTTTACAGAAGACTAGTTTTTTTACTATTGCATTATAGTTATATCAATTTGAATGAAACTTGGTACACAGGCTTTATAATACGTATTATTTTGAAGAATAGACAAATTCGCTAATTTCTTTTCAGCTTTTCTGCTAGTGATGCTTACGATATTTGGCTAGTAACAAATAAGAAACAGTGTTGAGACTTTATCGCAAGTGCAATTCTTACGATAATTTACCGGTTTATGGTATGCACTTGATTTATTCTATGCGTGGCTATGTAAAAGTAGTTTACTATTATGCAGTTATGTTTACGCTGCCTTGTAATCATTATAGATTCGTTCTCCAATAATCTGCTAATAGAGAAGTAATAAAAACCACTTCAAAATAAACTGTAATTGTTATTTATTAAGAACTTTACATATTAGTTACAAACATATTAAACTTACCCAAAATAAAATAAATATTGTTTATGAACTAGAATGCATTTTAAAATAAAAGAAAACAAAATTCGAAATCTTGAGTTTTAGTCTCCCGCTTCCTGAAGTTCATCTTCTTCGTCTGTTTCAGGAAGAACGTCCGGTATGTCAGTGGCCGTCTTCATTTCCAAATATTCGGTGTGATACCTCCTAGGTATCACATTTTTGGTGCATAATTCTGCAAGATGTTTTTTCTTCTGGACAGAAATACACAACTTTTGAGTGTAAACTGTCTTTGGCTTTTTAATTTTCTTATTCTTCGGTAATGCTATTTTCACAATCTTTAAATCTGAACTATCATAAGAAAAGTCAATTGTTATGTTTGGATAATTTTTTTCATAGTAGGCGCTTCTAACTTTACTAATTTGTATTAATTTGCCATCGACTGACTTAAATTTGTTAGTTTTAAGTAATTCATTTCCTGTCCGTTTCCAATCCAAAAAATCGTTATAATTCATGTTTACTGTTTGGAGCGTTCGAGGATTGGTTCTTGCGTTACATGACTGTATCCCACTCTGAGGGTGCCGATATTATTCGTCTTTTAATAAAGCGTTCAATAGTTTCATGTATAGAATCGACAGGCATATAGGTATGGCCAGGCAATAAAAATGTGATTTTTATGGATTTTATGTTTGAGCATTCATGAAGAACGTAAAAAATCATAGCTAACATGGTCCTATTTTTATTCTGGCCGAAGCAACTATCACAGTTGAGTGAAATGTGTTCAATTGTACCTCGTATTTCTACCTTCTGTAAATATTTATACATTATTGTGCATATTTCATTCGAACCCCTACCTCCGTCACTTTCACCCCACAGAAAGCAGAAGGCATTTTGTGTATGATTTTCATACACTGTTAAATTGTAGAAAGAATATTTTCTTGCATAATAAAGTAGTAGATTATCACCATGGGGCGTGTTTAGTACTTTTTGTAAATCGAAACTTACGCACAGGAAGTTTTAATTTTCCACTGCGGTTTTCTGATTTTTAAGGAACTCTTCTTTACAGGTATAATTTTTCAATTTCAAATGCGCTTCAAACTCTTTCAGCGACTCTTCAGTTTCTGTATTCACACAACGCGCATTTATGTTTTTTCGGTAAATGAAATTCCTTTCGGAAAATGTCTCTGAAAACTTTTAAAGATACAAATTTAGGTTTCTGTTCGTTGATTTGATCTCGTTTAAAAATCCTATACAAAAAAGATGCATTTCTAAATTCATTGGGCAGATATTTCCCAGAAGTCCTTGTCCTACAATAATGAGACGGGACTGCAGGAAGCTTTGTAATAAAATTAATAACGTTTTGCCTCATTATTCTATTTGTTTTGTTTTTAGATCCATGCTTGCCCCTCTGATCAGTTTTTGCACATCTGCAATTCACTGCTTTGTTTTTTGTGTATCTTATGGACATTTGGGAAATATCCAAAGTTTTCAATAGAAACTGTTGACACACTTCATGTTCAACGTCATTCCACGGTATTATGTACCTGTATGTTTTCTGTCTTCTGCTCACTTCAGCTTCTTGCCTTCTCCTCTTCACAGCCACTTCTATCACGCAGGAAAGTAACCAATCTCTTTGTCTTTGTTGGCTTCCTAATCCCCAGTAAAATTCATGAACATCTTGTCTGATTATTTCCGGAATTTTTGAATACATAAATTAGGGCAGTTAATTTTGCATGGGTTTGGTTGAACACATTTCTCTGTACCATAATTCTTTTCCAACATTTTTGCTTTACTTTTGCCTATTTTGTATTTTTTTCTAAAAGCCTTGCCAAGAGTTCTGCTTTCCCATTCGATTTCGCTATCACTACTACTACTCTCATTTTCAGTAGACTTTGTATTTCTAGTGTAGGTAAGTTCAGAGGAATGTCGACGAAACTTAGTTAACTGGTTAAAAAATAATACGACATGAATTATTTTCTCCAAATAAGCACACGAACAAACAATCAATCAAAAAACAAACAAAAAACAAAGTAGTTTACTCTACGTTGGGGTATTTCGGATTCTTCATTTGAAGTATTTGAGTAACTTGAATCTTAGTCAACAATTTTCTTCTGTACGGAAGTCGAAACCTCATTATTTATGTAATTATTGGCCGTTTCAAGCTGAATGCTATCCATATTAGTAAGGAGATCTTTTTCTTCAGATTGGCGCAGTTTGGTCACCTGTTGAATATTAATAATGGTAATAATACCATTCATGCATTTTTCTCTCTCCAACCAAACAAATACACACACACAAACACACCCAAACAGACGAACAAACAAACAAGCGAACTAAAAAACTCATTAAGAAAGAAACAACGTTAAGAACCTACATTAGATTGGAGAATTTCATAAAACTCTTCATCTGAAGATGTATTGTAGTCAACAATGTTTATCTGTTTTACAGATTTTCCGTCTTCTGTATTGTTAATTTCTTCAATTATTATAACGTCATTGGCTGGTTGTAATATTTCAATAATATCCATGTTATCAAAAAGGACGTCCGCAGTCGTTAAATCTAAATAGGGTTCGACGAGGGGTTAGATAATATTCTCATCATGGGGCATGGTACCGATTAAATTTGTGTCCTCAGGAGTGAGTGCTGGTACAGATGTAAAATCATTTTCGAGTTCCTTTGCACTATCAATTACAGAGTTTTCAACGTTATTTTCGGCCGGTACCAGACTGAGTATTTTCCTAGCACGACTATAGTCGTGCTAGGAAAATGAGTATACTCATTGTGAAATTTGGATATTAAAAGACCCACTCTAAAAGAAAATTATTTTTAATTCAATAGCAAGAATTATTTTTGTAATTTATTTAATCATTGTCCCAACAAACAAATTAACTAGCGAAATTAAACGTTTCTCTCCGACAAGAAATTAATAGGCAAGAAAAATAAGGTTAGGTTATAATAATTGGTTATAATTAATTTATACTGTCCTGGCAGATTCCATTTGAACAAAATTAATACATTATATAAAATAATTTTTAAGTAGGCAACAATCTAATCCCCGAAGCAATAAAAATTAGTAATTAATATAATAAATAAGAAGAGTTTGTTACTTACGTGCTTCCTTCCTGTTCGTTGCTGGCACAACTAGTAAACGAAAAGGTCCAATCTGTATCGTAAGCGATGGATGCCATACCACGTGACGTTGACGTTACGAAAATTTACTGGTCACAAATGTCATTTGCGTGGTTTTTGTGAGAACTACATGATAGAAAGCCTCTTGCGATGAAAAAAATATGATTTTTCTTTCTAACGGTTCTATCTGGGCTTACGATAAATTCCCAGGAACTGCTTTAGAATGCGGCACTTACGATGATATGAATATCTCATTTTTACGAAAATTGGCGCTTAAGATGTTTTGCCTATAAGGTATCGATATCTGGATAAAATAGCTCTTACGCTTGCTGAAGCTAAAGCTACCAATATTAAGCAACAAGATCGTCAGAAAAAATATATGCTGATGAGCATCGACGACCGTCCCTTGTTTTGGACGTTGGAGACTAAGTTTGGGTTACCACCCATACCCGCAGCAACTTAGAGAAGAAGACTACCTCTAAGTTCAATCCAAAAAGAGATGGACCTTATCTTATCACTCGGAGGGTGTCTGATACGACTTATGAGATAGCGAATCCAGATACTCCTGACGAACCCCTGGCCGTCTATCATTGTTCTTTATTATCAAGATCTTATAGGGAAGAGGACTTGCAATCTGAGGTGTCCATACGAAAGCTAGGTCGTCCGCGTAAAAAGAGAAACGTTTCCTCTGGTTCCTCGTCGGATCGTCGTCGGAACCAGAGGGGGAGCGTGTAACGACATGCCAAGTTGGCTATATCGGAAATCATGTAGAGAAGGAGGCAGGGGCGCGGTTGCGCGTTTGACAAAAAACAATAGTACCATAAAATATATAAAAATAATAACGTCAAATTTTCAGTTTATGTTCACTTCCTATTTGTATTAGATGTGAAAAACCCGAATAAACAACTTAAAAGTTATGTTTCAAATATATCTTTATTCATCAACATCCATGTCTTCACTCAAATCTAACACTGAAATGATAGGCTTATGTGCGGTTTGATTTTCTCTGAAAACAAAAAAAAAACAAAAAACAAACAAAAAAACAAAAAACAAACAAAAAAACAAAAAACAAACAAAAAAACAAAAAACAAAAAAACTTGTGTGTGTGTCAGCTCCGACGCACGACTGGAGTTTACTCCTTACGAACGATTATTTTAACTTCAATCACTTGATAATAGGGGTGTTACATTATGAAAACTCATTGGCGATTATTGACCTACATTTATTAATAAATATTAACTTACAGTCTTTTTCGCACAATACTTAAACCTAGTAAACTCCCTGTATAATGATTTCCATTCCTTTGCATTTGTATGATTTTGGTTGCCAGTTATCTGTTTCATTTCTGTGATTGTTTAGAATTTCTTGGTTCAGCTTTGTTTCAGTGACCTCTTGAGATGTCTTTTGTTCTGGAAGTGAGTGTATGGACTAGATAATATTGTGCTGCTTTGCTAGTTTTATCGAACTTACCACTTGAATTTTTGTTGTGGCTATTTTCGATTTTCTGACCTCTCTTTCAGACGAGAATGTCTCCAATCGATTGTCACGTTTCCCTATACCATTTAGCAGTTTGTTCTGTTCCTCATTTTGTTCAGTTACTTCCCAAACTTCGATAAATTTCATTTTTAATTCTGTTTAGTATTCCTATTTGCATTTGTCAGCTAGTTGTCAGAATTTTTAGGTTATGTAGCTAATTTCAGGTCATTGTACACTTGCCAATTCATTTTCTACAGTGGCGTTCGCGTCATTTTTTTCATTTCTCAATTCTTTCCTTTATTGCAGATCCTGTTTTCTTCATGTTTGACGGCTTGAGTGGTTGCCTTGAGGTATTTTAAGGCCCCTTCTTGGTCTTCACGCGGACCCCGGTGACGCCATTGTCTTCATGTGGAGTTTTGGGGGAATTTTACTGCGTCGCCGTGGGCATGTTTCCCGCGCCTTTTTTTCGAAATTTCTGATCGCTTGGCTTTCTTGAAATTTTTCCTCTTCTTGGTGACCGCGAATAGATACGAATGTGTTTCAAGTTTCGTCTTTTTTTTCAACTATGAGTTGTGCCACGTGTTGGGTTCTAGAATTCTTGGATCACTATTTACGTACGAGAAGGTTCATTTATTGGAATTTGTTGGAATTTTTGGGAACCTTGGTCGTTACCACATTGGTGGGATTTTTTTTCGTACTTGAGGCCACTTTGGGAGCTTGTAGAAACCCTCTAGAGGTAGGCGATCATCTATAATCCTTTTCTATAATTATTTTTGCTTTCTTTAATTGTGATAATTATCTTTCCGGTTTATTTTCCTATGTTCTTCTTTGCTATTTTTATATTTAGATTTTAGGGTTTTTCTCCTAGGATTTAGTCCCTTTTTTTGGGGTATAATAACTGGACCCCCCTCTACTTCAGACGGATCGTTGCTTTGCGCCGCCGTAAGCATGTAAGCTGCCGTAGGATCGTTAGGGAGCCGTCAACGTCAACTGCAGTTTTGTAACAAACTTTGACAGCAACTGCTATTTCTAAGGTCAGAGATCTTAATTATTTGTCGCCTGTTCGACCAGAACTTCTTCTGTCGACTGGTTTTAGTGTTCTGCCTGGCCACGGCTTATCGTGGCCACTTTAATGTAAGCAAAACTTGTCCGTCAGTAATTAAAGTAGATAGCAGTTTAATTCTTTTGATCATCACATACCGCTTAGTTAATTTTTTTTTAATTAGTAAATTGTTCAATGTTTTTGTATACATTTTTGTAATTCACTTTTAACGTAATTCTGTTTATTTCTTTAGATATTTTGTAATAACCGATATTCGCGTTGCGCCTAGACATCCAGTAACGTCTTTTGTGTAGGTAGTGTGCGTGTGATGAACCGTCGGTGCGCCTGCGCGTTTGAAGCTTCAGTCGTGTAGCGTTTTCCGCGCGTCGTCCGCGCCTATTTGATTTTTCTTCTTTGGCGGAACGTTGATACCGGGTTGTTATATTTGCCGGTTGTTTTTTTTTTGTAAGTACCTACCTCATTTCTTATAATTATTATCTAAATTTTGTTAATAAATTTAATGATCGTAATTTACCATTAATATGGATTATAGTTACAGCTTTGATTACGCGTTTTTTTTGTGTTCCCACCATTGTTCTCAGTGACCTTTAGGAGTTGTGGTCGCTGTGTGTTAGGCATATTTTGAGGATCAGCCTTATCAACTCCTTGGCGCCTGTTTTTCCTGTTTTGGCCCACCCCCATCTTCGGCTAGGGTTTAGTCGTGGCAGAGATCCTCTTTTGTGACATTACGTCGGTGACGTCACAGGGTATACGCGAATATGTATTTATCACACTGTCCAACTACATCAAAATATACATTGTTTTTAAATTCAGTAATTAAGTGACAATCTACTAAACGTCGATCCCACTGGCAATGAAATAAATACTTTCCTGGTGTTCGAATAGGCGTTGATTCACATTTCGGCATCTGGAGTATTTAATATTAGGTTTTTCCATATTAAATCAAAAGATTCAACAAATTTAGGAACGAACAAACACTGCAAATGCTCACTTTACAACGCCAACTGTCATATTATCTACTCTATGCCACTTCACTATGTACATGCTCTATGCAGTCAGACATAAAACAGCCGTATCCATAGATACATACATAATTTCAATGTACGTAACGCGTTACTTTTAGTTAACGCGAAATGTAACGCTTGATTTTACTACTCATAAAATTTCCGTACTGCAGGCTATAACTGAAAATCGATTTTTAAGGAGTGAACTCCAAAAAAACAAAAAAACAAAAACTCAAAAAAATGTCAAATATTTCGTATCATTCCACACGTTTTCAATAAATCTTTACAAAGCTCCCCAAACGGGGACGAAACGTCGATATTATTATGTAGTTATTTATTTACTACATGCCAGGAATTTACAAAATTTAAAAAATTAAAATTTGAACCGGCACAAATTAAGCAAGACTATTTTAAACGTTTATTCTAATTTTCCTAACACAGGAATAATTAATTAATAATTAATTTATGGACTACTAGTCGCACTTCGAATACACAAAAAATCGATAATAAATATTGTCCGTATCAAAATAATAATTACGAAAGATAAAAAAACGAATTTTAATGCTTCTAACCAAGCGCTTTGTCGTGCTACGAGAACTGAAACGCTGTGTCCTCGCCTTACTGACGCTTGTCTGAGAGATACAGCGCAAAGCATGAGACAGAACGTGACTAAAGAGTGGGGCGTTCGATATTCCTTTTCTCCTCTGCCCGTCTTCTCAGACTGCTCCCCTCTATTCGCTTCACTTCAAAACAACAATAATAATAATAAAGATAACTTAATAAGAATAATGAATTTGCCAACACCAATACAAACTTTAAAAAAATTAAAAACACATTACTTAATAGAAAGACGAAAACAATTTGTAAACAATGAGAATAATAAAATTTTCTCGAAATCGGAACAGTGTCAGTCGTCCACACACTGCATCAAACAACACTACGTAAAACTGGCATAAATTGGATAATCATCCTATCTGCTAGTGCAAAATGTTGCAAAGATGTTTAACACTTTCCCTTTGATTGAACCTTATGTTCTGGCTTGTTTTTCTTTGCCCCAGTCCGTACCAATAGTAGTGTAAATAGTAGTGTAAAACTAAATGAAGTAAATCATGGTTGTGTTAAAAATTCTTAATAAAACAAGTAAGTACCTAAGTATCATATGAATATGCATAGGTAGGTACAAAAAACTTAAAATTCGAGTTACAATCAGCATGACTGCATGTATGCATGTGATGTAATTCTTGTACCTTCTCATTGTGACAAATGCAAACAAACCCTAATCATTCTCAACATATTCGTTGTATTATTTTATCTCTTTCCTCTGGCAATAATCTGGAATTTTGAGAAACGGAGTTGAGCAAAGCTTGTACGTTCTGGTGATGATAGGGAGATAGTATTATTAGTATAGTATTATTAGGTACTCGCCATATGAAACTTTGTATCAGTCTTAAATTCTTTGCCACTCATTTGGTGTTAATTGCACGATTTTCAGTTAAAGCATCGATACAGTTTTCTTGAATACTTGCTTCATGATGTGGAGGAAAGGGTCATTGAATTACCAGTCATCTGAAATTAGAACGCATCACGGAATAAATTCCCATGAACATGTATAAGTGGCACTCTGTGGTAACTTCGATTTTTCTCTAAAATCAGTGAATTTATTAAATTTTTTCTACTCTTCATGTTTTCGTGTGGTTCGTTCAATTCGTATAGATATAGCTTTAAAATTTTCAAAAATCATTTACATCAATAATTAATATTAGTAATAAAACACATTTCCGGATTCTTATTCATAGTTCAATCTAAATAAAATCATTTTACGGCTACCTTGAAATTTTAAAACGCAAATGCTGCAAACAAATTCAAACGTTGCCTATATTTCTCTCGTGCCTTGAGAAAAAAATTCAAAATATCCTTGAATCACCATATATAATGAGATTGCTACGCCTTTATATAGGTTGAAGATGTAAATGACGATTTTTAATGTCATGATATTTAAGAAATATGAACATTTTGGACAAATTGTCCAATATATTCTGTCGTGGGCACTAAATAAACGTAAATTTAAACGACTTATTTTATAGGCCGAATTAATTTATATGCAAATAAGATCACTAATTTTCAATTAGCATTTCACTGTGTAAGTGAAATTTATAAATGATGCTACTGTATTATTAATATGAACTCTCTTTTCTACGTAAGTGACATTTATTTCTTTAATGTAACTAAAAACTAATAAATTCGATTTTATACAAAAAATATACATAAGTCAGATCATTTTCGGAGTTCTCCTCTTGATTTCAAATAATCTAAAGAACGCAAAATTGCGTCTGGTATTGCTGGTGCTACCGGTAAATGAGCGCCTTGCGGCTGAAATCCATTTTCATCAGCCACGTATGTTACGGTGTAAACAACATTATCTGGACCAGTGTACGAAAAGTATCCGTTTGCTCTTAAGGCTTCTGCGTCCGTATTTTTGTTGAACAGTTTACCTTGTTCTTCTCCTTTGATCCCATTTTCAGTTTCGTACCTGCACAAAGAATATGAGTTTCAATTATAATTATAACATTCCATTGTCCCCTGGTTATCTGATTACTTGGATTATAAAACTAATATGTCGACGGCGTCACGACAAAAAGGCGTAAGCGGCTTTTGTCAAATTTTACAGGAGACCAAAAAATTGATAAAAACCTTAAAAAAGGTTGCCTAAGATGCAAATTTTAATTTACTAATTAGTTATAAAATAAGTAATAGTGTTTTTAGTTAAAGAATGTGTATTTACCACTTGGTCTCATTTTTATTCGCATTTTTGTCACTTACGCCTTTTTCATTTTGCATTTGGTGATTACGCCTTCTTCTGTGGAGCATAAGCCTCTTGAAGTCATTTTTTTTTGTTTTGAAGAGGCGTTTGAGTCTCGCATACGCCCTCACATTTCTCGTGAAATATTTTGATAATCGGTATATACGCCCTCTAATAAGTAATAGAAAATTCACAAAATCCAAAATATTTCAAGAAAAATGCTTTATTTAAGAATAATAAAAAACAAGAAACAAACTGAAAATTTTGAAATTTAACTCTCAAAATATTAACTATAAATTTTTATTCTATAACATTTAAAGAAACCGACGGAAAATACTATATTTAAAAATAAACGAAAAACAAAACGAAAATTTTAACCTAAGTAACATTTTTTGGCCACGAGACATCTAAGAAAAGGAAAAAACAACAGGCGTAAGCGACGTATTGAGACGAAAATTCAAAGTCAAATTTGGGGAAACCTGTTGAATCTATACTTAATGTACACTGATATTTAAAAATTAAAGTAGCCTTCTAATCAATTTGTTCAAACATTTTAGCGATCTTGGCATAGGTAATTTTAAAAAACACACTCATACATTGCATACGTTACGCATGGGGAAATGGCGTTTAAGCCCACCAAAAGTTACTGCATCTAGAAGGCGCAAACGACAAAATCTGTTTTCGAGGATTTTCCCCAATTATTAATAACTCTAAATGCCAAAAACTATGCAATCTAAGCCTTGCCACAATAGTTTTAAGATTAATAATAGTTCAAAACCCATACCTGGTCAGGGCGTCTAATTAATGACGTTAGGGCGTAACAGCACGTGCCACTGTGAGATCTTGGCGGTTACTACTTTTATAACCTCACTTTATTCCAACTGAAATTGTCGCTTACACCACTTGAACTCAAATTTTCACGACTCTCGAATTTTTGGTGGTTTCAACGGTAGGATTAGCCGAAAGGCATGTCTCTTACGACTCGTTTGCTAAAATAATCTCATTTTCAGATTTTTGGCGCTTACGCCTTTTTGTCGTAACGACGTCGATGTTATTATGCGGAACCCACTTGCAGGTACGTAAAACCAAAATTTCATAACAAAATGGAAAATTCAATCTCTTTATAAAACAATCTAAAGCATATGCAAGCTCTTTGTGAAATTTATTTCTAATTAACTGAGTTTCTACACTACAATGCTTATTATCAACACCGGTTGTCCCAATAGTGCCAATGGATGTGTTGTTTGGGCATCCTGAAGATAGGCCAGTGCCTGTAGATGAGTATTCCCGGGAATTGGCAGAACGACTCGATGCAATTCATGAAGCTGTTCGGGATCGCATGCGCCTGGAGAGTGACAGAATGAAGACGCGGTATGATGCCCGAGCGAATTCTGTGGGTTTCCAAGCTGGCGATCTGGTGTGGCTTTATAATCCAGCCCGGAAGAAAGGACGATCGCCGAAATTACAGAAGAACTGGGAAGGGCCATACCAAGTAGTGACCAGGATCAACGACGTTGTTTACCGGATTCAGCGTTCTCCACGAGCGAAGATGAAGGTGGCCGCGGCGGAGTTTTGCACCTTTATTATGCATTTTAGAGAGCAAAGTTATGTGTGACTGCTGCTTATTTTTAGTTCTCAATATTTTAAAATTATTTCCATTTATACAAGTTCAGGTTCACCCATTTCTTCTGTACAGCACCTAACTTTCTTGGAGCACCCTACATTTTTTGATTGCATTTTTAGATTCTTTAATTTATTGTTCTGCCACAACGTTGTATAAGATATTTTGTCCCTAATATGCATATTTTTAACATTACCGGAATTTCTTTGAAGATTTTGACAGATATAGAGGGATTTTGAAGAAATTTGTTTTCAATAATAAAACGTTCTCTGATGATGGAACGAAATTTTTCGAAAATGCATTTAAGAAAGTAACTATACGTTATATTATACTTGTTAGTGCGCTTAGTAGTGATAAATTCAATTATACATAATATACAGAGTGGGCCAATAGTGTGTAGTCGACCCATATCTCTGGTTCTATTCAAGGTAGCAAAATAAAACTTTACACGTATGTTGAGAACAACACGAAGCATCCGATAAAATTATTTTGATGTATACAGGGTGTTCATACTCTGAGCACCAAACCAAAGTTATGTTTTTTTAAATGGAACGCCCCACATTTGTTTACATATTTGAATTCCCAATAAAATTTTATGAAAGATGGTGTACTACACGATGGGGTTTAGAGAGAGCGATTTTAAGATATTACCATTTTAGTGCCAATGTGGACCCAACTTTGAGGAACTGCTGACATCTACTGGTCGAAGCTATTTAAGATTTCTTTATTTGACTAGGTTCACAGACTGCTCTATTTGTAAAATTCTTGAGTACTTTTGTCACAAAACTTAATATCATGCAGGGTGGACAGCTTACGCAATATGCATTTTTTCTTAAGAATTTCAAATGGAACACCCCATATATTATTTCCATATTTGATAGACAGTTTACTAAGCTTTTGATTAATGTAGATATTGCTAGGTCAGCGACTGACGGTTTCGGTAGAATTGAAAATTGAACTTTAAAATGTAGTAATGTTACCGGTAGTTTATTCGTTTCTCCCATATTTTAGCGCCCAAAACACAAAATATGATTTCCATTTTGTTTTTGGAAGTTGATTTCACGTTGAAACAAAGAATTTCATCGCCAGATTGCTTCTCCATGGTCATATTCTTAAATAAATGGTAACTTATTAAACCTAGGTATAAATTGAAACAAGGAGTGCCATGGAAGGAAACCGTCCTTTTAAGAAGTAAACTTACAATGAGATTTCTTGTGCGGGTGTAAAGTCTATTCGCTAAATTTTCTGTAAAAACAAAGTGTAAGCATTTTTCTGCGTTTTGGGTGGTAAAATGGCGGAAATTCCCCAAAAATGGTACAAAATTACGGCAAAAATCTCAGTTCTTAAGGTTCAATCTTTATTTCTGTCTAAATTATCAGTCGCAGACCTGCCGATATCTACGTCAGTAAAAAGCTTAATAAACTTGCTATTAAACCTGCAAATAATATACGGGGTGTTCCATTTAACATTTTTGAGAAAAGCTCCATTTTGCGCAAGTTAACGACTCTGTACAATATGAACTATTTTGAAAAAAGTGTTAATAAATTTTATAAATAGAGTGTCCTCTGAACCTAGTCCAATAAAAAAATTAGAGTTATCTTTGACCAGCAGATGTCAGTAGCACCACAAATTTGGGTTCACACTGGTACTAAAATAGCCATATCTTAAGAACGCTTATTCTAATCACCACCGTGTAGCATATCAACTTTCATGAAATTTTATGGGGAATCCAAATATGCAAACAAATGTGGGGCATTCCATTTGAAAAAACATAACTTTGGTTTGGTACGTTACACATGAACATCCTGTATACATCAAAATAATTTTAACAGAAGCTTCGTGGGCTTCTCCACACGCACGTAAAATTTCATGTTGATATCTTGAATAGAATCAGAGATGATATGGACCGACTACGCACTATTGGCCCACCCTGTATACACTGTTATTTTTATTAATAAAGGCGATTTATTATTATTACGAGTATATGCTTTATATTTCCATTTTGAACTGTTGCGGCGATTACTCCTGAACATTGTTCAAAATATCTCTGCTTCAGTATTGTTCAGTTCGAAGGTATTAAGTTTCAAAATTCCTCTACATCTGTCAATACCTTCAAAGAAATGACGGCTGCGTCGAAAATATGCATTTTAGACAAAAAATATCTATTACAACCTCGAGTACAACCTCACAGTAAAATCAATTAAGGAATTCGAAAGTCCAATCAAATACAGGGTGTTCCATTAAAAAAACAAAGTTACGTGCTGTACAGAAAAAATTTGACAACTTGTATAAATGGAACTAAAAATAAGGACGAGTTTTTCATAGAACTGTTTTCTCTAAAACACACAGTAAAGGCGCAAAACTCCACCGCAGCACGATTTATACATCCTTTATATACAGGATGTTTCAGGCGGAATTGTACATACTTCAGTATGTTATAGTACTTACTGTTCATTTAGTAACAAAAAAGTTCATATGAACAGGTGTCCAATTCTCAATGGCTACTGAGATACAGCAATTACAGCATTACAGAGCAATATATCCAGTACGCTGCTGTAAACAATTGTCATTTGACCTTTAGCATTATTAGGATCGGCCATGGTGACCCCATCAATTGGCCAGCTAGGTCTCTGGAATAACTCCATTGGATTATGGGTTATGGGGATGTTTATAGAGAAAAATAGGCACACGTCATGAATTAATCGGCCGTATTTTGGCCAGTTCTACAAGAATAAAGGAGGGCCAGTAAGAACGACAAAGTTTGGCGGTGGGATTTTTGAGTTATTGCTCTAAAATCTTTTCTTTATTTTTAACCGACTTCAAAAAAGGAGGAGGTACTCAATTCGACGGTATGTTTTTATTTGTGTTACCTCAGAACTTTTTTATAGGTGAACCGATTTTGATGATTCTTTTTTTATTTGAAAGATGGTGCTTCTCATGTGGTCCCATATAAATTTGATCAAGATCTGACCAGTAATTTTTAAGTTATCCTTTCCAGGTAAATACTTTAAAGCATCGATTACAGCATTTTATAAATGTTGCGTTGCATATCTGCACACACAATTTGAATTTCAGTTGGAACATTATCATATCCATACGTTTAGCTATATTTTTGATCATAACTTCCGTTCAAAATATGGTAACAACTTCCGGCTTACCACATTGTTTTGTTCGCTGTATGTATGTATAAAAATGTACCATTCCGTTCAAAATTTTTGAGAAAATTTGGTAAATTCGATAATTTTACAAACAACGCCATATACAGGGTGTATCCAAGTATGTGCGAAAAAAATTAAGAGGCGATTCCTTGTTGAAAATTAAAGTGGGTGTTTGATATAAACAAATCCTCAGATGTCTCTCCCTTAGGAGTTACTCTCCTCCAAAGTGGGAGGTGGAAATTATGTTTTTATTTATTTTCTCAAAATCTGAAATAGTTAAGGAAACGAAATTTGGTGGAAGGTTTCTAATGTTAAAGAGACTACTTTCTTGACCTATCCATATTGTTATAAGTGGATGAAACTCGCAACCAATCTTAATTCTTAATAAAAAAGCGACTCAAGCAACTTGACAGTCGCCTACTACTTTTACTTGGGAATTTAATTCTTTCAGTGCGTAATGAAGTTAATTTTTCTTCGAAAACTATTGATTTTACAAAAACAGCAAAAGAGACACGAAAGTTTTGAACCGAATGAAGCTACCTCCTTATGGACTTGTACAGTACCTTGACGCAGTTCTAGTAATACTGGAACGGGTGGGATGGCTTGCGAGCTTCAATAATCTATTTGAGAAGACAGATTAAATCAAATCCCTGAAAGAGGGCAGCAGCTCTTTCAGGAATCAGAGTGGCAGAGATCGTGAGGGTCGGTATGGCACTGTGATACACACTACTGCGATGTGGAAGGCAACGGGAAACCACCACATTATTTTATCCCTAGTACAGCGCACCTAAATTTATGACAATGGCACCTTCTGGAGTAAAATATTCCGGAGGTAAAATAGTCCCACATTCGGATCTCCGGGCGGGGACTGCTTCGGGGGGAGTCATCAGCAATGATAAGTGTAACATCTCACGGGTCGGAGTGTGGAATGTTAGAAGCATGAAACAAGTAGGAAAGTTAGGAAATTTGAAAATTGAGATGGATAGGTTAGCATTAGACGTGGTAGTGAAGTGCGATGGCCAGAAGCTGGAGACTTCTGGAGCGGAGATTTTAGAGTAATACACACAGGATCTGTAGGAGAAAATTCAGGTGCAGGAATTGTTATGCGGAAGAAAGTAGAACAGAGGGTAGAAAATTTCTTACAGCAAAGTGACAGGGTAGTTATGGTTAGGTTAGATTCGAAACCTGTAAAAACAGTAATAATACAGGTATATATGCCCACTTCTAACTCTAGTGATGAGGCCGTAGAGGCAGTGTATAGTGACATTGAATATGTGCTAGATTTTGTGAAAGGGCACGAAAATTTAATAATTGTAGGAGATTTCAATGCAGTCGTAGGCACAGGAAGAGAAGGCGGAATAGTTGGCCCCTTTGGATTAGGCAATAGGAACGATAGGGGAGTTAGACTGATAGAGTTCTGCGATAAACATAACCTAACAGTTGCGAACACTATATTTCACCATCACGCTAGGAGACGCTATACGTGGAAGATGCCAGGAGACCTAGGCAGGCAGACATCAAATAGATTACATTCCCGTTAGGCAAAGATTTAGAAATCAAGTTAGGGACTGTAGAAGTTATTTAGGAGCAGATGTAGATAGTGATCACAACATAGTGGTTATGAAGGCCAATCTTAAATTTAAGATTTTGAAAAAACGAAGCGCAAGAGTGTATCTTGACCTAGAGAAACTAAAAGATTATGAAACGCGCGATAAGTTCGAGAAAAAGACAAACGAAGTACTAAATGGCGCGGGTGAAAATATAGTTAGGGACATAGAGGCAGAATGGAATTGCATTAAAAATAGTTTAAATTTCGCAGCTATAGTTAAAATCACCTTACTTTTTGTACACGTCACCGGCTTCATATCAGCACTGTTGCCACAAGAGTTTATGGTACTCAATTGTAAAATATTAAAATTCAATTTACCTCTCTAACTAAATTCAGTAGTAATAAGGGTCCATTATTTTCCAATTATCTTTCAAAATAGTTGATAAGGGACGCTACAAGCTCCTTACACCGACTTTTTAAGAACTTGGGCATTATACCAACAATAACAATAACAACACCGATAATAAATAACCAGGAGCACTATTTTAGTTCTCAAAAGAACAGAAAAGTTGATGAACAAAGAAAACAAGGGTTTAAAACACCAAAAACAACAAAAGTTAACGAAACTTGACGCTTTCAGAATATCAGCTGTCAAGTCAACCGGGAAGCGTTAACAAATTAAGGGGCAATCATGCAACAAAATAGTGTTGTGTTTAGACATCCAAATATTTCTTTATTCTTTTTTAGCCCATTCAATTTATATGACTGGTTATTTTACGTAAGGCGGCTCTCAATCGTTACATTTTGTTACGTGCATAAAAAGTAAGGTGATTTTACCTTTAGAGATAATTTGCGTCATAAACAGAATGAAAGTAGAAAACCCTGAATAACAAAACATATTGTGAGTCTAATTGAGGAAAGGCGAAAATATAAAAATAGGCTAGATGAAAGAGGGAAACAAAGATATAAGGCGATCAAGTGGGAAATTATTCGGAAATGTAGGAAAGCGAAAGAGCAATGGATTGATTTTAAATACAAAGAAGTGGAAGATAAGTTCGAAGTAGGAAACACTGATGAAGCATATAAAGTAATTTGGAGAAATTGCAGAGAAATTGAATCTAGTAGCCAAAACATTAGAAACGAGGCAAGAGTTATCTTAATCGAAAGCGGGGAGAAGGCAGATAGGTGGAAAGAATATTTGGGAAACTTGTATGCGGGACAAAAAGTAGGAGATTTATTAGAAAGAAAAAGCAGTGTAGAGGGTCCCCCTCTCTATAATGAGAGAAGTGTTTGGGCTAGCACTAAAAAGTTTAGGAAACAATAAAGCACCAGGTATAGATGGCTTGCGGGCAGAAATCTTAAAGTGCACAGGTCAAGAGGTAATAGATCGTTTATTTAAACTAGTTAGTTGCATATACCAGACAGGCGATATTTCAGAAGATTACAAATGGAACATCATAGTAGCTTTGCCAAAATGGAAAGGTGCGGATAGTTGTGAGAATTTTAGAACGATTAGTTTAACTTCCCACGCGTCAAAAATTTTAACCAGAATTGTGCAAAGATGGACGGAGAAAAGGGCGGAAGAAATATTAGCAGAAGATTAGTTCGGATTTAGGAGGAATAGGGCAATGCGCGAGGCCATTCTTTACGAGTAGTAATAGAAAAAGCAATAGAAAAGGGAAAGAGCGCCTATATTGGATTTGTAGATTTGGAAAAAGCCTTCGACAATGTAAAATGGAAGATGTTCGAAGTGCTCAAAAATGTAGGGATGAAGTATAAGGATAGAAGAATAATTAATAATCTATACAAACGGCAGTTATAGAATTTGATCAGGAACTTAGGGAAGTAGATATCCGAAAGGGAGTGAGGCAGGGATGTGCGTTATCGCCTGTAATTTTCAATTTATATATCGAAGATGCGATTAATATTGTTAAAGACAGAATAGCTAATGGAATTAGTATACAGGGCCAAACTATTAATATGCTCACATTCGAGGATGATATAGCAGTATTAGCATCTAGCAAGGAAGAATTAGGTAGGGCTCTGAACGAAATGCAATCGGTTTTGACGGAGGGCTATGGTATGACGATCAATAAACAGAAAACCAAAATTTTGGTTTGTAGGGGGCGTGAAAATAAGACTAAAACTAAAATACAAATTGGGAACGAGAAGATAGAGGAAGTCGTAGATTTCTGCTATTTAGGAATTCAAATAACTCGCCATGGTAGGAGCTCTAGAGATATAAAACAAAGAATAGCGCAGGGCCGAGTTGCATTTAATAAAAAGAAACAACTATTATGCTCGGGAATGATAAATGTAGAAACTCGGAAGAAGCTCTTAAAGGCGTATGTGTGGAGTGCGGCAATGTATGGGTGCGAGACTTGGACGATAGGAGAAGCGGATAGGAAAAAATTAGAAGCATTTGAAATGTGGTGCTATAGACGCATGATGAAGATACCGTGGATTGATAAGGTTAGCAACAGAGAGGTATTAGATAGAGTTGGAGAAAAGCGCAATTTATGGAAGACAGTAAGGAATAGGAGAGATAGGATCGTTTCTGAGGCACGAAGGTTTAGTTTGCGACATGCTAGAGTCAGAGATAGGAATAAAAAGAGGTAGGGGTACGCCCAGATTAGACTACTGCTCTCAAATAGTTAGGGATGTAGGGTGTTCAACTTTCGGGGAAATGCATAGGTTAGCTCGAGATAGGAAAGGATGGAGGTACGCGTCCAACCAGTCTTCGGACTGAAAACTTTATGATGATGATGAAGCTTTCTAAGCATATTTTTAAACAATCAAATTCTTACACGTTCAAAAATTAAAAAGGAAACAATTAAAAGGGGTTGCGAGTTTCATCCACTTACAACAATATGGATAGGTCAAAAAAATATTCGAAAGTAGCGTTTTTAACATTAGAAACCTTCCACCAAATTTCATTTCCTTAACTTTTTCATATTTTTAGAAAATAAATAAAAACATAATTTCCACCTCCTTTAATTTTCAACAAAGAATCGCCTCTTACATTTCTTTGCACTTATTTGGATACACCCTGTGTAAAATAAATTTTCGTGTAACTACAGATATTTTTATTGGCCTATAAATTCTCTCTTTTCATTCATTAGAATTGGTTGAACCAGGCGGTGACACACCTAATAAGAGGAAACGGCCTACATCCCGTGCAATGAAAGTATATGCATACTAATTCAAAATTAATATGTAGGCAGTTAAAAAATAGCCCAAGCTTGTGGACTGTCTGATATTTAATCCAATACCAATAGGTTAAAAGTCTGCTGTAAATATTTTTTTATCACCACAAATGTATAGAAAGCTGAATAAATGCACTTGGACAAAATAATTCTATTAGTACTTATATTCTATTCCATGATCTTCTTCCTAATATATACCTAGGCCTATTTTATCTAGCGGTACTTGCATTTACATATAAACTAAAATACACCGAATAGACCTACGTACAAGCATAATATAATAACTACTGTTTTACAAACATCTTATTTAAAAATGTAAATATAAATAAAATTGGTTTAAAGTTTAATTATTGCTCCGAAGTGTCGTAAATTAGTTCAAGAATAGTATTTGCGCATTATCCTATAGTATCTTAAGGATTATGAAGACATTTATTGGGCATTATCGAAATGTCAAGATTTTCCATTTATGTTTATGTTCCTACCATACGTTACCGGTTACTATCCTCCTTGCTCGTCACTGAATTTTATAGCTCTACTAATTTGGCAGTTTAAAATTAGCTTTAAGTAAATATATTTTGAAGATTACGAATTTTGAATAAATTACAATATCAAGCGGCAAATTTTTCGTATTAAGAACCTGTTGATCAATTGATGAATCTTAAAATATAGGATAAAAGTTGACATTATGAACAAAATATTTTGCAAGATTACATAATGAATTGATCTGGAACTGAGGTGGGGTCTTTGACCTTAATTTAAAAATGTATACATTATGCATATTCCTAAACTAGAATTCACAAGAACTGGCCCGAAATAAAAGTACGTCAATAATGACTGCAAACTAACGAAAGTCGGCAAGAAAATACTTTTAGAACGTAAAACGCAGTTATTTAATTTTACAGACTTTAATAAATGACCTATTTAACAAAAATGAATTGGCAGAACTTAATGGATGTTAGTGTTTCATGGATTTGTAGAATCAGCTATATTTTTCATGACGTACACTGTTTTCAACTTTAACTTTAAATGGCATGGATGGATTAGCTTGATAAAATGATCTATTTTCTATTCATCAAAAATCATAGTGGTAGATAGAAGTTTCCTTGAAACACGACAAACTATTAGTATTGAAGTTAGCATACAGCTATATTTCGCTTCCGATCTTTTCATATATCTATGAAACCCTACGTTTAAATCGTACAAAGAAAATATAAACAGTAGTTATACTGCTCCATAATAGTGTGACATTAATTATTGTTTTTTCCATTGCTTGACGTCACAATAGCGCCATCTTCGATTTTTATGGCTCCACTTATTTTTCTGAAAAACACTGATTCTTTTCGTTATTATCTTTACTATTTCAACAAGTAAAAATGTTTTTATGTCAAATAGTTCATGCTTTCTGCCTTCACTTGATGAAAATCCATAATCAACTGAACTGATAATAAATATATAACATAATATAGTATTAAACATAACATAAGTATTAACAATAACATAATATATGTATACAGTGACAGCCATAAAGTCTGCACCATATGGAAAACTTTTTATTTATAGGATTATTGGAAAACGGTTTTCGGCATTAGTTTCAGCATGACCAATAACTAGAAAATTGACAAAAATATTTACCATGTCACAACTATGACACGTCCAAAATGTCATTTGAAATTTTAAAATGCCCTTATTTATCAAAATATGGAAAAGATATATGTAATTACATTAAGATTCTGAATACATTTGGTGAGCCAATTTCAATGTTTTAATTTTTTATATTTTTCAAAACATCAATAATTAATATTTAAGATAAACCATATTTTCAAACAATATTCTCTTAAATTAAATATTACATTTCTATATGCATTCTTTCTCTCTCCATACATGTTATTGTCCTATTGCAAAATTCTTTGATTGCGTTTCTGAAAAATCTTTATTAAATAAATCCGCATTATTCACTTTTAATGCTTTTAAGTAAATTTTAATCGGAATTTTCCATTTCATTTGTATGATTTAAATGTAATTTAAATGAACAATAGGTTTTCTAATATTGACGCCCATTATCGTGCAAAATTCCACAGTAAGCTTTTCAAATTAATGAAAATAGTCCAAAATTGTACTGTTATTTTTTGTAAAAAAGTTATTTTGCAAGAAATTAATAGTAATTAAGAAATAAATGTAACAATTATGTATTTTTACATTGAAATATTCCAAATTAACTCAACGGTAAAAAAACAGCCTGCACACAAAAGTAAATGTTAAGTATTTTTGGAAAGAAAAAGAAAAAACTAAAACATTGAAATTGTCTCACCAAATGTCATATTTAGAATCTTAATGTAATTACAAATAACTTTTCCTTATCGCACTTTTCAATATTTCGATAAATAAGGGCATTTCGGGTCATTTTAAAATTTCAAATAACATGTTGGCGGTGTCATAGTTGTGACATGACAAATATGTAATATTAGAAAAATATTTGCCATGTAACAACTATGACACTGCCAAAATGTCAATTGAAATTTTAAAATGGCCCGATATGCCCTTATTTATCAAAATATGGAAAAATGCGATAAGGAAAAGTTATTTGTAATTATGTACATTGAGATTCTAAATACGACATTTTGTGAAGCAATTTCAATGTTTTAGTTTTTCCTTTTCTTTCCAAAAATATTTAACATTTACTTTTGTGTGCAAAAATACAGTAATGTTGCATTTATTTTTTAAATTAATTAATTTCTTGCAAAATAACCTTTTTTACGAAAAATAACAATACAATTTTGGACTGTTTTCAGCAATTTTAAACCCTTACGGTGGAATTTTGCAAGATAATGGACGTAAATATTAAAAAAAACTATTGTTCATTTAAATTACATTTAGGTCATACAAATAAAAATGAAAATTCCCATTAAAATTTATTTAAAGCTTTAAAAGTGAATAATGCGGATTTATTTTTACAAAAGATTTTTCAGAGACGTAACTAAATAATTTTTCAACAGGACCATAACATGTATGGAAAGAGAAGGAAGACATACAGAAATGCAATATTTAATTTAAGAGTATATTGTTTGAAAATATGTTTAGGTATCTTAAATATTATTTGATGTTTTCAAAAAAAGGAAAAATTAAAACATTGAAATTGTCTCGCCAAATGCCGTACATATTTAGAATCTGAATGTTATTACCAATAACTTTTCCTTATCGCACTTTTCCATATTTTGATAAATAAGGGCATTTCGGGCAATTTTAAAATTTCAAATGACATTTTGGCGGTGTCATAGTTGTGACATGACAAATATTTTTATGAATTTTCTAGTTATTAATAATGCTGAAACTAATGCCGAAGACCGTTTTCCAATAATCCTATAAATAAAAAAGTTTTCCATATGGTGCAGACTTTATGGCTGTCACTGTATATATGTATGTATATAACATAACAATTGTTTCGCCAACACAGTGGCTTCGTCAGATGTTCTTGCCAACAGTACTGTAGAATACCTATTGAAAATAAAGTGTGAAAATCTAGACAAGTTTGTCTTTTTATTATTAGTTCAGTTTTTGTCATTAATAATAATCCAAGATAGAGCACTAACAAACAGTATGCTGAGAAAAAACAAGTGACGTAACAAAAAACCTTGAAGCAGTAATATCCACTTAAGTTTTATTCAGATTTTCTTTCTAAAACGCAGTGTTATCTCACCCTGCATTATGTTTACTTAAGGCTAGGAGACTAAGAATAGTAAGACATCTCTTAGCTCTTTATCGATTGCACGGGATTCGCCGTATACCTTATTGTGTTAAACATATTTTTATTGTAACTTTATTGTATTCATTTAACATTTACCGTGGTTTTTGAGTTTTGAAAAAAAAATATCGCAATAGTAACCACCTGCAAAACCTGGAATACGGTGCTAAGACTAGAACAGGCAGCCTCCCTTTCTAGATAAAACTAAAAATTTCCTGATGAACACAGTTTATATTTGTTGGCAACGGATCCACTTTGCCATTCTCGTTCAATCTACTACTTTACGGTTCTTGTAATATTCATTATTTTTGTGTCTTTAACGCTCTCAACAAATTTCAAAGTATGTTAATGAGGAGCTGACATGCAAAACCCGATAAATCCACTTTTTGCCGAAAATGAGTTATACATCACTTTTCGTTAATTTATACCTGCTCTATCGATCTGTGCACTCAGATTCAGTCAAAACCCGATATTTCCCTTATAAAATCGTGTCCAAACCTAATGCATTCAAACAAAACCCGATAAATCCTTAGTTTCAAGCAAATTCCGATAATTCCCTAGAATATCGCCATCTGCTGAATTCTGATATTACTATTCCTGAAATGTCTGTAAAATGAGGAGATAGTTTTCTGTAATATATTGCAAATGAAACTAATGACAGTCACTTGTTCAGTGGCGGGAAAAGTTTGTGCAGTGTGGTTTTTATGCTCTTCATTCTAGTGGTTAAGTTCAGTAGTTTAGTACTTAGTAGTTAGAAGTGCAGAAAAAGTCCAAAATATCAGAAATTTTGGGTACGATTTTCAACTTTCAGTCAAAACCCGACAAATCCAACAGTTTTTTTGTTTTTTTTATATAATCTGTTGTGCTATGTAACCCTCACTTTAGGATAATATTCTTCACGACACGAGACATCATTAAGAAAAAACCGCAGTTGCCTCCGTCTACGCGATCGTTAGCTACAGGTTTTTCTTGAATATCTCAAAAAGGGTAAAAGTGGAATTATCGGCTTTTGCATGTCAGCTCCTCGTTTGTACTTTTACTGTTCAACTTCGACAGTGCAAGGAATTTTAAGAGATATACAGGACGATCAATGTTACGTTTGCACTAGTACTGACTGTTATTAAAGAAACGGCGACTTCGGTTAATGGAGCATTTTTCACTATTTTTATGTAGTTTGGGATGGCGAATAAAGAAAATAATTGAACATCGATTTGCTGCCTTTTACAAAATTAACATTTTTATATGGAACATTCTGTATATTTTTGAATTTTTGAAAAGGACAAAGTTACAAAAAAGTCCTATAGTTGAACATCGCGAAGTTTCTCATCTCTCAAAATTAGTCTATCTTGTCAAGAATTCAACGGGTTTACTTTTGCATTTTTAAAAAACAACAAATTTGCAGATAATGAAGTTCTAATGCATTAGTGCTGAAGGTCGAAAACAACTGTGTTCTTTTTCTATCAAAGTTAAACAACGTGAGCCTTCCCATTAACTCTTAAATTTTAAGAGATGGTACCGGAGCTGGTAGGAAGGCTGTTTTAATAATGAATTGCGTAAATTGTCGAACTATTTACTTTTCATTCCGAAAGAACTATTTGCACCAGTAAACGGAAATTTTGTCGGTATTCTCTTGTAGGAAACTATAGACAATGTGAAAAATAAATTTTACTACTTTGAAAATTTCTTATGTTGGTCATTAAATCTTTGAATTGTTCAATATCTACAATTTTAAACACAGCAATACAAGTGTTAAATTTAGAGATATCAAAATATCTTTCCCAGAAAAATATTAATTAAAAAAAGTGGTTGGCATATTAGTTAGTTGCTTTATCACAAATGTTAAAAATCTACATCTTCCATTTTTAATATTGCTGAAGGTAACGTAAGACAAGAACTGCAAAAAAACAGAAACTTACAAGTAGTGGTACCCATCTTCTCCGATATCTTGACTCTGACGAATAATGGCATAATTTCTATTGGAGTATATTCCACTAGAAAATCCCTGGCCGAACCCTGGAGTAGTTGATGGCCCAAAAGCACCAGCTCTTCCACCCTGCTGGCCAAACGCACCCGCACCAAATGCCCCAGGCCTTGCTGTGGAAGCGATGAAAGATGTCCTTTGTCCTGATAATCCGTTGCCCGTGTATTCAGCCCCTATATGGTATTCGGGTTTGTAGTCTCCAGAGTTATCATGTGCATAGGCTCCACTGTTATCTTGATAGTATTGTCCTTCTGCACTGTAAGCTCCTGAAAAATCAGGTACGTATTGACCCTCATTTGTAGGATGATAGGATCCATCTTCTTGGGCCAAACAACATGCAGCTAGGCAAGCTAGCATAACGGCAACCTAACGAAAAAACTGTAGGTGAAATAATAATTATTGCTGACAAACCTAATAAATCCTACTTATTAACAACCTGCAAGGGAAAATGTTCAGCGCTACGGTACTCACAACCAAGCACCCAACATAATTCATTCTCCTGGTTCTGCAACAACACATTTACGTATAATATCATGTTTAATAAACTACAAAATTATGTGCATTGATGTGCGGAAAAAGGGAAATTGAAGAATAAAATACTATCTATGTACATTAATCTCGCACAAACAACATTATCATAGGTCGCAAGAAATCTAATTGGCCAATATAGCAGAAAATGAAAGTTTCAAGGGAGCCCTCGAGACTGTTACACTTTTGATAATATGCAAAGTGTGGATGCACGATAAAAATGCTAATTTCCTAAACATAGATGTGACTTACGAAATATTTCATATTGAGGACAGTGCTGGATGCCACGGAGGAAGAAGTAAATCGGTTAATGAAGCAACTTAATTTGAATCATCTGGTATTTATATAAGCCCCCTTAAATTTCAGAAATAACCTCGTATTATAATTTCCCCCTTATAAGATAATGCAAATGCAAATTTGATGAGTAAAACTTATTCGCGCTGATCCAGCGGTACCAAATACCTTTCTATGAATTTTGTTTCTTACGCCATTATAGGTATATACAGGGTGTCCCGCCATGTGATGTACGTACTGAAACTACGTGTTCCTGGGGTCATGCTGAATTGAAAAGTCTTAATACACTTCTGCCCTAACATTATCCCTTTCTCAAAGGGTGTAATTGTGTACCTACTGAACATCAAGACGGCTATTTTGAACAGCTCTTAAAGTAGTTTAGTTCGTATCTTTTGGTGTAATCATTTTTAACCCTTTCGGGACGGCAGCGATATCAACAATCGTTGCTGGCTAGACGGGCGCGGACAGCGCGCAGACTCCGGTCGATTGCGGTCCATGCGCGTCAAATTATTCCGCTCAAAAAATGTTAAATTTTGTTTTGTTTTCATTTCAATTGCTTGATCACGAGCAATTTTCTGAGATCTAAGCACGAGATGCACACACAAACGCATAACAAAGTATACTGCACGATTTAACACTGATTTAACACGATTTCTGGGAAGAAATGGAGGGAGATTAAATTAGCCAATAAGCTCCGATTATGGACGTTATTGGTTATCATAATGTTGCCCCACTATCAAACCGCGGTAGTTTTCCGCTATAAACCTGCTCTCCAAGCGTTCAACTTTAGTTGTTTCGCGTCTGGCGGGCAAAAATTTTTTTTGCAACTCCGGTCGTTTCCCGTCCCGAAAGGGTTAAGGTAGTTTAGTTGGTATGTTTCGATATTATAATAGTATATTACACAACGACGCTATAATGAGTGTAATCATCCAAGGGAATAAAAGCACTCATAGAGAGTTGTATAATATACTATTATAATATCGAAACATACCAACTAAACTACCTTAAAAATGATTACACCAAATTAGTACATTTTTTCAATTTCTACACAGGAAACCAGAATATTTCCGAACTAAAAAGGAGTCTAGATTAATCTCTGAAAAGCAGAGCTGGGCAAGGTACTTTTAAAAAGGGTCTTAAATGTATTTCTGAAGATACTCATAAAAGTATTTAAGATACTTCGTGCTATAGATACTTTTATGGGAAAAGTATTTAAGATACTTAATTATTTAAAATACTTTCTCATTCAAGATGCAAAATACCAGTCGGGGATAGAAGTGCTAAATATTTTTTTAAGCTTTTCACGTGACTGTGATGTACTGCAGCTGAATCACTAGTCTAGTTCTTGCGTGTCTTAACTCGTCCTAAAGTAGGAATCTTATAGATAAAAAAGTATGTTAACGATACTTTTGAGTATCTAAGATCATAGAAAATAGTTAAAATACTCAGAAGTACTGAAGGTACTTTTCTAGGTAAAAACTAAATCTAAGATACAAGATACTTCTCAAAAGTATTTGAAGATAGGTACAGATACTTTTGTGCAATCAGAAAAGTAATTCAGATACTAGTATTTGAGATACTTTTGTATCTAAGATACTTTGCAGTATCGTTTGAGTATAAGTACGCCCAGCTCTGCTGAAAATTCCTTTACCTGATAATGAAAGTCTCATCAAATTCGGTTCAGCCGTTTCCGACATTAACCCGGACAAACAAACAGACAGACAAAAAATCGAAAAAGGCGATTTTATGTTTGGTAACGTGCGAAGTATCATATGAGCTTAGAAAAAAGCATTTATATCGAAATCACAGTCCCAACTGTTTGAAAACAACAGTTTAATCTGGGCCTATCCCTACCTCTTTCTATTCGTATCTCGGTCTCTATTAATATGAGTAGAACTAGTCCTTCGTGTCTTAGAAGGTGTTGCACCATCCCATATCTTGTATTCTTTATTGTCTTCAGTACCTACACTTCTCTTTTCCATAACGATTTCTAATACCTTTCTATTGCTAAGCTTATTTGTCTACGACCACGGTATCTTCATCATCCACTTTTCAAAGTCTTGTAGTTTTTCTGATCTGCTTCTCCAATAGCCCGCATTTCGCGCCCGTATTCTGCGGTGCTTTCTAGATGCGTTTTTAAATCTTTTTTAAAAGTCTCTTCCAAGTATCTGCATAATAGTTGTGTATTTTTGTTAAATGCAACTCTGCCCTGTGCTATTCTTTGTTTTAAGTCCCTAGAATCCTGCCTTCACGAGTTTGGTTGAGGTTAGTTGAAAACAAATATGAGTCACTTTGAATTTCTAGTCAAAAAAATGCATTTCAAAAACGGGACGGGCTAGCCAAGAAAAAAATGAGTTTTTGTAGAAGCAACCCTTACTGGGGGCCTATCTTAATTATTTATCTCATAATATGTTAAAATATCACAAAAACAAAAAAGGCAGACACATTTGGAAGTTGTTACATAAGGAAGTGTAACTTCTGCGAGTCTCAATTAAATAGTACATTTTTTGTAGCAATTTGTTTACTCAGTTGCATTCAAATTTGTAGTTGTATATTGTTGACGTTTAAACAAAATTAAGATAGGCCGCTCTTCCCATTTTTGAAATGCTTTTACTCAAAAATAACTGGATATATCAAAAAAATTCAAAGTAACTTGCATTTCTTTAAGCTATCCAAGGAGGAATAACTGAATATATACCGCGCTATTTGAAAAATAAAATGTGACGTCATTTCTCGTGATCACGCGACGTAAAGATCATATAACTTACGTTAAAATATCCACAATTTAAATCTAAAATTGACGTATCAAAGGATTTTGTTGAAAAGTCGCCGGTTACTTTTTTACTCAATTTATTCTACTGGAAAATTCCACCCTGCATATAACTGTTTCCACAAAACTAACCACCCAAATAAAAAAATAATAATAAATATATGGACACCAGCAGAAACACAAAGAAAGGTGGCAAAATATGGCAATGTAAATGAAATACCGATCATACAAAGAAATGTGCGGAAAAGTGAAGAGATACAGAAAAGTAAGTTTTTGTGTTTCCTACAGTGTTATTATTCAAATAGTGTAGTAATAAGAATTTTATAACGTATTCACTTTGTAAAACATTTTGAGAACTACTGCAAGCAAAAGCAATTCGATTTAGATTTTATGCAAACAATTTAGAATTGATCGTAAATAATTGGTCATAGGTCAAGCTTCCCACCACAAAGTGCGTGCAGAATACTCACAGTGGGATGGTTGGTAGTGTCTGAAGCATCCTGTTTACCATTCCTCGATTAGCTAATTTGTGTTTTTTCTTTACGGACGTTCGAAGGAGTTTTAGTTGTAAATGTTTACTGAATTCCAAACGCTATGGCCTTTTAAAGAATACGTAATAAATAATTCCTACATATTTACATGAAATGAGAGCAATTTTTCGAAAAAGAAAATGCAGCTTAATATTTATCAAAATTAAGTAGGTCCTCGAGACATACAAAAATTTCAAGGTTAATACAAAAAATAATATAAGTAGAGAAAAATTTCCTTGCAAAAGAGCTCTTCGGTGTTAACTCCCCAAGTAGAATTTTTAGGAACATTTTCAGTAACGTTTCCAAATTAAAGTTCCTGTTCCTGAATTCATATTGGAAACTGTTAACGTTATGTTGCGAAAAATTTTCGACACACACCTATGTTTCCATTGTAGGCCTATTTAAAAAAATAATTCAAACATGTTCGACTTTGTAGCACAGTGAATCTGACATTGTTCAACACTTTGCAACCTAATGTACGGAAGAACTTTCCGCGAATGTTCCCATAGAGTATTCTATTAGGAACAAAATGTGTGCCTTTGGTTTCGGGAAATTTTATTTCCTATAATTGCACATTAAAATATCTGTTTCACTAATTTTGGCAATTTTTGTACTTTCCCCAAGCACTGTTGAATGCCAGATGCCAGATTGCATATCTGGCATCTCGTATAATACTTACTTAATATAAGTAGTACTTAGATATAATTTATATCAACTTCACAAAAACTCTTTTTGAGCTTAGATATTAGAAAAAAATTTAAACGGAACTCATTTTGTCGATTATTTTTGACACGTACCTGTATATTCAAAAGTCGCCTAAAAATTAGACTGTATGTGATTGGTAAGTTGTTTTTACTTTAATAATACAATAGAATAATTACCTATCTGTTTAAAGTATAGTGCTGGTATGTCTTACAAAGTAATGTACACCATTGAAAAATAACAAAAGAAGCAATTTAATTTCAATTCCGTCTGGGAGGGAACAAAACAATGTTCTCTACTGGTCGGCTTACATTAAAAATAAAAGTGAACTGGAAATATTATTAAGTACAGCAGATTCAGTTCCAGAAGAGTTAGGATGGACAACTCAAAAATGTAGGTACCGTACGTGCTTCATCGATACCAGACTATAACACAGTTTTATTAATAATTGAATCCGCTTTCATACGAGTATATAGGATGTAAAGACACCGATGGTGAACACACGTAAGTTAGTATATGCATTTTGTGCGTATGTATTTACTTGCCTACTACATATAATAATGATTTTGTTGTATCGTTTCTAGAACCTTTAATAATATTTTGAAAAAACAAGTTCAATGCCAAAATTGAAACATTTTGAAGAACATTTTACTAAATGGACTCAGAAATACTAATGAGCTAATAATAATCGTTTAGAATAGGGTAAGATTTATCTGCATCGCAAGAAGAACCATTTGAAGAGTTCAATGAGATAGAACAAAATACTGGAGTTATCATTACTTTGGGGAGTTCTTGTTCTATTGGCAGCAGTGAGATTAATAATGTCCCGATCGTTACGCTTGATTGAAACGAAATTGCAAATATGACTGAAAATGTAATTGGACGCAGGTATGCAAATAATGTATAAAACCAACCATGTATACTTCACATGTATACTTTACAGTCTTAAAGACGGAAGATAGCGGAATTGTAAGGAATACAATAAGAATGTGCGTCCTTAAAGGCTGTGACTTTTGCCGTATAGGAAGCTGGCCTTGTAGACACATTTTCTGTGTACTATAAAGGCGGGTACAGATCTTAGCACGTTCGCGTATGAGGCAAGCCGAGGCCGAACCGAATACCTC
The DNA here is from genome assembly GCA_963966045.1 of Xestobium rufovillosum. Taxonomy (NCBI): domain Eukaryota; kingdom Metazoa; phylum Arthropoda; class Insecta; order Coleoptera; family Ptinidae; genus Xestobium; species Xestobium rufovillosum. The sequence continues at coordinate 2,582,713 of OZ014501.1, forward strand.
GTGCGGCGTAATTTGAATACCCGAATGGTGGACGCACGAGGCACTGTTCGCCACTGATCCAATGAATTCGCGAGCACACTAGCATACGTTAAAAGTAGTTCTGTGCGGCTACGTTAAATATCCCGCGTCCAGACTGAGCACGCACGGCCTTTAATGTACCGCCAACAAACGGATCGGGGCGAGGCCGCACGACGCACAGAACGAGGCAGTTTGCCGCGCCTCGGGAGCACGTCCACATCTGAATGCTCATACGTCCTCGGCTTGCCTCATACGCGTACGTGCTAAGATCTGTACCCGCCTTTAACACGAAAAATATAGCAGGTGGAACAAAAATTTAAATAATATTGTAAACAGAAAGAATCAAGTTAGACAATGAATGAAAATTTTAAGCAGAATTGGGTACTTGCATGAATTTGGGATTTTGCGAAATTATAATCTTCGGGAGGTCAGAAATACATTCCCAAAGCAATTTTTCTCTGAGCCTTGTAGAATTCAAATTATTGTGGAAAAAATATTTCCCGCTAAATATGCTTATGGCGCCATGTGTGAATTATTGAAACTATACGGTAACGTCAGTATGACGCACCTATGCATTCCTAAATCGAAATGGCCGCTTCCGGTTTAGTTGACAGCTGTCTCGAATCTATGCAGCTGTCTCAGGGGGGTTTCCAGGGCCTGGGATCTGGATCCTATGAAAAAGAACATAGGGTCCCTGTATTTAGAGAGTACCGCAATCAATAGCTCCACTATGTTTCAGAACTGTGAGTAAATATGGCGGACTGCCGTGTCAGCAGCAAAATGTCATATGTCAGTCAAAGTCCAGCTGAAATGTTGGTTTGTTTGGTGTTTATGTTTTATCGTCTTTTTGTGAATCAGTGATATATATTTCCACAATCTGGTCTGTAGTATTATTCCTCAACGTATTTCAGTCAAATTTTATTTGTTTATGGATCAAAAATCAGAAGGTGAATCCGTAATTTGTAACACATGTCAAATATAAAATCTGACGTTCCGCCACAATTCAAATTTGGCGGCTGTTATTGTGAGTAAACATGGCGGAGATTGCGGTACTCTCTAAATACAGGGACCCTAAAAGAACAGTGCTCGCTGCTCCACCTGGCGGTGTCTCAGGCAATTTGGTAGTGAGCATAGTTCAAGAAAGAGCTTCGCGATGGCGCTACAATCCTACCGACGCCGGTGATTTGTAGTTGTCGTCGTTCGTCGACGAAGTTGTTGCGTTATTTTTGCGTTTTGCGTTTTGCGTAGATTTAAAATTTTGTGTTCTTTGGAGAGTTTGGATAGTGTCAGAAGTGGTTGTTGGACTTGAATTTTTTATTTGTTGTTTAACTAGTTTAGTGTAATAGTGTAGTGTAGATTTTTTGACATTTTAATTTAAAGAAGACTTAAAAATGAGACCTTGTTGCGTTCCTGGATGTAGTGATAAAATTGCCCACAGGTACGGAAAATTAACAATATTTAATATTTATAAGGCAAAAATTGGTTGTGAGCGACTTGTTGCAAAAGTCGGTGATACCAAAAACGCTTTTTAGTAGTAGTGGTGACTGGTGAAGTGGACTGGAATATTATCAATTATTTTTATTGTTCATGAGGCGTTTAGACTAATATATTAGTACGCATTAAAATTTTAGCTTATATGTTTCATGTAAATTTCTTTAATTTGTCAGATATGCGATTCCTGCGGACAAGGAAGTCCAACAGATTTGGAAAAACCGCATCCAAAATAAGAAGCTATTCGAAATAGAAGACAACCGGATGCTGAAATAATTAGGTTTTGTGTGCTAGTCACTTCTCCAGAATTTGTGAGGGTGCTGATGGCAAGTTAAAAAAGATAGTTTACCAACAATTAATATGCCAGGTGAGTCATGAATTTCATATTCGGGTCATGAAATTACCTATAACATTTTTTGTAGGCTTTGACGGAGAATCACCAACAGAGAATTGTTTGTTGATCGCACCGGAAGCAATACGATATAGTACACCAGAAAAGTTAATAGGTACTCTATAGTAAACATTGGAATTGCAATATTATTTATAACTAAATGGTTTTTCTAGAAGCACTTATGTATTTGCCATCGACATCGAAAGCCTGTAGTCCGGCCGAACAATTTGAAGTGATCGTGCCAAAGAAAACGTACAAGCCTGCCCTTAGCAGAAGGCTGATGGGAACAGAAGTTGGCGAATGTATGGCGAAAAGTGCATCCCTAGAAATCGTATCTGAAGAGGGTGAACCTATTGAAACATTAGCAGCTTCTTTGGGAATAAACATTTTGCCCCAATCACCAGTAGAAATTCCAACTGCTACTTCATTAAGTATGTACTTACACAACTTGCTGTTATAAAAATGTTTTGGAGGAAATTCTAAGGATGTAGTATTAATCTGCATCTCTTCTTTCAGAAAGTAAACAGCGACATCTCGTTCTGCAAGGAGTTGGTGTTCAAAGAAAACACGAACTAAGTAACACCCAAAACGAAGATTTTATACGACAGGGTGGTAAATTTAAGGCGCAGAACTGAGGAATTGAAATCGACCAGAAGGAAACTTCAATATTTGCAAGCCAGGCCAAGTATTATGAACTATCTAAACAGTGTCCATGAAACGACAGCAAAATTCATTGCGTCGCAAATAAAAACCCAAAAATATAAACCGAGGGGTAGGAGGTTCAGCTTAGATGACAAAATTTTTGCGTTGTCCATATACAAACAAAGTGCCAGGGCATATTGGCATTTATCTAAAGTTTTTAGTTTGCCATCTCGTAAAATTTTAACTAGTTTGTTAAACAAAATTCCTTTTGTCTGTGGTATCAATGACCATATATTTTCTCATTTGAAACAAGTTTCAAAGAAAAAAAACCATTAGAAAAAGTTTGTGTATTACTTTTTGATGAAATTTCATTACAACCAGGATTACAATACAATAAGAGATTAGATGTTGTAGAAGGTTTTGTAGACTATGGAAAATCTGACAGGCGACCTCAGTTTGCTGATCATGCTTTAGTATTCTTTCTGAGAGGTATTTACAAAAAGTGGAAACAACCTGTCTGTTTTACTTTTTGCGAAGGTACGACATCCACACCAGATTTAGTTAGAATGATAAAGGATGTTGTTCGAGAAATAAGGAACTGTGGCTTTCAGTTAGTTTGCACAATATCTGATCAAGGGTCAACTAATCAAGCTGCTATTAATAGATTGCTGAATGACACCAACATGTATTGCATTGAATGGGGAATATAAAATGGATTTCAGGGATATACCATCGATGGCGAAGAAATTGTTCATTTATATGACTTTCCACATCTTATGAAAGGCATAAGAAATAATTTTCTTGGGAAAAACCTTCACTATACAAAAGATGGTAGGGAAAGGGTGGCTTCTTGGTCTGATGTTATAAGGTTTTATGAAATTGACATAAGTGAGGGCGCCTTTTACAGTCAGGTTTTTAAATTAACTGATGAGCATGTTATACCAAGTAAAATAAAGAAAATGGAAGTCAAGAATTGCACTCAGGTATTTAGCCATAGAGTGGGAACTGCAATGCGAGTTAGAGCGAACGTTAGTACTGATTTACCTCCAACATCTCGACATTATTTCAATCCGAGAGCTATAGATACAGCAGAATTATTATTATTTTTTGATTGCTTATTTGATAGTGTGAATGGATCTTCTTTGTATCCTGTCGATGGGAAGACATTACGAACAGCAGTTTCTGCACAATCGGATCATGTTGCCTTTTGGAATTCTTCCCTCCCTGTATTGCAGTCCATGTTTTTCACTTCTCAAAATTCAAAAAGTAAGTTTATAGCACCATCATTAAAAAATTGGATCTTTTCTTTACGCGGCTTGTTATATTTATGGCCAAAACTACAGAAAACCGGGTTTAAATATCTGTGTACAAGGAATCTTAAGCAGGATCCAGTAGAAATTTTTTTCTCTTGTATCAGAATGTATGCTGGGGGAGACAGTAATCCTACTTGCTCTTCTTTTATTACTTCCAACAAGTCACTCCTTGTCAACAATTTTACTTCACCACATTCTGTATCGGCAAACTGTGAAGAAGACATTTCACAAGGTGCATTAGGGTAAAACACCCAAATGCCGGCACTCGACCATCGATTGGCACACTTACTTTTAAACTGTATTAATAAAGACAATAAGTCAAATATCTAAAAAATTGTATTTTTTTAAAATTTGGCAACATGTCCCCTTTTTAGTAAACGACTGCGCGTGCCCCTTAAAACTAGTATGGCTGATGTTTTGCGTGTTTTGCGTGTTTTGCGTGTCTTACCAAACAAGGTAAGATTTTAAGTTTTTCGTAAGGATAGTGCAATGTTAAAGCGCTTTGTAACCTATGGTAATTATTGTTATATATAGCACAAATTTTAGCATAATTTCAGTAATAAGAATTTCGATTTAGCACCAATTAATAGGGTGCCAACATTTGGAAAGCACAACTTAAGAAATCTAATTATTGGCATCGGTGCCGAAATATAGAATTGCCGTTAACTTTATTGTTCCTAACATTGGCACCCCAACAGTAAAACTTAAACTTAGGTGCCTACTTAGGTACCTAGGTAGGTACCTAGGTACCTAATTTAAAACGCATTTTTATGATTTTCACTGCTGATTACGCCACAGCTTATTTTGCTGGATATGTTTCAAGAAAAATTTTTGCAGAGTGTAAAAATGGCTCTTGTGATATGTGTAACTCACTTATGAGTGCAGCAGAAACATTGCCACAAAATGTATTGATAGAAGAAAGACAATGTGCCAACTTACAGTTAAGTCACCCGTCCACAAAATTTTCCCTCATTTTCAAAAATTCTACAGAACTCCTGCTAAAAGTTTTACCACGGGTGATAACATTTTATAAAATTAAGCAGAAGTTACGCATAACATTGGAAGAAAATTTGCATTATGACATATCAAGTTTATTTTGCGCAAGTCATAAAAATTGTATAAAATTCTTCATTGATACCACAGCTAACACAGTTTTATTTAATTATATAAATAATATTAATAAAATCCTCACTGGAAAGGATCGGAGAAGAGGAAATCAAGACAATTTGACTCGTTTGGCTCTTCAAAAATCCTCGAGAAGAAGATATCTTTTATAGATAACTTATGTAACTGCTACTTTTTAAAATGCAATTCTATTTATTTATCTAATAAAGAAAACGTACTTACTTACAAAAATGTTATCAATTTACCATCTTGATAATGTTAATGTTTTGTGCAGGTTATTTTTTCTTGAATCAAATTGATGATTTTCAGTTTCTTGTAATTGAAATCATCATGTGATTTCAAGAAAAAAACAACCTGTACAAAACATTAACATTTCCACCACTATTATTAAATTTAGAAATGGGTAGATTTTAAATTTTCCGCATTTACAGATTACAGATTTCTAGAACATTCCTGCCCGCGTTAGTCAGTAGTTCCCGTGAGACAAGCCCAGGTGTCGCGAAGATAGTGTTCCTTTCCGAAAGCATTACAGTCGCCTTTCTCTAGTATTTTGTGTTCCCTGGGGGTTTCACTGTTATGCACGACCTTGAACCATGTTAGATTCAGTTTCTGTAAACCGCTTTAGATGGCATTACGACTCTGTCATTTGCCGTTGAAACTCTGTATTACCGATTTCGTGAAATTTTAATGCGAAGCATGCGCGTTGTTGTTAATTTCTGTCGCAACCGGCATCGCCAGACAAAACTGAAAATTTAAAAATTGTGGGTTATTTTAGATATTCCGTGGTTACGTTCACAGAACACTTAAGGTTACGTTTTCTGGATGCGTAATAATATTGAATCAGAAATACCTCATGTGCATAACAAAGAAATAATAATAATTATGCACAAAAAGCAGCAGGCCACGTTTAGATTTTGACTTCCGTTAGGTACTTCTTTGACATCTCTGCGAATGAGGAGTTTTTCCTCGGACATCGAAATAACAGCAATGCGGCTGTGAAATGTCTTCCTTCAACGTCTCCGGATGTAGAATTAATATACTAAATTGCGCAAATTTTGTAATTAACGTTTACAAGTAAGTTTCATTTGATTTAAGTAGGTATTAGTTTGCGTGCGCTAAAGAATGCCTATTTGACGTTCTTTAGAGTTATTTATGTTTCTACTAACAATGTAAAATACTGATTAAATAAAATTGATGCCTACATATAAGTATGCAGTCTTTGTTTTCTTTAATTTAGATGGATTTTTAAAATTAATAAAAAAAAATTTAATTTCAATTCTATCTACGCGGGCTTGTACACAATTGGTTCTTGTAAACAGCTAGAGATGGCGCTAAACGCGGTCCCTACTTTTAACATTAAGCTGCGCGTTCTAATTTGGGTGTTCTGTGAGCTGTCTAGTAAGTCTTGAAATTGTTTGGTGTGTACGTTAATGGTGTTTGCTGGGAGAATGGAACTATGGTGAAGCTCAGTAGCAATTTGTTGTTAAAAATCCATTATATTTTATAATTCCCAACTGTGAATAGGTACAACAAAACCACTTCTAACCTCTAAACTCTACTACCTATCGTGAACGCGGCTATTTTAAGATTGATTATGGGATTCTGCTTGCAAGAAACTTCTGCGGATATTTTACAGATGGATTTGTGATATTCGTACTAATTGTGAAATAACAACAACGTGGATACAAATAAGTGAAACGAAAATTCCGTGCTTGGCTACCCGTATAACCATGCAGTATTGACCCTTTATAGATTCTTTAGTGAAATCTTTATTCGATAAAGGCTGCCTGTACCCTTTTGATCCAGCGACGATCCCGGTTACGTATAGACTGAGTATCGCTTAGATACAGGGTGTATATATCAATTCTGTACAGTATGAATACAGATTGGTTATAGTTCACCTATGCAGCGTCTATTCATGGTCTCTACCGGCGATATGCGTGAAGCATATTGTAATATTGTAAAAAAATATTCCTATCTGAATTTATTAAGTAAATACTTGTGGCAAGCTGACATTCAATTTTAGAGATATTGTGTTCCATTTTATACACTTAATAATCGCATATCAATTTGAAAATCCATTTTTACATGCCTTAACGAATTGCACTGTGCGGGAATCGAACCTGGTATTCATTTCATGAACACACTGGTGAATGACGCTCCAACCTATAACACTAAAGGGTTAGTAGTTCACAACAAAATTAAAATATCATAAAAGTGGTGTACCTGGGTGTCATAAATAATTGCCGTAGTTAATATTAAATAAATGGGTTAGTTTCAATTTGTATTAAGCAGAGAGTTTGCCTTAAAGATTGCTGTTTTAAATAAAATTCCGAAAATAAGTTCAAAACAATTCCGCCTACATACTCAAAAAATGAGGGGTCCAGAAGATACAAAAATATCCGTATAAATCAATTGCATCAGAACATGGAAGAAGCTACTTGTTGTTCTACCGGTACTTACACCACTAGACAAAACAGACTGGATACTGGAAGAACTATTCTTAAATTGCAGGAATCAATGAAACAATCAAATAGTCAAACACCGGAAACTGACCATAACTATAGCTGCAGTAAAGTTTCAATACAGGCAGAGTATATGTAGAATTAAGTACAAGTTTTTACTGCACCCTCTACAGTCTACATACACATGCTTTTTGAGAGAATACAAAACTGTCTATCTATGTTCAAAATATTATTGCTGCAAATACTTACAGTAAATAAAGATTTCGGAAAAGAAAGTAGTTCAGATTCTTAAAGTTTTAAAATAGGGTTAATAAATAATAGTCTAATAAGTACTTAATTATGAAAAATGGTTACCTATGTGATTTCAAAATATATTACACATTCGGACTACATAGTTTCTATCTATAAATACCCGCAAGAACATAAAATTGTATCTACATTATATATTTTATAAATAATTCGCAAAGGGACAGTCCAAATTAATAATACGGAAACTTATTTAAATCTTTAATAGTTAAATAACATGTGTTATGTGTAATAAAAATAAGTACATCCTAATATTAAAAGCGAACTGGCGCAACACTTAAATACGGGTGAGGATATCGGTTGCTCGGTCTCTTTTCAACTGGCGGAGATCGTATGGGTGAGGTCGTGCACTCGATCAGGTGTTTCTTTAACGCAAATAAGAAAATTGCATCGGCATTATTCCGATGGACGCTTGGATCTGCTCAGCGCTGTTCGCAGTCGTAGTCATAAACCAAACATGTTTGGTTTATGGTCGTAGTTCAACCTGGGGTTGAATGGTTTTTGCCGTATTAAATTAAACGCAATTAATTATTTAAGAAATTCTATGCGAATATTTTGTGGTGCACCTGGGATGCACCTACGTTTTAAGTATAATTACTACACCGATTCACCACTACGTAAAAGTCATGGAGCGTAGCCCACGGGTTCATCTAGTAATCTTATAAAGGCAAAATACGAAGGCGTAACTCAACGCTTTACTGATTCGATATAAATTGCGCTTCTAATACGTATAGGGCCTGCAAATTATAGGTAGAGATTTTGCAAATAATTGATAAAGGGAAATCGATAAAGTTTCTAACATAGATCATTTAAAGATGTGATACATTATTTCTCTGTATGCTATCTTTTGGGAAACACTAAATATGCTATAAAGATTATATCTCTACCTGTACGTCTGTACAGTATCTTTACATATATGTACAGTTCAAAAATCCCTGTACAGCGTGGTTATACGGGTAACTTATAACTGTCACTGTATGACAAAGCTCAGGGCAGCCACGGTGAAAAATTGAAATGTACTGATGATCCTGAAATACACTAATAATTTATTAGTTTATTCTTCTTCTTCTTATTTCCAGTGTTTAACTGTGCATTAATAAAATATTGATACTGCTCAGTAAAGTAATAACAACCAATTGAAGCGCTGATAATAAGTGATACAGTTAGGCGAGTAGGGACAATAGACGCGAAATGTTGGCAATAGGCAAAAGAAGCACGTCAGGGCCTGACGTATAGTCTAGCTGTCGTCACAGCCTGGCTGTGACGACAGCTAGATTATGTGACGTCAGTACGACTGCTCACGGCCAAATGGCCCACTAGCGCGTGCTCCGCGATTTGAAACTAAAAATGAAATTAAATTCTTATTACTACACAAAATAGTCTCATTTTATACGGTCACGATAAACTTAACACATATTTGCAAAATATGATAAAAAAGTGCCAGTTTAAATTTATGCAAGTACCCAATTATGCAGTTTTATATTATAAAATAAATCGTGAAATACCTCTTCAGTTAACCTAAGTTTCGATCACCTAAACAACTAACTAACAAATTAAACAGAAACCAATATACAAGATGGGCCAATAGTGTGTAGTCGGCCCATATCTCTGGTTCTATTCAAGATATCAAAACAAAACTTTACACATGTGGAGAACACCATGAAGCATCTGATACACAGGGTGTTCACACTCTGAGCACCAAACCAAAGTTATGTTTGTTTAAATGGAACGCCCCACATTTGTTTACATATGTATGTTTTTGAATTCCCAATAAAATTTTTATGAAAGATGGTGTACTACACGATAAGGTTTAGAGCTTTAGAGTGAGCGATTTTAAGATATTACCATTTTAGTGCCAGTGTGGACCCAACTTTGAGGAGCTGATGATATCTACTGGTCGAAGCTATTTAGGATATCTTTATTGGACTAGGTTCACAGACTGCTGTATTTGTAAAATTCTTGAGTGCTTTTGTCACAAAACTTAATATCATACAGGTGGACAGCTTACGCAATATGCATTTTTCCTTAAAAATTTTAAACCCCATATATTATTTCCATATTTGAAAGACAATTTACTAAGCTTTTGATTGATGTAGATATTGTTAGGTCTGCGACTGACAGTTTCGGTAGAATTGAAAATTGAACTTTAAAAAGTATTAATTTGACCGATAGTTTATTCGTTTCTCCCATATTTTGGCGCCCAAAACACATAATATGATTTCCATTTTGATTCTCAAAGTTGACTTCACATTGAAACAACAAATTTCATCTCCTGATTGCTTCTTCATGGTCATATTCTTAAATAAATGGTAACCTGGGTATAAATTGAAACAAGGAGTGCCTTGGAAGAAAACCGTCCTTTCAAAAAGTAATATTATTGCAATGAGACTTCTTGTGCCGGTATAAACTCTGTTCACTAAATTTTCTGCAAAAACAAAGTATAAGCATTTTTTGTGTTTTGGGTGGCAAAATGGGGGAAGTTCCCCAAAAATGGTACAAAATTACGGCAAAAATCTCAATTCTTAAGGTTCAATGTTTATTTCTGCCTAAATTATCAGTCACAGACCTGCCAATATTTGCATCAATCAAAAGCTTAATAAACTGGCTATCAAACCTGCAAATAATATAGAGGGTGTTCCATTTAAAATTTTTGAGAAAAGCTCCATTTTCCGCCAGTTGGCCACGCTGTACAATATGAACTACCTTGAAAAAAGTGTTAATGGATTTTACAAATAGAGTGTCCTCTGAACATAGTCCAATAAAAAAATCATCGTTAGCTTTGACCAGCAGGCGTCAGTAGCACCACAAATTTGGATTCACACTAGTACTAAAATGGCCATATCTTAACATCGCTTACTCTAAGCCCCACCGTGTAGCATGAAATATTATGTGGAAGACAAATATGTAAACAAATGTGGAGCATTCCATTAAAAAAAACATAACATTGGTTTGGTACGTAGCACGTTAACATGACGAGCTTTTTTTCAAAGCGCAACAAGTCCGTTTTTTCAAAAATTTACCTAAAAATGGCTCTGCCCACATTAGCACGTGGGGAATCTAACGGTGAATTGCTTTTCTTTCAAATCGCAACAATCCCATATAAAACATACAAGCAATATTGTCAACTATTTCTAACAAAACGTAACAAGTCCACAAACTTTAGTTTACAAAGTGAAACAAGTCCAGTTAGGTATACCTATAGAGTTTCTGACTCATTTCCTAGATTTTTATTTTTTAGTTCTGATTTTGTGTGTGTGCATATATTACATAACAAGCATGGAAAGTGAATAATATCATGCGAGCTGAGAATTTTTACACACGAGACGTTAGCCGAGTATTTTGAAATATTGCGTGCCCATATTACAGACAACAGATTATTGCGCGCAGAGGAAGAACCGTGTCTTTGTGTGGAACCGGAGGAAGAAATCAAAGTGTAATTTTTGGCTGCTTTGTTCAATCATCTTTTTCTTTATTAAAGCATTTCCAGATTAACTGGTTTTAATAAAGTCTCTCTTCAAACTGAAACATGTCCCATTTTTTTGCAATATGCAACAAGTCCAAGTCTTTTTATTTCTTTTTTAACAAAATACTTGAGGTAGATTTTAAGAACCACAAGCAAATAACATTTTAGATGGATACAAATAACACTGAAAAAGAAAATTATGACTTCCTACATGTACGACAGCTATAACTGTTTTTTACAAATTTCTCAGAAATTATTTATAGGTACATGTTCCGTTTTGAAAAAAGCTCCTCACATATGTATGCATCAAAATAATTTTGCCAGGAGCTTCGTGGGATTCTCCACACACGCGTAAAATTTCACGTTGATATCTTGAACAGAATCAGAGATATGGACCGACTACGCACTACTGGCCCACCCTGTATACAAACTGTAGTTTATATATTTTAGTGCTGTAAGGATCCATAAATTTTGACGAATACGGATCCGTTTAGAAAAAACCCGGATCCGGATATATCCGGATCCGGATTTTATTATAAGATCCGGATCCGGATATCGGATCTCGGGATTACGATCTTGGATCTGGATCTTGGATTCGGATCGTGGTGTCAGATCCGGATCTCGCTATCATGTTCTGAAAATTACGTTGTTTTCTGAAGACAGTATTATACTGTTATTACTTAATAAAAATGAAGAAAATAGAAAGTGCATTAGGAAATAGGTATAATAGAGAGATAAAATTTGCAACAAAAAATTTTATTTCATTCTAACAACAAAAATATGCACATGTATCCTAATATTGTCTTAAAAAATATATGTACCTTAAATATATTAAAAGGGCCTATACACGATCAGTATGGGTGGCCAAGAAATCAGGCTCACCCCTATAACATTTTTGTTCCTTAAGGTACCTATTAATTTGAAATTTGGTGTGCTTTAGCCAAAACATTTAACTTAAATAATTTTTAACTGAAAATTAGAGTTTGTATCTAGACAGCAATGATTCAAAGAAAAACGTCAATTTGGGATTCAAATCATCAACTAAATTTAAAATTTCGAAAGTTTGGGAATAAGAATTTTTTAAATGGAACCAGGATGGCTCATGGTAGTACATATTGCAATAAAGCATTTTTTTACATTTTGATACAAAACGGGACGTTATTATTTCATAAATAAATCCCAAAATATCTGCCAAACAACAATAAAAAACGCACCCAAAATTACACCGCTATTATTTATGTGATCGATAGAAAAAGCCGCCACAAAGCTGATACAGCCACCGACCAAAAAGTCTGCTATCCTTTGTTCTTTGATGAAGCTTCTAATGCCGACTCTACCCGCTAGAACTCAAATAAGGGAATAACAGCACCAGCCCAGCGAAAAGGATTCCAAATCCGAGATTCGGCTCCAAAATCCTGCTCCAAGATCCGGATCCGAGATCCGGCTCCAAGATGCGGATCCGAGATTCGACTCCAATATCCGAATATCGCTTACCTAAATCCGGATCGATTCGAATAAGGATTTCGCAGTCTGATAAATCCGGATCAGATCCGAAAACATCCGAAAACATAGCAACGTCCGGCATAAACGATTCGCATCGCAAACTGGAACATCACTTTTGGAATTTATAGTACATATAATTTTTTAAGACAATATTAGGATACAAGTGCATATTTGTTTTTAGAATGAAATTACACTTTCTATTTTCTTCATTTTTATTAAGTAACTATACTGTCTTCAGAAAATAACGTAATTTTCAGAACCAGATAGCGAGATCCGGATTCGACACCACGATAAGAATCCAAGATCCGGATTCAAGATATTAATCCAGAGATCCGATATCCGGATCTTATAATATATCCGGATCCGGATATATCCGGATTTTTTCTAAACGGATTCGGATCCGTCAAAATTTATGGATCCGTACAGCACTAGTTAACGGCTTGGCCTACTTTCTTGTAACACCCTGTATTATGGGAAAAGTTACTCGTTGCTGTTACAATATTAGCCATTTTCCAGTGTCTAACCATATCGTTTACCTACAAATGGCGAAAATGCCAGCTGATGCGTAATTTCAATATTTACGCCCGGGAGCATGATCTATTGAAGGCTCTCCCACTAAGGCGGTAACAATTAATTTTCTTTAGTAATACGGGCACATCTTTACAAATGAAAATATTTTACTCTTCGCATATGTTTTAATATGTTACTCTGCCTAATTGTTATATTCAACTTATCTATGTTCATTTACAAGCACCAACTTTCACGTTGAATAAAAACTTTCTAAGAAAGCGACAATAAAAAAATTTTCGTGTTATGAATTATGGATTAGATGAGTTATACGTAGATAACAAAGCCCCATATATTTTGTATTCGCGCGTTGCAAAACTGTTTGTATTACTTTGTCTTGTAAATATTCTCTGAAAGCATGATTTTCTATCTGTAGGAAAAACGGGTTCTTTTCTGGGGATAAAAAGAGAGACGAACAATTTCAACTGGTACTCTATTTTGCCTTGTGGTTATTACATTTTTGCCCACTGGTGTGCGGCAAATTGCTCGAAAACAATTTCCCGAAAGAAAATTGCTAGACATTAATTGCTCGAAAAGTTGTTCCTCGAATGGGAAGTTCCTCGAAAGCCAAGTTGCTCGAATAACAATTTCTCGAAAAGAGAATTCCTCGAAGTAATGAAATAATAGTATATTGTAACACAAGTGAGGGAAAGGGCTTCATTGCACAACGAGTACTAATACCTAGGTACCGTATGTTTTTATCAAAATTACTAATTCTGGCTATTTCTACAAAAAATAAGTTATTAATATTGTGTGACATACCTTTAATATATAGTAATGAAATTAAATTTATATTTTCTTTTTGTTTTTTAATATCGGTATTATTATTGTACAGGGTGTCCTATTTTCGTTGTGATTTGGGGGTTCCTCATAGAAGCAACAGAGATAGAGCCTCGGGGTTGTCACGAATCTAAGCTACGTTTAAGGGTTTACGCGCAGCCGATAAATGGCATTTTCTCACTAAATTTTGTTTAGGAACACATTTAGCTAAGGGTAAACTGTAGTTAGTTAATAAAGTGATGTTAGGTGCGTTTACGCGAATGTCGACCACTGTTAACATCGATGCTACGAAGCTTCGCGTAAACACCTCCCCATCACAATGCATAATTATAGGTATTTATTGCAGGGCGGCGCCGGTGCGTGGTGGCGGCTCGTTTGCCAGGGTTTGGGTTTTTCCCTTAGTTGTAATCATCGCCATTAGTTTTATTTATTTATGACCATTTTATTGGAATACTTAGGAACTTGGAAATTCTTAGAATATGTTCTAAAACAGACAATAATAAACTGAAAATATGAAACCTTTTTTTGAGAAACTCCTCACAGACTCTGTTATCCCCGGTGTAGTGCAGAATTCATGGCAAAGGATTAGTGCCCATGTATACGTTGCGGAATTCGATGCCGCCCCTACTTAACAGCTCCACATTTATTGTCTATAGGGTTGAGCGCCGAATTGGTCTGTACCCACCCACCCACTTATAAATAACAATTTCTTTCCCAAATTTTCAGTTCAATACAGGCATCTGCACGGTATCGGTAACAATATGGAATTTATTAAAAGTGAAAAGGGCAAAAACAAATTATTAATCGAAGGGTATTTGTTTATTAGAAATAAAACTATTGATAATAAAACTTATTGGAAGTGTGAAGTTTCTAAAAAATTAAAGTGTTCCGCTCGAGTGACAACAATCGATAACAATATAACAAAAATTAATAATGTGCACAATCACATAGCTGACGCCGCATGTGCAGGCGCTGCAAGAGTTTATAATGCCATTAAAAAATGCAAAATCAATTAGATACGCCACAGTTTCTCATATCTACTGCATCAGTAGCACATCGACGGCGTTACGACAAAAACGCGTAAGCGACAAAAATCTGAAAATGAGATTATTTTAGCAAACGAGTCGTAAGAGACATGCCTTTCGGCTAATACTACCGTTGAATCCACCAAAAATTCGAGAGTCGTGAAAATTTGAGTTCAAGTGGTGTAAGCGACAATTTCAGTTGTAATAAAGTGAGGTTATAAAAGTAGTAACCGCCAAGATCTCACAGTGGCACGTGCTGTTACGCCAAACGTCATTAATTAGACGCCCTGACCAGGTATGGGTTCTGAACTATTATTAATCTTAAAACTATTGTGGCAAGGCTTCGATTGCATAGTTTTCGGCATTTAGAGTTAATAATAATTGGAGAAAACCCTCGAAAACAGATTTTGTCGTTTACGCCTTCTAGATGCAGTAACTTTTGGTGGGCTTAAACGCCATTTCCCCATGCGTAACGTATGCAATGTTTGAGTGTGTTTTTTAAAATTAGGTACCTATGCTAAAATGTTTGAACAAATTGATTAGAAGGCTACTTTAATTTTTAAATATCAGTGTACATTAATTATAGATTCAACAGGTTTCCCCAAATTTGACTTTGAATTTTCGTCTCAATACGTCGCTTACGCCTGTTGTTTTTTTCCTTTTCTTAGATGTCTCGTGGCCAAAAAATGTTACTTAGGTTAAAATTTTCGTTTTGTTTTTCGTTTATTTTTAAATATAGTATTTTCCGTCGGTTTCTTTAAATGTTGTATAATAAAAATTTATAGTTAATATTTTAAGAGTTAAATTTCAAAATTTTCAGTTTGTTTCTTGTCTTTTATTATTCTTAAATAAAGCATTTTTCTTAAAATATGGATTTTGTGAATTTTCTATTGTTTATTAGAGGGCGTATATACCGATTATCAAAATATTTCACGAGAAATGTGAGGGCGTATGCGAGACTCAAACGCCTCCTTAAAACAAAAAAAAATGACTTCAAGAGGCTTATGCACCACAAAAGAAGGCGTAATCACCAAATGCAAAATGAAAAAGGCATAAGTGACAAAAATGCGAATAAAAATGAGACCAAGTGGTAAATACACATTCTTTAACTACTATAAACACTATTACTAATTTTATAACTAATTAATAAATTTAAATTTGCTTCTTAGGCAACCTTTTTTAAGGTTTTTATCAATTTTTTGGTCTCCTGAAAAAATTTCACAAAAGCCGCTTACGCCTTTTTGTCGTGACGCCGTCGACATATATCTTATTCTTTTAGGGAAACTTTGGTTTATATCACTTATTAGACCTGTTATATGATGTATTATGGTTGCTCTCATTTTCATATTTCCTCCTTTTATCAATCAAGTTGGTAACCATCCAATCTAGTGACTTTTCATTTCCATATGTTTAGTTTAGGATTTTCTCTGTCACTTGTCATATTTCGACCGTTTTTTCGGTTTTCCGGAATAAAAGTTAGGTTAGATTAATTTTAAAATTTGACGTGCGTGCGTCTTGACCTACTTTCCTAAAAGTTTTATTTATACAATTTGTCGTAATTTTTGTTTAATATAGTGTCTATTGCATTGTCTTGGCTGACTAGTTTACAGTGGATTATTTTGTAAAGTTATATTAGTTTACCACCTGTTTGATGTTAGTGGATTATAAGTTTTGTGTCCATGTTTTCATCCGGACGTTTTTCTTGTCCTTTCTGGATGGGCTTAGCTCGTCTTGCGTTATGTGTGTAAGATCTTCCACATCACTGTAAGTCTATATCAATTTTAGATTGTTAGTTCCTGTTTTGACTTTTGCATTGTTTATATTTGCTAGATTTCCTGTGGAAGGATTTAACTAAATCCGAAAGCTTGAATAAGTGGTAAAGGGAGTTTCATTTCCTCAATCCTTTGGCTGCATCCCCGTGCTCTTAATTATTTATCAACTAGACAGCCGTGTCTGTCGTCAACTTTATTCCATGAAGAAACGCAACCCATAATTTAATATTTTGAGGACACGCGGATCGGTCGCCCAAATCGAAGACATCGGCGCCCACCTCGGTTGATAAATATACATAGAAGTACAACTTTTTAAATTAATGCTGTCTGCACATAACATGTAATATAAGCGATATGATTTCCGACTAACATATCTAACGCGTGTTGTAGGCATGTACCCATATATCCGTTTGTTTGCTCAGTCCAGTTCTTAAATTTTGTTAAAATGTGTATGACTGCGTATGTGCATATTCCCGATCGCCACTTCATTTAACCATAAAGTATTTCCTGTTATTTCACGGAAAGTTTACTTAAATTTGCCCAAGCCCTGCCAACGCGCAGGGTAGCTCTATCCTTGTCGCACATTATCACGTCGGCTGCGAAGCAGAACTGGATTCGCAGCGCTACGTGTGCGTTAATTCTGCAGTATAGTAAATGAAATAAAAATAAATTTCTTCACTCAAATTTTATTTTGGTCTGTTTTATGTTGCCAGAAAGTGGAAAGTGTTCTCCCAGTTCTGTCTTTATTATCTGCATATGTCGTAGTTGTAAAAAGTGCGTTTCTATTATTATGTATTGTACCTACTACCTACTTACCTACAGATCATGTACCACCAAGGAAATAAGTAGGCAGACAAGTATACGTAGATTAATTATGCGTAGATTAAATTAAGTGAAGATTTTGGGTCTAGGAAAAATAAAAACTATTAATTTGGTTCAATTGAATAATGATATACCTACCATATCAACTACAAGTGCCAAAAATGTTAATCTGTTTTATAATCTCGTTTGAAATATTTAGAACAAAAATATTACAATTTTAAGTCAAAAAGCATCATTAAAATCTCGTTCTTCGAAAGTACATACGAATTAATTTATTATGCTATCCGTTTTTAAGAAATGAAAATTAGCAAACTTCATGTACGCACCGTGGCCATATGAAAGCCGGTTTTATTCGAAAAAAATTAAAATTTGAAAACAATTACAAGAATGCTCAAATGCCTCTTTACTGTGAATCACACGTGGATTAACTAAAATATTAATTTCGTACAGAATGGGGGATATCAAAAGTACCTACCTAAAACAACTTTGTAGAAGTCTGCTATACCGATCCTCTACAAAATTTCGAAAAATGTTATTGCATGTTATTATTTATAAAATTAGTAATAAGAAGTAACAAACTAAAACTCTTATTTTTCTAATTATATTATCTTAGTCGCATTAAATAAAACGTCATTTATCAAACAGAGAAATGTATAAAATAGAGTTATTCTGCAAGATGTGCCACTATTAAATCAATTTTTGGTACTGCTATCGGGAAGAAATTTATGAATATTTTAAAAACATAAATATTCGATTCTTGCGAAAATTGGCATGTATGCATACCATTACAAAAGTAAATTGTAACACAAGTGAGGAAATGGCTTCATTACAAAAATAATGTTAGGTAGGTATACCTAGGTAGGTACAGGTACCTAATAAATAATTACATATTTCAAATCTTAAGTATTTAAGTTGGACATAACTTTTATGTTGTAAATAGCTTAATAGAATATAAAACTTAATAGAATATATAACACATGTAATGGCAATAGACAAAAAGTAGATATATTAGATAAATAGGTACCTATTATTCACCACTTACCATTCTTAAAGTTTATTTTATCATCTCGTCGACAAGCTACAATTCATTGCTTTGCCCAGTTCGCTAATCTTTGGAAACTTGAAGTAAGTACTTCATATACCTTTATATACCTTCGCCTAGTTGGTGATTTATACAACACATTAGGTCCAAATTGAGCCGGATACAGAATAAATCTGGGATTATTAATTAGGAAACCTGAGTTGAAGAAAATTTGAAACGGCGGCAGGCGTTTTGCTTATCTTAGCACGGAGGAACCAACCTTTTGTCTTGCAGTGGAAATTCCCACGCTTCACTACAACACAACCAGGCATTTTAACTTAATGTTACACAATTTTTTTCATAGCATAAATTGCAAATAATGCTTAAACGAATAATACAAAAAACTAACAACACTACGTCATTGCGTTCGCCCAGCACGGAAATGTGTTTCCCCCAAATCTCTGCTTCGCACTCTACGCGTCTTGCGCGAGTGGGACAAAATTGGGCTGCCTATCGAGCATACTTTTTATTTCCCAGTACTCAGTCTTGCAAATATATAAGTATAACTGAGAATGCAGAACTTACGTCAACAATTTTCTTCTTATTAACAACCTCTAACAAGTTGATATTCTACCAAAAGTAATAGCTTCAGAAAATAAAACTCATAATTTAGTGGAAAAATTTAGTTATCGATGGAAAAACAACTTCATTAAGGAGTAATTTTACAAGAATAATTAGTTTTATTTCGTTTAGTAGAAATCAATCAAACACCCATAATTTGTACCAGTAGAAACTGCCAAAAATAGTTTAGTTCAAAATTGTATTTGCCGCCTCAGGAAATTATAATTTCGAAATTGAAAAACAAAAAACATTAATTGAATAATAACAACTATGTAATTACAAACCAAACGGAACCAACATATATTCGTAAATATGTTTTTCCAAGGCCTACTAAATTGTTGTTAAAAACAATAGAATTTAATTTTTTTAAACTATTTGTGCTGGAATAATATCCATTTGTCATAGGTTGCTATTCTCAGCAAAAAAATAAGCTATTTAATGACATGATAATCCAATATGATCTCCATAAGAAAAAACAAACCTGATGATGACTTCAAGTGTATGAAACGTCGGAGACAATTTTAGGGCAGTGTAAAATATGCTGGTTAAACAACCATTTAAACCTGGTTTTACAAATCATCAAGATGTTAATAAATAACGTAGTTCTTAACAAAAAAAACATTCCAAATTTTTCCTTTTTTCAAATATCTGGGAAACCAACAGAGCGAAGTCGATTTTTGTTAGAGCATATTAAAGAGCACAAAATTGTAAAACCTATTTAAACACGTTTATATCTTTAAAGATAAGTGAGGTAGCAATGTTGTCGAGGCTTATCTGGGAACACTGAAAGTTTACTTAAATTTGCAGATCTTTTTATTTCTCAGCTTTACAAATATACAGTGAGTAAAAAGTCTGGAACTAATTCTATAAAAAATTCAGGAATCATTTCTGGAAAAAAACGCTCGGACACGTCAACCTAATTTTTTTAAGTGCATCTTTTTTGATAATTGTCGTTATTTTTTTCGATGGTCTTTTGATTTCGTACTGTGACGCTTCAATGCAAAATTTATTTTAACTGGTCAAATTTGACACCCTAAGCGTTGACTGATTATTGGGTAGACGCACAAGTATACGGCTGTAAATGATGCCTGCAAGACGTATCGGTCGCTAGGATTTCTCGCGTCGTCCACCTAGCGGTGGTTGTAAGCATTTAATAATATGAATAGTATTGAATAGCATTGGTAACACGGTAGTTATCTAGAATCATATCCCAAACAAGATGCCGGGACACCTGCGATCGGCTGCTTTGATGTATGGAAGCCAGTTTGCAGCTGGGCAGATCATCAAGGACCGTATGTAAAAATTTTGAGGGCACCACAGAATTGAATCAAATTTTATTTTTACTTTGGAAACATCACAAATATAAACAACTATTAAAGGTATTCTGTTATTAATGAATTATTATTAATAAAAACAAACAAAAGTAAAATAAGTAAATAATATCTAACAGAACTCGACTCAACACAGTTTTGGAAATGTGTATAAAATCTAATATTAAAATTTGTGCTGTTATAAAATACAAGTTCTCATACTGCACATGTATTGCACTTAATATGAAATTTTCATTTACACATAAAAGTTACGTACCCACTTACACTTTCTTATAAGTATGTATACGAATAAGATTTGTTTTTCTGAAAAAAAAATTTAAGAATGTTTCCAAATTATGAGTTTTCGGTTTCTGGTTGAAATTATAAAGTGAGTTGTTGCTTGCCCCTCCCTGACCATTAAGATTTCATAAACAGGAGCCCGCCCCCAGAAATTTTATTCAGACGCATCCGCCCGAGTCCCGCATTACACAATACCAGTAAAATAACGTTTAAGTAATTCGTTATTGAAAGACACAGGCAACAATCTCGGTGGGTGTTCAGGTATAGTACAGAGCTGCCATATTGTTCTACGGCTGCACGAGTTCTGCGCCCGCAAGGGTCCGCGTTTTTTGCTTGTTTCTACATCATCTTTTTGCCAAAAAATGCGTGTGTCTGGTTCGAAAGGGCAAGTGAAGGGTCTTTTTTTAAAAAGCGTTCTCTCAGCTTTAGTTTTTTTACACTTCCAAAACACAAGGATTCTGTCGGGCGTCGGGACTGGGGCGGATGCGTCTGAATAAAATTTCTGCAGCCCGCCCTGGATCTTTGCCATTGATGCAGGCGCTCGGCGCGCCTACCGAAGTAATAATTTATGTTTAAAGCTGTCGGATTACCGCGTTTGGCGGTGTTACAAAAACACCGACTATGCATAACCGCGAACGCGTCTTTGCCAAGTTTTTTTTAAATATCAGTAGACTTGGAACTCAAATCAATATGTTAGAACCAAAATTAGTAGTTTTAATGGCAAATCAGTACGCCTGGCAACACTGGTGACGCCAACCCAGGGAACATTTCTCAAACTAAAAATTAATATTTGTTTGCCATTACTGACCTAGCGATTGTGTTTCCACGGTATGCCGCTGCTTGTGAGAGCGCTGCATATCGGCTAATCGGACGTTTTGAGACACATGATGGCTAAACAGAGCTCTTGAGAGAGATGAACAGAGTTTTGGTATAAAATATTTTCATGGCTGGATGAGGCGCGCTTTAACCAGTGGAGGTTAGACATCTTCCCAATAGTCAATCAACGCCCTAAGCAATGTTCTCCCAGGAATTTCGAATACGGCTTCTGTATTGTTCAGATGGCAATTTGAACATCACCGTTAACTGTAATTTTTAGTTAATGTTATTTTGACAAATTTAAACCGTTTCCAATCAATTAAATTGTCAATATTCCATGGCTAACTCATTTCCTTTGAGTTTTTGTTTTTACTTTAAACTTTCAGTGTTTTTTCTTACATCATTTATTTCTACTAATATGGAATTGTTAAGAAGAGAGTTGTTACCTCGGAACAGACAATAACCATGAGTGAAAGAGAGAGGAGAATGGAAACTGCCCATTTCCAATAGGAAAATCTGTAAGATGCCTATAACAGAATATGAGGTCTGCACAGATCTTCAAAACAGCTGCAGATGTTAAGATCGCTTGATATTGTTTTGTGTGCGACTGTTATAAATTTATAAGCCATCTTTTTTAACAGTAAAGCCTTCTTTATATTCAAATGGTGTATAAATACTCAAAATAGACCAAAACAGTTGAAAATAGCAAGTAACGGCAGAAGCAGATATTAAATTTTTTTTGAGAAATTTCAACAGCCTGTATTTCATTTAGTTTCCATTTTTGGACATTATGTTCATTAGGGATTTTCTCAATATTTTTAAGTTTTCTATCTACCTTCGAAGTTTGTTACACTCGTTATAGATTACCCTCTGTATTTGCCGGACCGCATTACACTTCAATACTGCAAAACTACTCACTGTTTGAATTGATTTCGTGCAGTAACAACATTATTAAAATTATTATTATTATTATTAAAATTATTCAATAATGCCGAAAGTGAATAAGATGTCGCTCAAGAAGACGAATAATGGTGTTGTGATTCTGGAACATCGAAGTAAGTTTAAATTACTTTTATATCGATGTATAATTCTATTTAATTTGTTTATTTCTATTTCATTTTTGCTGTGTTTCCAGTCGCAGACAATGTCGGTTTCGTTCTGAGGAGCCAGCCTCCTCAGCACTCGGGTAAGTGCAAAATATTTGTTATTGTATAATTTTATTTTCTATACAAGTAATTATTATTTTTAGGCAGTCGAATCTGAAGCCGCCGCTCCTACTCTTCCTCCACTTCTGCACTTAGCACCTGGAGATGAAGGCAAGTTTTTCTATTGCTACAAGTTGTATATCACATTTTATACTAAAAATTATTTCTTATAGCCTCAAATCCAGATTTCAAAGCGTTGCTGAGGATCTAATGACACCTCAGCCTGCTATCGCTGCTACTGTTGCTTCGGAGGAGATCTTCATTGATCTCGTCTCCGAAGCGGAAGACTTCGCCGGGACTCCGGCAGCAGCAGCTCCAATGCCACCAGCAGTGTATTAAAGAACACGAATAATAATAACCAAATGCAGATAATCGACATTTAACAAATTTAGGATGCTAAGGTTGGTTTATTCTAATGTACAGAAAAGATTGCAACACTAAATACGCCGTAGGGGTTGAGCTATAGTTTTTCCCTGTTGAGGAAATCTTTTTTAAAATTCATATTTCTAATTTGCACCAAACTAGTTTTTTCCCTATTTGAGTACCAGTGGTGTACCGGTGTTCTGTAAAAGTCGTATCATCAGATTTGCCTTGGGTTTGAGATACACTCACGCCCATTTGCAATGCAGTTCTAAAATTCCAGTTCTTAACTGTTTCAACCCAGATTCTTATCTGTAGGATAAAGGGTGACTTTGCACTATTGCGCGAATGTCCAGTATCTGATGCTTCCAATAAAATTATCTCTAAATTCTGTCCCCTTTACTCCGGCCCTTATACGATTTCCGCAATACCTTTTCCCAATGTCTACACACTCATGGATCCGACTACTGGCAGTAAGAAAGGAAATTACAATATCAACAATTTGAAATTTTATTATCAACCGATTTATTAATACCCTTCTGTTTTCCTGTGACTGGGACCCGCATTCCCGAAGGATGATGCCGAAACCCACAGCTGACTGACGGAACGGCAGTCTGCCCGCTGTCCACCACTGCACCAACCAGAGACAGGGAAAGAGAGAGAGAAAGAGAGAGAGCACCATGTACATCCAATCATCAAAAAGTATATCAGTCTCCATAACGCCAGAAAAGCATCTCTTCACATCAACACCATAAGAGGAAGTCGCTTTTGGTCCTCCTGCTTCACATCTGACCATAAACACTTGGGGGTGTCTGTAATGATCCGGCTCTAGGGATCACAATACCACGACCTCGAGGGTGGAAGCCAGACGTAAACACAGTTGAGAATGCAGTGAAAAAACAAATACTAGACCAGCGTAGAGGAATTAACCCGCAAACTAAGAAAAACGGACGCATTTTTAAGGACATTCTTGGTTTAACTACCGAACAGCGTTCACGCACATATTTAGAAACATTGTAATTTAACTTTTCTTTGTTGTTCAATTTGTGAGTGGTAAATTGTGCTTCACAAGGTAGGAACTTTTATTTTATTTGTAATTTCTAGGTGTAGTATCAAACAATGTTTTTATTCTTTCATTTACTTATTTTTTATGTCAAATTTACGGATTATTGAATTATTGCAGTTTTGACTCTTTCGTTCATTTAAATTTGTGGCTAATCAATTTATAATGTAACTTAACGTTTATTTTATTTTCATTCTGCTTTTACTTGTTATACTCATTAACAATAATTCCATCTTTGGTTGTTGATTTTAAATTCATCATTATTTGAGAAATATGTACTTTTGTCGTGACCGAATTATTTAGTGATTGTGCATGATACTTACATCATAATCCGACCAGAGGATGTGTGAATGCGCCTTGTTGTTGTAAACTAACATTTTCCACCGTGGAGTGCAAAATGCACTGAACTGCAAAAGCAGGCCCTTGATTAGCGGTATCCGATGACCCGGGTTGCCCCCTTTATTAACACATTTCTTCTGTTTTAAATGTAAAAGTGTGTGTTTTGAGGTGAAACGCCCTCTCCCCCCTTACCACAATTTACTCTGTCTCTGGTAATGGATTGCGGTGGCGGTTTTATGCACGCTACTATTATTCGTTTGCGGCATTATTTTCTTCAATAACAATTGTAATAAAGTGGTTTTGTCAACTTCCATTCTTTAATTTATAACACCTGCATTCTCACCCCTTTGTGGCAACTCTTTGTATTCGAACTGCTAATTTAATATAAACACAACGTAGGTAAAGACGATCACGCGGCTCTTAGGTATTTTTGGTAATTTGAGATTTTTTTGTTTATCTGCGTTTTTTTTGGTTTGATTCATTTTAATGGGAAATTATTCAGATTTGGGCAAAATTTATATTACTTTTATTAATTATTAGGGAGTTGGGGGGTGGGGATAATTACAATATACAATTAAATTTTATTTTTCATTACGTGAACTATTAGGATAATAATATATGTTGAAATTTGTGCAATTTGTTATATTTAAATTTGGAGTCTTTACTTCCATTGCAAAATTCCGATTAGCAGTTGAATTATTAGTTTCCCCGAATTGTGAAATTTTTTGACATGTGTCCATTTTATTCTTCATGGAATTATCAATGTAGCCTTCTGCGACTGCAGTCGACTTCCATCCCCCGTGTCTTTTTAGGGCTGTGATGTCACCTCCTGCATCCACTAGCAGGGTTGCCGAAGATCTACGGAAAGAGTGTCCTGTGTACATTTCTGGGTTTGGAAGATTTAAGAAAGTGGAAATTTGTTTCCCCATCGCTGAAAACTTATTGATGCCAATTTTCTGACTGGTGCACTTTCCCTTTTGATAGTAATTGTTTAAAAAGAAGGAGGAACACTGGAGATCCGGTGGACGCAGAGAGATGTATTTTTTCACAATTGCATAGAAATTTCCTGTTATTGTAAAGTTGCGAACTACTTTGGTTTTTGTATTGGGCACATTTACTAATATTGCTGATGTAAGATCTTGAAGATTCCCAATATTAATTGCTTTTAATTCATTACACCTACAGGCTCCCATAATACCCATAATTAGTGCCACCTTAAATAAAAGAAAATATTGAGCTATCAGTAATATTATGGATAATTTAATTTTTACCTTTGTAGCAAGATATTCTTGGTCATCCTGTATATAGCGAAAAGTTCCAAATTCAATTTCACTACGCGATGTTCCCTTAAAGCGGCTTTACAAAGTACGATTACAACATTTTTAATTTCATCCGTAAAATCCCTGAGAATTATGTGATGATTATTGCACCTAACTCTGTAGTTGGCTATTCTGTTTCTGAAAGCGCTGATCATAACCATAGAGTAAATATAATTTAGAGTGTTATCTGTCCATTTCACACAAACAATGTCATGTAGTTCTGTTCCCCTCCAGATGTGGCGCTGTAGTTAAAACTAGCGCGAAATTTAAATAGCAAGTTTATTATTTTCTGGTCAATTAGTTTTTAAAAATTAATGTTGCCAATTATTGCCATTTTTATATGATACCAAAAAAGTAAATCATATGAAAATGGTAAATATTGACACATTAATTAGTATTATAATAAGTTGCAGGTAGGTTTATAAATGTAAACACAAAAATTGAACGCAAATATTTCTTTATACCTCAATTCCAATACAATTTCATAAATAAAATAGCTGAAAACTAGGTATGCATTTACTTTTATAGAATGTGTTTAAAACAAATACTTATTTCATAGAGACTGTGACTCAGCACATGATTAGAGTCTGTAAAGTTAGTAATTGGGCCTGCCGTTTGAAATAAGCTGCACGAAAAGCAGCTGAAATTATTATTCAACGTAATTTAAAAGGTTAAAAAACGCATAAAGCAATAAACAATGGGTGCTAATATTTCATGATTCGAGCTGATGCCACAAACTTGCTTGTGAGAGCCTTCAGATAATAACAGAAACATTGTGTCAATGTCTTACTAATCCAACCACTAACTTTACAAACTATTTTATGTTTTATACAATAAAGCTACAATTACATCTAATTAAACACTTAAAATCTCACATTCTACAGGGTGATTCAGAAATGGTGAATCAAACGAAAATAGTAGATTCCCCATGCGAAAATAAGACAAAGAGTCTAATATACCCCTGTCCGATGTTGTACCCCTGAGGAGATATAGCCCTCCAAAGTGTTCCCTTAAATTTCGATAAAAATTCATTTCTCAGAAACTATATGACTTACAAGGTTCCAATTTGGTACACAATTTAGGAACTTTATAAACCATAACTGATGTGAAGTTGAAGTTAATTGAAGTAATGCAAGGTGTTTATTCGGGGTGGGTCACCCTTAAAATTTCATTGAACTATTTAATCCATTAATTAATTTGAAAAAATGTTATGGCATTTCATGCAAAATTTCATTTTCAAACTTTTTTTACTCCTAGTACTTTTCACTAAATTGAATAGTTTTTGAGAAAAACGAAAATAACTTGAGTAAGATTTGAATTATTTTACTTAAAAATTAATCGAAACGTTCACTAGCAGGCTATGATAAAGAGGCAATTTTTAATAAATTTTAATATTTTTACATAACGAGTATTACAGAGTTTTTAATAAATATCAATTAGAGTAATTGCTCAAATTGTTGTCCATGAGCCTACTAGTGAACGTTTCGATTAATTTTTAAGTAAAATTCAAATCTTACTTAAGTAATTTTCGTTTTTCTCAAAAACTATTCATTTTAGTGAAAAGTACTAGGAGTAAAAAAAATTTGAAGATGAAATTTTGCATGAAATGCCACAAAACTTTTGCAAATTAATTAATGGATTAAATAGTTTTAAGAAATTTTAGGGGTGACCCACCCCGAACAAACACCTTGCATTACTTCAATTAACTTCAACTTCACATCAGTTATGGTTTATAAAGTTTTTAAATTGTGTACCAAATTGGAACCTTGTAAGTCATATAGTTTCTGAGAAATTAATTTTTAGTGAAATTTAAGGGGATACTTTGGAGTGCTATATCTCCTCAGGGGTACAACTTCGGACAGGGGTATACTAGACTCTTTGTCTTATTTTCGCATGGGGAATCTACCATTTTAGTTTGATTCACCATTTCTGAATCAACCTGTATACTAATAGACACCAAGATCCCATGTATTTGGCATTATGTACCTTATTTCTAACATAAAAGACGTGAATTTTTCTTCTCTTTTTCTATCTAATTTGTTCGTGTTGTCATCTCTCTTTTGACTAAAAATCAAAATTATTTTTTAAACGCCAAATCACCTTGCCATTTGAATTTTTATTTTGTTTACGTGAGTAAAACATCAATTATCGCTACTCAAGTTTTGCCTATGAATTTCTGTTACTTAATAATAATTTATTTTAATAGTTATTTGACTAAAGAAATTACACGTACATATTTTGAAATATTCCTAAGAATACTGTAACTTAGATACTCGATGCGCACTCTCCTAAGATTTAATTTTCACGTATCTAATTGGACAACAAACACTGGACAACTCGGAAACTTGTGAAATCAAAAGGTTACCCAGTTAATGTCAAATGTGGCTTTTGTCTTAAAATGCCTGGCGGGGTATTTGCCCGAGGAGTAGTTGTTCGAACGGTCCAGTACCACTAATTAAAATAGATGCAAAATCTATTATTGCGTGCTTCAAACTACGACAGAAATATTTTCTTGCCATACTCATGTTTTCAGCGGTATTAAAGTGTACCTTGGTATCTATAGAAATAGAACGTCTTAAAATATAATTTTTCTAATTTTGACATGTAAAGTTACACATTTCAAAACTGATTGAAGTTAAGAAATGTTGCATTTTACATAATGAAATACTTTACGTAACTAGTAACTTACTTAATGAACTATTTGCCAAAATACGAAAAAATCTTGCATGATAACATGTTAGGATAGCGATTATGAGGTGTAGAGTCTGTAAAGTTAGAGACTGGGCCCGGACAAGATGGTGGCTGCGCGAAAATGTAGCGGGAAATATGATTTTGACAGAAACAGTGGCGTACCGGCGTATATGTGAAATTTATAATTTTTTAACAATGAATTCATAAAAGTTACATTCAAAACAGGAAAATTGGCATTTTAAGGCATGAAAAAATCGCGAAACACATTAAGAACTTGAAGAAAGGGGATTTCGTCATACAGATAAATTATAAATGTGACGTTTGGTGTGAGGTTATGTCATTTACGAAATCGGCATGTTTATGTGCAAATAATCTTAATTACATAATTATTATAGTTGAACACAGGTTTTTGAACAAGTTGTTTACTTATGTGACAAAAGAAAATTAGAATAAATCATAAAGGAAGCCGAATAATCCAATTTACTATTTTTCAGCACTGGAGATAAAGAATTGCTAAATAAACTTATTATTCTGTAATTAAAAATTTAGAGAGTTCTATTAACTACCAAAAATAAATAATTGGAATTCACATATATTAAGAACTAAACACCTTCAGAAACCCTTCAAAAAATAAGAATCCTTGGTGCTTGAGGTATGTCATGTCGCACCACAAGGTCTAATGATAGAAAGTCCTGGCATTTGTCCTGCTGGAAGGAGCTTCGGGCAGGACAGCTGGACAGAGCCGCTAGTCCTGCCAGCAGGACATTATTTTTAAATGGGATTGTCCTGTCGACAGTACGTGCGCGACTTCCAGCAGTACGGACTCAAATTTCATAGGCGACGTAACAATTTTGCTATTTATTAAATAAAACAACTGCTGAGAAACATTTTTATTCATTCTCGTACAAAATAACTTGAAAAACATTAAAAATATAACACTGCACCCGCGATACTGATTGTTTTCTGAATCTGCGTAAAATAGGAAATTTAAATCTAATTAAATGAATTGAAAACAATAGGGTTGAAAATACGTCCTGCCAGCAGGACGCTACGTACTGCTGGAAGGACGCTTGGACACTATCAACTAAGAGTTAATCACTTGGTAGTGGTTGTACTCCTAAATCCTCGTCTTCGTCGTCGTCTTCATCATCATCATCATCATCATCACCATCATCTTCAGTTGTGACTTGATATTCTTCTTCACTCTCCTCATCAGATGATCCTGTGTTCACAGTGAACTTCAACGAATCCATTGCATCGTCCATCAGATGCTCTTTCTCCAAGAAAGTTTTTTCCACTTTTTGCACATGGCCACATATACATATCTTTCCACTCTTCTGAGCTAATATTTGAAAATTTTCCACGTGCTAATTCCTCCACATCACCTAATTTAAAAGTAACGTTTCTGCTAGCTACCCAGTTCTTTACAGTGGCCCATATCTTCTCTATAGGGTTCAATTCCGGGTGGTAAGGGGGGAGTCGTAACACTCGGTGACCATGGGCTTCAAGAAGCTCATCCAATTTGTATTTCTTTGGGAATCGATACAAATTTTGTTTGATAAGACCATAAAGCTCAGGTTTTGTATTTGAGCCATCAAAATGTATTTGACGTTCTTCAAGCCACTTCACCATCTCACCTTTTCGGCTCGCAGATGTCAGGTTTTTTCCACCAGGACATTGTGATATGATGCATTGTCAATCACAAGTACACAATTAGGCGGCATGTTGGGCAGTAATTGTTTCTGCACCCATGTCATGAAATTGGCATTATTCATGTCATCGTGGTAATCTCCTGATTTAGAACCTAGAGACAATGTTTGGGCTGATT
Organism: Xestobium rufovillosum; assembly: GCA_963966045.1. Classification (NCBI taxonomy): domain Eukaryota; kingdom Metazoa; phylum Arthropoda; class Insecta; order Coleoptera; family Ptinidae; genus Xestobium; species Xestobium rufovillosum. Next base: position 2,613,269 of record OZ014501.1, read on the forward strand.
ATTGTACATGCCGGAGGTGAAAATGGTTTCATTCCCAATGCGTTGCTCATTTTTCGATCAGGTAACACATACATAAGTAATTTTAATATCAAAATGTAACCAAACATTGTCTCTAGGTTCTAAATCAGGAGATTACCACGATGACATGAATAATGCCAATTTCATGACATGGGTGCAGAAACAATTACTGCCCAACATGCCGCCTAATTGTGTACTTGTGATTGACAATGCATCATATCACAATGTCCTGGTGGAAAAAACCTGACATCTGCGAGCCGAAAAGGTGAGATGGTGAAGTGGCTTGAAGAACGTCAAATACATTTTGATGGCTCAAATACAAAACCTGAGCTTTATGGTCTTATCAAACAAAATTTGTATCGATTCCCAAAGAAATACAAATTGGATGAGCTTCTTGAAGCCCATGGTCACCGAGTGTTACGACTCCCCCCTTACCACCCGGAATTGAACCCTATAGAGAAGATATGGGCCACTGTAAAGAACTGGGTAGCTAGCAGAAACGTTACTTTTAAATTAGGTGATGTGGAGGAATTAGCACGTGGAAAATTTTCAAATATTAGCTCAGAAGAGTGGAAAGATATGTATATGTGGCCATGTGCAAAAAGTGGAAAAAACTTTCTTGGAGAAAGAGCATCTGATGGACGATGCAATGGATTCGTTGAAGTTCACTGTGAACACAGGATCATCTGATGAGGAGAGTGAAGAAGAATATCAAGTCACAACTGAAGATGATGGTGATGATGATGATGATGATGATGAAGACGACGACGAAGACGAGGATTTAGGAGTACAACCACTACCAAGTGATTAACTCTTAGTTGATAGTGTCCAAGCGTCCTTCCAGCAGTACGTAGCGTCCTGCTGGCAGGACGTATTTTCAACCCTATTGTTTTCAATTCATTTAATTAGATTTAAATTTCCTATTTTACGCAGATTCAGAAAACAATCAGTATCGCGGGTGCAGTGTTATATTTTTAATGTTTTTCAAGTTATTTTGTACGAGAATGAATAAAAATGTTTCTCAGCAGTTGTTTTATTTAATAAATAGCAAAATTGTTACGTCGCCTATGAAATTTGAGTCCGTACTGCTGGAAGTCGCGCACGTACTGTCGACAGGACAATCCCATTTAAAAATAATGTCCTGCTGGCAGGACTAGCGGCTCTGTCCAGCTGTCCTGCCCGAAGCTCCTTCCAGCAGGACAAATGCCAGGACTTTCTATCATTAGACCTTGTGGTGCGACATGACATACCTCAAGCACCAAGGATTCTTATTTTTTGAAGGGTTTCTGAAGGTGTTTAGTTCTTAATATATGTGAATTCCAATTATTTATTTTTGGTAGTTAATAGAACTCTCTAAATTTTTAATTACAGAATAATAAGTTTATTTAGCAATTCTTTATCTCCAGTGCTGAAAAATAGTAAATTGGATTATTCGGCTTCCTTTATGATTTATTCTAATTTTCTTTTGTCACATAAGTAAACAACTTGTTCAAAAACCTGTGTTCAACTATAATAATTATGTAATTAAGATTATTTGCACATAAACATGCCGATTTCGTAAATGACATAACCTCACACCAAACGTCACATTTATAATTTATCTGTATGACGAAATCCCCTTTCTTCAAGTTCTTAATGTGTTTCGCGATTTTTTCATGCCTTAAAATGCCAATTTTCCTGTTTTGAATGTAACTTTTATGAATTCATTGTTAAAAAATTATAAATTTCACATATACGCCGGTACGCCACTGTTTCTGTCAAAATCATATTTCCCGCTACATTTTCGCGCAGCCACCATCTTGTCCGGGCCCAGTCTCTAACTTTACAGACTACACCTCATAATCGCTATCCTAACATGTTATCATGCAAGATTTTTTCGTATTTTGGCAAATAGTTCATTAAGTAAGTAACTAGTTACGTAAAGTATTTCATTATGTAAAATGCAACATTTCTTAACTTCAATCAGTTTTGAAATGTGTAATTTTACATGTCAAAATTAGAAAAATTATATTTTAAGACGTTCTATTTCTATAGATACCAAGGTACACTTTAATACCGCTGAAAACATGAGTATGGCAAGAAAATATTTCTGTCGTAGTTTGAAGCACGCAATAATAGATTTTGCATCTATTTTAATTAGTGGTACTGGACCGTTCGAACAACTACTCCTCGGGCAAATACCCCGCCAGGCATTTTAAGACAAAAGCCAAATTTGACATTAACTGGGTAACCTTTTGATTTCACAAGTTTCCGAGTTGTCCAGTGTTTGTTGTCCAATTAGATACGTGAAAATTAAATCTTAGGAGAGTGCGCATCGAGTATCTAAGTTACAGTATTCTTAGGAATATTTCAAAATATGTACGTGTAATTTCTTTAGTCAAATAACTATTAAAATAAATTATTATTAAGTAACAGAAATTCATAGGCAAAACTTGAGTAGCGATAATTGATGTTTTACTCACGTAAACAAAATAAAAATTCAAATGGCAAGGTGATTTGGCGTTTAAAAAATAATTTTGATTTTTAGTCAAAAGAGAGATGACAACACGAACAAATTAGATAGAAAAAGAGAAGAAAAATTCACGTCTTTTATGTTAGAAATAAGGTACATAATGCCAAATACATGGGATCTTGGTGTCTATTAGTATACAGGTTGATTCAGAAATGGTGAATCAAACTAAAATGGTAGATTCCCCATGCGAAAATAAGACAAAGAGTCTAGTATACCCCTGTCCGAAGTTGTACCCCTGAGGAGATATAGCACTCCAAAGTATCCCCTTAAATTTCACTAAAAATTAATTTCTCAGAAACTATATGACTTACAAGGTTCCAATTTGGTACACAATTTAAAAACTTTATAAACCATAACTGATGTGAAGTTGAAGTTAATTGAAGTAATGCAAGGTGTTTGTTCGGGGTGGGTCACCCCTAAAATTTCTTAAAACTATTTAATCCATTAATTAATTTGCAAAAGTTTTGTGGCATTTCATGCAAAATTTCATCTTCAAATTTTTTTTACTCCTAGTACTTTTCACTAAAATGAATAGTTTTTGAGAAAAACGAAAATTACTTAAGTAAGATTTGAATTTTACTTAAAAATTAATCGAAACGTTCACTAGTAGGCTCATGGACAACAATTTGAGCAATTACTCTAATTGATATTTATTAAAAACTCTGTAATACTCGTTATGTAAAAATATTAAAATTTATTAAAAATTGCCTCTTTATCATAGCCTGCTAGTGAACGTTTCGATTAATTTTTAAGTAAAATAATTCAAATCTTACTCAAGTTATTTTCGTTTTTCTCAAAAACTATTCAATTTAGTGAAAAGTACTAGGAGTAAAAAAAGTTTGAAAATGAAATTTTGCATGAAATGCCATAACATTTTTTCAAATTAATTAATGGATTAAATAGTTCAATGAAATTTTAAGGGTGACCCACCCCGAATAAACACCTTGCATTACTTCAATTAACTTCAACTTCACATCAGTTATGGTTTATAAAGTTCCTAAATTGTGTACCAAATTGGAACCTTGTAAGTCATATAGTTTCTGAGAAATGAATTTTTATCGAAATTTAAGGGAACACTTTGGAGGGCTATATCTCCTCAGGGGTACAACATCGGACAGGGGTATATTAGACTCTTTGTCTTATTTTCGCATGGGGAATCTACTATTTTCGTTTGATTCACCATTTCTGAATCACCCTGTAGAATGTGAGATTTTAAGTGTTTAATTAGATGTAATTGTAGCTTTATTGTATAAAACATAAAATAGTTTGTAAAGTTAGTGGTTGGATTAGTAAGACATTGACACAATGTTTCTGTTATTATCTGAAGGCTCTCACAAGCAAGTTTGTGGCATCAGCTCGAATCATGAAATATTAGCACCCATTGTTTATTGCTTTATGCGTTTTTTAACCTTTTAAATTACGTTGAATAATAATTTCAGCTGCTTTTCGTGCAGCTTATTTCAAACGGCAGGCCCAATTACTAACTTTACAGACTCTAATCATGTGCTGAGTCACAGTCTCTATGAAATAAGTATTTGTTTTAAACACATTCTATAAAAGTAAATGCATACCTAGTTTTCAGCTATTTTATTTATGAAATTGTATTTATCGTTGGGTGCAAGTATGGTGTATCTCGGTAAATATTAGTGATAGAAAAAAACTGATAGAGCACTTGCGATCTCTTTTTTTATGTTCAAGTCAATGGTGAAGAGAAACTTTTGAAATTGTTTTTCATTTCCGAGCTATGGACGAAAATTGAGTTTTTTGACATTTCGAGGAATGCTTGTATCTCGCTTGTTATAAGAGATGGTGAGATGTAATGTAGACATTCTTAATGCACTTTTTTGAGTAAAATACAGTGGCGTAGTCAGATTTTTAATGACATGAAGGGTTTATGAACTGGGTGCCAAACTTTTGTAATTTTAAACGGCGGCCATATTTGATTTTCACACAGCTGAATGGAGGATTTTTTCTGATTTCAGAAATATATATGTAGTTTGATAAATCTAACTTCAATATTAACGGAGCTATATCGAATTTTCTGTTTCATTAATTAATTCGGATAATAATGGTATCATTTTGTATGTCTATTTGTGATAAAAATTTGATATACATATAGGTATTTATTTATTCATTACATGCATAATTTAATTCGATGTTAGAAATAAATATTCATGCCAATTTAAAAAGTAGTGACGATGTGGACAATAATTATTATATCTGTCGAAAACATAAGATGGCTATGACTGTGAAATAAGCCTATACTTATAGGTAATGCTTAAGACAGAAAATTCGTCATAACTCCGCAATTATTGAAGTCAGATATGTCAAATTATACATTTTTGAAAGCAGAAAAAATTCCTCTATTCAACGAAATGAAAATCAAATATGGCCGCCATTTAAAATTTCAAAGTTTGGCCTGCAGTTGCCAAACCCTTTATAATATAAAAATTTTGACTACGCCACTGTAATTTACTTAAAAAAGTGCATTAAGAATGTCTGCATTGGATCCCACCAACTCCTATAATAAGCGAGATACAAGCATTACTGGAAATGTCAAAAAACTCAATTCTCGTCCATAGCTCGAAAATAAAAAACAACTTCAAAAGTTTCTCTGCACCATTGACTTGAACGTAAAAAAAGAGCTCGCAAGTGCTTTATCAGTTTTTCTCTATCACTAATATTTACCAAGATACCCCATACTTGCACCCAATTTGGGTCACCCTGTACAGTTTACTGTGCATCTCGGCTAAATATGAACAAGATGGAGAGATTGCAATATAATTTTCATTCCAACACGGCCGTTCAACCAAGTAACGTATCAAGACGTTCTTGGTCGAAAATGAGTAAAGAATAATTAACTTAGACAACCCTACTTTCTAATTACGATAAATATGTGTACAAATAGTAAAAAAGGTGTCGAGTTTGTGACGGATTTATGACGGATTTTTCAATAATTTGGGGGAGATTAATTTAAGGCGAACGAAAAATATTACTATAGATAAAATAAGTGCGAGTCTCTAAGTTGATCCTTTATTGTGCGACGTTTTGGGTTGTCATTATTAACATTTTTTTCATTATTATTAGATTTCAAGTTCATCGCATTTTATTCATCTTTTCATCAAAAATCTGTACGAGAGCAAAACAATTTTTACTTATATTTTCTTCTTTCATTTCTTATATTGAGCATAGATTCTCGGCAGTAGCGTTTTGCGAGATATAAAATTCATTTTTCATTCGTTTGATAGTCTTTTGCTGGAGTAGAAGCGACTATTATTAATATTATATTTTATTATAATACCAAATTGTTGGATTACGGTCAATTCTACTTTATTGGGAATTCGTTTAAATAGTTTTGAAATTTGAAGTAGACGAATCCCTCATTAATTGGATTATTAGCAAAGAATATTAAACGATTGCTATATTCCGTATTTTACATTTAAATTTTGTCCCTTAATAAAGGTAAAGTGATACTTTATTTATCATCATCATAAGGTTCTCAGTCCGAAGACTGGTTGGACGCGTACCTCCATTCTTTTCTATCCTGAGCTAACCTACGCATTTCCCTAAAAGTAGAACATCCTACATCCCTAACTATTTGAGAGCAGTAGTCTAATCTAGGCCTACCCCTACCTCTTTTTATTCCTATCTCTGACTCTAGTATGTCACGAACTATTCCTTCGTGTCTTAGAAGGTGTCCTACCATCCTATCTCTCCTACTCTTTATTGTTTTCCATACCTTTCGCTTTTCCCCAACTCTTTCTAATACTTCCCTATTGCTAACCTTATCTATCCACGGATCTTCATCATGCGTCTGTAGCACCACATTTCAAACGCTTCTACTCTTTTTCTATCCGCTTCTCCTATTGTCCAAGTTTCGCACCCGTATAATGCCGTACCCCATACATACGACGTTAAGAGTCTCTTCCTAGTCTCTATATTAACCGTTCTCGAGCATAACAGTTGTTTCTTTTTGTTAAACGCAACTCGGCCCTGCGCCATTCTTTGTTTTATATCTTTAGTGCTCCTACCGTCTTGAGTTATTTTACTTCCTAAGTAGCAGAAATCCGCGACCTCCTCTATCTTCTCATTTCCAATTTGTATTTCCATTTTAGTTCTATTTTCACATCCCCTACATACCAAAATTTTAGTTTTCTTTTTATTGATTTTCATGCCGAAGCCCTGTGTCAAAACTGCTTCCATTTCATTCAGAGCCGCTCCTAATTCTTCTTCTATTTTATACATTTATTAAATAATTTTAGGGTCCAATTGTCCAGTTGTCCAGCCGTTCAATTAGCCAATTATTGTTCAATTATTCAGTGGACAGTCGTACCGATTTTGAAAGCAACCAATCATATGAAGTATAACATCTAAATTTGTTTCATCAGCATTTAAATAATTGAAGTCGAACAGAAAATATCCGTCACCTGTGGATCCGAAAGATAAGCTACCTATTTATTTTCGTTTTCTTTTGCTTTAATTTTTTGCTCTAGTAGTAATAAACATACGCTTGTTCGTTTTGAATTTAGAATATATTTTCTAAGTATTATATTTGAGTCTGAATTGATTTGATTTTTGATGCAATACCGTATGGTCATTGTCATTAATTAACCAACATTAATCAGTCTTTAGCTTTTTAGTCACCTCAGTCATTATTTTTTTTTGTTATGAACTTTGTGAACCGTGGTGCACCTGGGGAATTATTTTGAATCATTTATTTGCAGGCATATATTTACAGAAAATATATTAGGTATAATAGTTCGAATAGGTACTTGCTTTTAGAGCCTATTCTTTTTGCTTTCGTTTAATTTAGATTGTTGTATTAAATTGAGTACTTATTTTTGATTATAATTGAGTGGGTACCGATTACTTATACCCATATTTTCTTTATTTCGACGTTATTGGTTGTATTCACGATTTTGTACGATATCGACGAGAACATTTTTGTGTATATTATTAAATTTATGCTCCCGTACAGTTATTTCAGTAGTTTCATTTTTTTGTGCTTTTCTTTATCCTTCGTAATTTAGATATTTTAAAGTGTTTAACATCTCTGGCAGATTTCTGTTTAAATTACGTGGCGCCTAGGCTTTTATTTACTTATTTGGACCGCACACCAGCTCCGCTGAGTAGGTTTGGGTCAGAGTCTGCCAGAGTACTGGTAACTTTGGGAAATTACTTTTTTTTAAATTGCTTCTTTAGTTGGATTATAAGTGGGGGTCGCAATTGATAAATCTTTTTTATGTCCCGTTTTTAGTGCTCACATTCCGCACCCTTAACATAACATAACATAACCAAACTAATTTTTATTCTCATCATCGCCCTCTCTCAAGTGGACAAAGTCAACATGTCCCGGACAATGTCGTCTAACCACACTTGACTAATGAATTGTCAACACCGCCCAATTAACATGGCCATAGACGTTATTGGCCGGTCATTATCGATACTACCCGACGTAGTACGGCATTATCGACATTGCCCGGACAATAACGTGATTGGCCATATTTTCGTCATTGTCCGTAACATATGCAACTGTCAAGTTGCAGTCGTAATAATACAGGTGGCCTCTATGTATATTCATATTTAATATCGAAACAACGATGTAAAAGGCAATCAAACTATTGATACTTTACAAACTTTACTTTAACAAACATATACACAAAAAGATTGCATGTAATATGAACACAATAGTATATTATGTAACAAGCATAGAAAGTAGCAAATTTCGTACTAGTGATAAATTTTATGCACGAGGCGCATACGAGTGCAGAACTCACACGAGTGAATATGAAATACACTTTCCTTCGAGTTATGAACACTACCTTTCCCACGACCCCTCAAGAAAGACAGATTTATTCACAAAACAGTAACTTAACTTTTAATACACACAGTAGTTGGATCGAGAACTTTGGCGTAAATTCACTATGAATTCTTAATAAGTTAACCCCACCCGCCAAAAGGCAGTGAGACAGTAATTAAACTCGACACGTGTTTCGCTGACAACGACAGCATCCTCAGGAGTTGAAGATTAATCTTAAGGGTGTAATGTTCCGTTATATTTGCAAGCGTTCACGGCGTGACAAACTGAAACAAAACGCGTTGTTCGATTTTGGTCAGATAAGTTTTAAATGATATATAAAGATTAGTTCTTTGGCGCGACAGAGCATTTTTTTAAATAAAATGCAAAAAAAACATTTTTTGAGGCAACATGTCCCTACCTTTTCAGTTAAGAAAAAAAACTCTCTGTCCCACCCTGTACGCAACCTTTGTCTATAACACCATCACTTATTTTTTTGATACTTCATTAATATGCAAGTGAGTTGTTATTTACGGCGGGGTGTTTGGGTAAAATTTTCAATACAATTGCCTACATTTAGGCGTTTGTTTTACTGGGATCGTCGCTAGCATCTAGCCCATATAAAAATTTATGCACGAAGTTAGTAGAGCGGTCAACATGTATTTTCAAATGGACGAAATGATATAATAATAAATTGTTCTTCTACTATGAAAGCGAATAATTTGTATTTTGTCTTGGGTAAGCTGTAAGCTCTCCTATTTGAAAATCAACATTATAAATAAATTTATGTTCTTAAGTTGATATACGCTTTTTACATAATAGCTACATAATTAGTTTTTTAGGTAATGGGAATGAATGAAAATAAACTATCATACGAAAATACAAGACAATACTTTTTCATTCAAGTATTTGAACTGATGATGCATATAGTGACATTAAATTTAAGCTTACATTCCACATTTATTACGGCTATTAAAACAAATACTAATTTGAAAAGTTGTATACTCGCCTAAGGTTAGGTGACAAATTCTCACACTTTTTATTATCTTGGTCATCACCCATCATAAAGTTCTCAATCCGAAAACTGGTTGGACGCGTACCTCAATCCTTTCCTATCCTGAGCTAGCCTACGCATTGCCACGGGCCAAAATGCCTAACGCCGCAAAATACAGGAGGATACACCGCGACTAGATCAAGCCGGAGTTGGGGGTGGGCTAAAACAATAGTATTTTTACCAAGGGCGCCAAGGAGTTGTCGATGATCCTCCGATAACAGCAACATCCAACGGTCACAGCTCCTAAAAACCGCTAGGTACACAAGAAGGGGGAAAGAGTAACCAAAAGACAAACAAATATTTAATAAATGTATTATAAATGAAATAAACTCTTTCATAAAATAATGGTTGAAATGTAAACAAAAGGTTACTTGCGCTAAAGATTAAATTTAGTCTTAAATATCGAATTTCAAAATATGTAAGTGCAAAATACAATCGACCAAGCTGATATGGTCGAGCTATAAGCTCTGTAACTCGGAATACGCTTTAGATAAACTGTGAGTTATAAACAAACCGGTAATATGCCGCACGGAAGGAAGCTTCGTTCACGCCTGCGCGTACCGTAAAGATGGTGACTAAAGAAATGCGCAAAATATCCGAATCACTGATTACAATGATTCTACAATGTTAAAAATTACCAATAAACTTGTTAAACAATAACTTAACCCCGTGGTCTAGAACCACGATTACACAACTACTAAAAATCTTTTGACTACTACCCCTGATCTTTACAAACAACGCGATACGACTACTGACATGCTGAATATCACAAACGATGCAATACGAAACCAAAGGATCACTACTAAATAGCTTAACTCGCGGTCAAAGATGGCGGGTCGCGATAACAAAGTATAAAATTTCTGACCTCAAAGGATATCGTCTTTGCTTATCTGGTTTGTTCCCAAATTGCTTCTTAAAGGATGTCCTATTTCTTCAGCACATGGGCTAATAGCATAACGGGCAGCCCTCGTATCGTATTTATGTGTCCAATATTTCGTCCGGGTACAGATGTGGATTACTCGAACACTTCATACACAGAGTTCTAGCTTCTATGTTGTTTACCCAATACAAACGGGGTAACGAAAGACCCTGGTTAGAATGTTTGCCTGCGAATAGTAACTCCAACGTCCGTACGAATAATCCCAAATTAATGGTATGGAACTTTGCTTTTTCCACTATCAATTCACAATCAATACCAATTAAGCAATGTCCAGCAAGGTGTCTGAAGGAAAAATCCCACTTAAATGGACGCCTACAATGCGATCTAAACCTTTCAGAACACGTCGTATACGAACGAAGAGATGGGTTACTACTGAAGTTTTCGCGAGCCGATCTGGCTTACAAGGGTGGTTAGCGTATCGGGTGATCTCTTTCCACCAATCAGAGAGCTGCTTCTAGCTCTCGTGGTACGCAAATTCATAGACGATGAGTTAATCCGTCTGGTGGAGGAAATATTATTATCTATCCTAAATAATTTGTCCGCGCAGGGGAAAATATTATCCAACCTGCATTACGCAATTTCCGCAATGGAATTAAAACATTATAGCATTTCCCTAAAAGTAAAACATCCTACATCCCCAACTATTTGAGAGCAGTAGTCTAATCTGGGCCTACGCCTAACTCTTTTTATTCCTATCTCTGACTCAAGTATGTCGCGAACTATTCTTTCGTGTCTCAGAAGGTGTCGCACCATCTTATCATTCCTATTCTTTATTCTTCCCCATACCTTTAGCTTTTCTCCAACTCTTTCTAATACCTCCCTATTTCTAACCTTATCAATCCATTGTATCTTCATCATACGTCTGCAGCACCACATTTCAAATGCTTCTATTTTTTGGCCCGTTTCTCCTATTGTTAAAGTTTCGCACCCGTACAGTGCCTACTCAATACACACGTCTTTAAGAGCCTCTTCCGAGTTTCTACATTAACCGTTCCCGAGGACAATTATTGTTTCTTTCTGTTAATCGCAACTCGACCCTGCGCTATTTTTTATATCTCTAGTGCTCCTAGAATCGCGAGCTATTTGATTTCCTAACTAGCAGAAATCCGTGACTTTATCTATATTATCTCATTTCCTTTTTCTATTTCAGTTTTAGTTCTATTTTCAACTTTCAAGCCCTCTGCATACCAACATTTTTGCTTTCTTTTTATCAAAACTGCTTCCATTTCGTTTAAAGATATTATTTCTAATTCGTCTTTGCTGGATGCTAACACTGCTTTATCATCCGCGAATGTGAGCATGTTAATAGTTTGGCCTTGTTCTGTCCTTAACAATATTAATCGCATGTTCGATATAAGTTGAAAACTAGAGGTGACAACGCATATCCCTGTCTCGCTCCCTTCCGGGTAGCATATTTTGAAAAACAGGACGCTATGAGTACCTATGGCGTTTATGTATATCCCAAATAGGTTTTGCCAATGCAGAGATATTCAATGTTTTGGCGTGCTATTATTCCCTTGTTTTCAATAGTAATCGCGGATTTTCTTAAAAAAATACCTTTCCTGACGGGACACCGGACACAACACATCGAATGCAAAATTATGTAAATTACAATAAACTTTAGAAGAAAAAATGGGAAAGGATCCGCTTGAATTGGAAAAAATACTCTTTGCGCATTTTGGCATTGAGCCACGCCGGTTGTTTGCTTTGCAAGAAGTTCAGCAGTCTATTAAAGCGCGTGAAAATGAAAGTAGACCAGTCAGCTCAGTTTTTAACCCCAT